>JASVEL010013317.1:0-106327 GCA_032618575.1 Nicotiana noctiflora | reverse complement strand
ACCGCATATCAAATCTAAAACTGCATTTCCACCGTGTTTTTCTCAAAATGTTGTCCTTGCTTCTGTTCACGCCTTTCCACTAAGTATTGAGATCATTTGGACTCCCTACACTTTAACAGATATTGTAAAGAAGAAAAATAAATAAATAAAATGCAAAAAGAAAGAAGGTGTTACCACCCATGGGTTGCCTCCCATGCAGCGCTTGATTTAACGCCGCGACACGACGGGATTGATTTCTTCAATTTCACCCATTGGATGGGCAAGGACCATCCTTGAGAGCCAGCTGCTCCACCACATTCTTTTCATCATCAATGCCCAAGTAATGCTTGATGTTTTGGCCATTCACTTTAAATGTCCGGGACCCGTCTGTTGTTTCTAGTTCCACCGCTCCATATGGGGAGACATTTACCACATTAAAGGGGCCGAAGCATTTCGATTTATGTTTGCCCGGGAAAAATTTTAACCTTGAATTAAAGAGTAAGACGAAATCACCTGCCTGGAACTCTCTTATCAAGATCTTTTTGTCGTGGACAAACTTCATCCGTTCTTTGTACACAGCTGCACTCTCATAAACATGGAACCGGAATTCTTCCAGTTCATTTAGTGGCGTTAACATCAAGTTCGCAGCCTCATCCCATTCCAGATTTAGCTTCTTCAATGCCCACATGGCTTTGTGCTCTAACTCAACGGGTAGATGACATGCTTTACCAAAAATGAGCTGGTAAGGAGAAGTACCAATAGGAGTTTTGTAGGCCGTGCGGTATGCCCATAATGCATCATCTAATCTTCTTGACTAGTCAGTCCTAATTGCATTCACAATTTTTGCTAGAATATTATTGATCTCTCGGTTGGAAACTTCCACTTGACCACTCGACTGCGGATGATATGGTGTGGCCACCTTGTGCTTGACACCGCACTTCTCAAGTAACCCCGCAAAAGCTTTGTTGCAAAAGTGTGATCCACCATCACTAAGAGTGGCTGTAGGGGTGCCAAACCGAGTGAATATGTTCTTCTTCAAAAATGCGGTCACACTCCTTTCTCATGGGGGGAAGCTCAGTAGATGTCACTAGCCATCGGTTGTTGCGGGCAACATCGGGAGGTGACAACGCTCATGGCGGCTGATTGCTTTTAGTAATGGATTGGCAAAGCAACGTGTAAGTAGCACCGCAAGGGGCAAAGTGCATGGGGTGAAGCTTACTATATTGTAGATTGTCATCGGTTGTTGCTGGTTGTGTCTAACATTGGAAGGTGACAACGCTCGTGGAGGCTGATAGCTTTTAGCAATGGAATGGCAAATAAACATGCAAGTAGCACCGCAAGGGGCGAAGTGCATGGGGCAAGCATACTAAGTTGTCGAATTCCATTGATTGTTGCAGGCAACATCGGGAGGTGACAACGCTCGTGGCGGTTGATAGCTTTTAGCAATGGAACGGCAAAGCAACGTGCTATTAGCACCGCAAGGGGAAAAATGTACGGGGCGAAGCTTACTAAGTTGCCGATTGCCATCAGTTGTTGCTGGTTTTGTCAAACATTAGGAGGCAACAACGCTCGTGGTGGCTGATGGATTTTAACAATTGAACGGCAAGGCAACATGCAGGTACCACCGCAAGGGGCAAAGTACATGGGGCGAAGCTTACTAAGTTGCCGATTGCCATCAGTTGTTGCGGGCAACATCGGGAGGCGACAACGCTCGTGGTGGCTGATGGCTTTTAGCAATGGAAAGGCAAAGCAACGTGCTAGTAGCACCGCAAGGGGAAAAGTGCATAAGGCGAAGCTTACTAAGTTCCCGATTTCTATCGATTATTGCCGGTTGTGTCTAATATAGGGAGGCGACAATGCTCGTGGCGGCTGATGGCTTTTAGCAATGGAACGACAAAGCAACATGCAAGTAGCACCGCAAGGGGCGAAGTGCAAGGGGAAAAGCTTACTAAGTTGTCGATTGCCGTCGGTTGTTGCGGGAAACATTGAGAGGCGACAACGCTCGTGGCGGCTGATGGTTTTTGTAATGGAATAACAAAGCAACATGCTAGTAGCACCGCAAGGGGCAAAGTGCATAGGGCGAAGCTTACTAATTTTCCGATTACCATCGGTTGTTTCTAGTTGTGTCTAACATCGGGAGGCGACAACGCTCATGGCGGCTGATGGATTTTAGGAATGGAACAACAAAGCAACGTGCAAGTAGCACCACAAGGGGTGAAGCGCATAAGGCGAAGCTTACTAAGTTGTTGATTGCCATCGGTTGTTACGGGCAACATATGGAGGTGACAACGCTCGTAGTGGCTGATGGATTTTAGCAAAAGGAATGGCAAAGCAACTTGCTAGTAGCACCGCAAGGGGCAAAGTGCATGGGGCAAAGCTTACTAAGTTGTCAATTGCCATTGGTTATTGTGGGCAACATCGGGAGGTGACAACGCTCGTGGCATCTAATAGATTTTAGCAATGGAATGGCAGAGTAACGTGCCAGTAGCACCGCAAGGGGCAAAGTGCATGGGGAAAAGCTTACTAAGTTGTCGATTGCCATTGGTTGTTGCTAGTTGTGTCTAACATCAGGAGGCGACAACGCTCATGGAAGCTGATGGATCTAGCAATTGAACGGCAAAGAAATGTGCAAGTATCACCGCATGGGGCAAAGTGCATGGGGAGAAGCTTACTCAGTTGTTGTGGGCAACATCGAGAGGCTACAACGCTCGTGGCGGTTGATGGATTTTAGCAATAGAATGGCAAAGCAACGTGCTAGTAGCACCATAATGGGCGAAGTGCATGGGGCGAAGCTTACTAAGTTGCCGATTGCCATCGATTGTTGCTGGTTGTGTATAACATCAGTACGCGACAACGCTCATGGCGGCTGATGGCTTTTAGCAATGGAATGGCAAAGCAACGTGCAAGTAGCATCGTAAGGGGAAAACTGCATGAGCCGAAGCTTACTAAGTTGTCGATTGCCATCGGTTATTGCGGGTTGTGTCTGGCATCACATCACTCATGGCGGTTGATGGCTTTTGGCAATGGAATGGCAAAGCAACGTGCTAGTACCACCGCAAGGGGCAAAGTGCATGGAGCAACTTACTAAGTTGCCGATTGGCATCGGTTGTTGCTGGTTGTGTCTAATATCAGGAGGCAACAACGCTCGTGGCGGCTGATGGCTTTCGGCAATGGAACGGCAAAGCAATGTGCAAGTAGCACCGCAAGGGCGAAGAGCATGGGGCAAAGGTTACTATGTTGTCGATTGCCATCGGTTGTCACAGGCAACATCGAGAGGCGACAACGCTCGTGGTGGGTGATGGCTTTTAGCAATAGAACGACAAAGTAACATACTAGTAGCACCGCAAGGGGCAAAGTGCATGGGGTGAAGCTTACTAGGTTGCCGATTGCCATCGGTTGTTGCTGGTTGTGTCTAACATTGGGAGGCGACATCGGTCCTGATTACTGATGGCTTTAAGCAATGGAACGGCCAAGAAAGGTGCAAGTAGCACCGCAAGCGGTTAAGTGCATGGGGCCAAGCTTACTAAGTTTTCGATTGCCACTGTTGTTGTGGTTTGTGTCAGGCATCACATCAATCATGGCGATTGATGGCTTTTGGCAATGGAATGGCAAAAGATCGTGGAAGTAGTGCCGTAAGGGGCAAAGCACATGAACGGCAGAGTATCATGCAAGGAGTGCCACAAGGAGCCATAGGTATTGGGTGAAGATCAGTAGATGTCGATTGCCATTGGTTCTTGCGGGAAACAACCGATGGAGACATCGCTCGTGACGGTAGATAGATTTTACAATTGGAACGGCAAAACAACGTGCAAGTAGCACCGAAAGGGGCGAAGTGTATAGGGCGACGCTTACTAAGTTGTCGATTTCTATCGGTTGTTGCTAGTTGTGTCTAGGGCGGCTGATGGCTTTTAGCAATGGAATGGCAAAGCAACGTGCAAGTAGCACTACAAGGGGCAAAGTGCATGTGGCGAAGCTTACTAAGTCGCCAATTGCCATCGGTTATTGCTGGTTGTGTCTAACATCGGGTGGCGACAATGCTCGTGGCGGCTGATGGCTTTTAGCGATGGAACAAAAAAGCAACATGCATGTAGCACCACAAGGGGCAAAGTGCATGGGACACAACTTACTAAGTTGTCGATTGCCATTGGTTGTTGCGGGAAATATCGGGAGGTGACAACGCTCGTGGTGGCTAATAGATTTTAGCAATGGAACAGAAAAGCAACATGCTAGTAGCATCGTAAGGGGCAAAATGCATGGGGCGATGCTTACTATGTTGACGATTGCCATCGGTTGTTGCTGGTTGTGTCTAAAATCAGGAGGCGACAATGCTCGTGGTGGCTGACGGCTTTTAGCAGTGGAACATCAATGCAACATGCAAGTAGCACCGCAAGGGGCAAAGTGCATGTGGTGAAGCTTAATAAGTTGTTGATTGCCATCAGTTGTTGCGGGCAACATCGGGAGGCGACAATGCTTGTGGCAGCAGATGGCTTTAGGTAATGAACGGCCGAGCGTCGTGCAAGTAGCACCGCAAGGTCCCGTGCGCATGGGGCATACCTCAATAGATGTCGATTTCCAGTGGTTGTTACGGGAAATATCGGGAGGCGACAACGCTCGTGGCGGCTGATGGCGTTTAAAAATGTAATGGAATAGCAACATGCTAGTAGTACCGCAAGGGGCAAAGTGCACGGGGTGAAGCTTATTAAGTTGCCGATTGCCATCGGTTATTGCAGGTTGTGTCTTACATCATTAGGCTACAAAACTCCTGGCGGCTGATGGCTTTTAGCAATGGAACGGCAAAGCAACGTGAAAGTATCACCGCAAGAGGCAAAGTGCAAGGGGCAAAGCTTACTAAGTTATCAATAGCCATCGGTTGTTGCGGGCAACATCGGGAGGCGACAACGCTCGTGGCGGCTGATAGCTTTTAGCAATGGAATGACAAAGCAATGTGCTAGTAGCACCGCAAGTGGCAAAGTGCGTGGGGCGAAGCTTACTAAGTTGTCGATTACCATCAGTTGTTGCTGATTGTGTCTAACATCGGGAGGCAACAACGCTCATCGCGGCTGATGTCTTTTAGCAATAGAACGACAAAGCAACGTGCGAGTCGCACGGTGCAAAGTGCATGGGTCGAAGCTTACTAAGTTTTCGATTGCCATCGGTTGTTGCGGGTTGTGTCTGGCATAACATTGGGAGGCGACATTGCTCATGGCGGCTGATGGTTTTTAGCAATATAACGGCTAAGAAACGTGCAAGTAGCACCACAAGGGGCAAAGTGCATGAGGCAAAGCTTACTAAGTTGTCGATTGCAATCGGTTGTTGCAGGTTGTGTCTAGCATCACATCACTCATGGCGGCTGATTGCTTTTAGCAATGGAATGGCAAAGCAACATGCAAGTAGCACCGTAATGGGCAAAGTGTATGGGGCGAAACTTAATAAGCTACTGATTGCCATCGGTTGTTGCTGGTTGTGTCTAACATCAGGAGGCAACAATGCTCGTGGAGGCTAATAGCTTTTAGCAATGGAACGGCAAATCAACATGCAAGAGGCATCGCAAGGGCAAAGTGCATGGGGAAATGTTTACTAAGTTGTCGATTGCCATTGGTTGTTGCGGGCAACATCGGGAGGTGACAACGCCCGTGGCGACTGATAGCGTTTAGTAATGGTACAGCAAAGCAACGTGCTAATAGCACCTCAAGGGGCAAAGTGCATGGGGTGAAGCTTACTAAGTTGCCGATTTCCATCGGTTGTTACTAGTTTTGTCTAACATCAGGAGGCAACAACGATCGTGGCGGCTAATGGATTTTAACAATTGAACGGCAATGCAACGTGCAAGTAGCACCGCAAGGGGCAAAGTGCATGGGGCGAAGCTTACTAAGTTACCGATTGCCATCGATTATTGCCGCTTGTGTCTAATATCGCGAGGCGACAACGCTCGCGGCGGCTTATAGCTTTTAGCAATGGAACGACAAAGCAACGTGCAAGTAGCGCCGCAAGGGGCAAAGTGCATGGGGCGAAGCTTACTAAGTTGTCGATTGCCATCGATTGTTGTGGGAAACATCTGGAGGCGACAACGCTCGTGGCGGCTGATGGTTTTAGTAATGAAATAGCAAAGCAACGTGCTAGTAGCACCACAAGGGGCAAAGTGTATGGGGCGAAGCATACTAAGTTGCCGATTGCCATCGGTTGTTGCTGGTTGTTTCTAATATCGGGAGGCGACAATGCTCATAGCGTCTAATCGCTTTTAGCAATGGAACAGCAAAGCAACGTGCAAGTAGCACCGCAAGGGGTAAAGTGTATAGGGTGAAGCTTACTAAGTTGTCGATTGCCATTGGATGTTGCGGGCAACATAGGGAGGCGACAACACTCGTGGCGGCTGATGGATTTCAGCAAAGGAACGGAAAAGCAACGTGCTAGTAGCATCGCTAGGGTCTAAGTGCATGGGGCGAAGCTTATTAAGTTGCCGATTGCCATCAGTTGTTGCTGGTTGTGTCTAACATCGGGAGGCGACAATGCTCCTCGCTGCTGATGGCTTTTAGCAATGGAATGGCAAAGAAACATACAAGTAGCACTGCAAGGGGCGAAGTGCATGGGCCGAAGCTTACTAAGTTGCCGACTGCCATTGGTTTTGGCGAGTGACATCTGGAGGTGACAAAGCTCATGGCGGCTGATAGCTTTTAGCAATGGAACGGCAAAGCAACGTGCAAGTACTACCGCAAGGGGAAATGTTCATGGGGCGAAGCTTACTAAGTTGCCGATTGCCATCGGTTGTTGCGGGTTATGTCGGGCATAACATCGGGAGGCGACATCGCTCGTGGCGGCTGATGGCTTTTAGCAATGGAACGGTAAAGCAACCTGCAAGTAGCACCGCAAGGGGTGATGTGCATGAAGCGAAGCTTACTAAGTTGTTGATTCCTATCAGATTTTGCGGGCAACATCGGGAGGCGACATTGTTCGTGGCGGCTGTTGGCTTTTAGCAATTGAATGGAAAAGCAACATGCTAGTAGCACCGCAAGGGGCAAACTGCATGGGGCAAAGCTTACTAAGTTGTCGATTGCCATCGATTATTGTTGGTTAAGTCAAACATCGGGTGGCGACAGTGCTCGTCGCGGCTCATGGCTTTTAGCAATGGAACGACAAAGCAACGTGCAAGTCGGGCCGCAAGGGGCGAAGTGCATGGGTAGAAGCTTACTATGTTTTCTATTGCCATCGGTTGTTGCTGGTTGTGATTGGCATCACCTCACTAATGGCGGTTGATGTGTTTTAGCAATGGAATGACAAAGCATCGTGCAAGTAGCGCCGCAATGGTCAAAGCGCATGTGGTGAAGCTCAGTAAGTTGCCCATTGCCATCGGTTGTTGTGGGTTACGTCTGTAATGTACCCGCCCCGCACTGCCCATTACAACTGATGGTTTTTGACAAAGAAAGGCAGAGCATCGTGCAAGTAGTTCCACAAGGCGTCGTGGGCATTGACCGAAGGTCAGTCGATGTCGATTACCATTGGTTGTTGTGGGAAACAACCAATGGACACATCGCTTGTGATGGCTGATGACTTTTACCAATGGAACAGCAAAACAACGTGCAAGTAGCACCGAAAGGTGCGAAGTCCATGTGGCAAAGCTTACTAAGTTGCCTATTGCCATCGGTTGTTGGTGGTTGTTTATAACATCGAGAGGCGACAACGCTCGTAGCGACTAATGGCTTTTAGCAATGGAACAACAAAGCAACGTGCAAGTAGAACCGCAAGGGGTAAAGCGCATAGGGTGAAGCTTACTAAGTTGTCGATTGCCATCGGATGTTGCGGGCAACATAGGGAGGCGACAACACTCGTGACGGCTGATGGCTTTCAGCAAAGGAATGGCAAAGCAACGTGCTAGTAGCATCGGTAGGATCTAAGTGCATGGGGCAAAGCTTATTAAGTTGTCGATTGCCATCAGTTGTTGTTGGTTGAGTCTAACATCGGGAGACGACAATGGTCCTCGCTGCTGATGGCTTGTAGCAATAGAATGGCAAAGAAACATACAAGTGGCACTGCAAGGGGCGAAGTGCATGGGGCGAAGCTTACTAAGTTGCTGACTGCCATTGGTTTTGGCGGGCGACATCTAGAGGTGACAAAGCTCATGGCGGCTGATAGCTTTTAGCAATGGAACGGCAAAGCAACGTGCAAGTAGTACCGCAAGGGGAAATGTTCATGGGGCGAAGCTTACTAAGTTGCCGATTACCATCGGTTGTTGCGGGTTATGACTGGCATAACATCGGGAGGCGACATCGCTCGTGGCGGCTGATGGCTTTTAGCAATGGAACGGTAAAGCAACGTGCAACTAGCACCGCAAGGGGTGATGTGCATGGAGCGAAGCTTACTAAGTTGTTGATTGCTATTAGATTTTGCGGGCAACATCGGGAGGCGACATTGTTCGTGGTGGCTGTTGGCTTTTAGCAATTGAATGGAAAAGTAACATGCTAGTAGCACCGCAAGGGGCAAAATGCATGGGACAAAGCTTACTAAGTTGCGATTGCCATCGATTATTGTTGGTTAAGTCAAACATCGGATGGCGACAGCACTCGTCGCGGCTCATGGCTTTTAGCAATGGAACGACAAAGCAACGTGCAAGTCGCACCGCAAGGGGCGAAGTGCATGGGTAGAAGCTTACTATGTTTTCTATTGCCATCGGTTGTTGCGGGTTGTGATTGGCATCACATCACTAATGGCGGTTGATGTCTTTTAGTAATGGAATGACAAAGCATCGAGCAAGTAGCGCCGGAAGAGGCAAAGCGCATGTGGCGAAGCTTAGTAAGTTGCCCATTGCCATCGGTTGTTGTGGGTTACGTCTGTAATGTACCCTCCCAACACTGCCCATTACAACTGATGGTTTTTGACAAAGAAAGGCGGAGCATCGTGCAAGTAGTGCCACAAGGCGTCATCGGCATTGGCCGAAGCTCAGTCGATGTCGATTACCATTGGTTGTTGTGGGAAACAACCGATGGACACATCGCTTGTGACGGCTGATGACTTTTACCAATGGAACGGCAAAGCAACGTGCAAGTAGCACCGAAAGGTGCAAAGTCCATGTGGCGAAGCTTACTAAGTTGACTATTGCCATCGGTTGTTGCTGGTTATTTATAACATCGAGAGGCGACAACGCTCGTAGCGACTAATGGCTTTTAGCAATGGAACAGCAAAGCAACGTGCAAGTAGCACCGCAAGGGGTAAAGCACATAGGGCGAAGCTTACTAAGTTGTCAATTTCCATGGGTTGTTGCGGGCAACATAGGGAGGCGACAATACTCGTGGCGGCTGATGGCTGTTAGCAAAGGAATGGCAAAACAACGTGCTAGTAGCACCGCTAGGAGCAAAGTGCATAGGGCGAAGCTTACTAAGTTGCCGATTTCCATCACTTATTGCAGGTTGTGTCTAACATCGGGAGGCAACAACACTCATGGCAGCTGATGGCTTTTAGCAATGGATTGGCAAAGCAACATGCAAGTAGCACTGCAAGGGGCGAAGTGCATGGGTAGAAGCTTACTATGTTTTCGATTGCCATCGGTTGTTGCGGGTTGTGATTGGCATCACATCACTCATGGCGGTTGATGTCTTTTAGCAATGGAATGATAAAGTATCGCGCAAGTAGCGCCGTAAGGGGCAAAGCACATGTGGCGAATTAGTGTTTGATTACGGAAAGGGAGCTTGAGAAACGGCTACCACATCCAAGAAAAGCAGCAGGCACGCAAATTAGTGTTCGATTCCGGAAAGGGAGCTTGAGAAATGGCTACCACATCCAAGGAAAGCAGCAGGCAGGCAAATTACCCAGTCCTGACATGGGGAGGTAGTGACAATAAATAACAATACCAGGCTCTATGAGTCTGGTAATTGGAATGAGTACAATCTAAATTCCTTAACGAGTATCCATGGGAGGGCAAGTCTGGTGCCAGCAGACGCAGTAATTCCAGCTCAAATAGTGTATATTTAAGTTGTAGTTAAAAAGCTTGTAGTTGGACTTTGGGATGAGTCGGCTGGTCCGCCTTAAGTGTGCACCGGTCGTCTCGTCTCTTCTGCCGGCGATGCGCTCCTGGCCTTAATTGGCTGGGTCATGCCTCCGATGCTGTTACTTTGAAGAAATTAGAGTGCTCAAAGCAAGCCTACGCTCTGTATACATTAGCATGGGATAACATTATAGCATTTCGGTCGTATTACGTTTTCCTTCGGGATGAGAGTAATGATTAATAGGGACAGTCGGGGGCATTCGTATTTCATAGTTGGAGGTGAAATTCTTGGATTTAAGAAACATGAACAACTAAAAAAGCATTCTCCAAAGATGTTTTCATTAATCAAGAACGAAAGTTGGGGGCTCGAAGACGATCAGATACCGTCCTAGTCTCAACCATAAATGATACCGACCAGGGATCAGCGGATGTTGCTTTTAGGACTCCGCCGGCACCTTATGAGAATCAAAGTTTTTGGGTTCTGGCGGAGTATGGTTGCAAGGTTGAAACTTAAATGAATTGACGGAAGGGCACAACCAGGAGTGGAACCTGCGGCTTAATTTGACTCAATACGGGGAAACTTAGCAGGTTCAGACATAGTATGGATTGAAAGACTGAGAGGTCTTTCTTGATTCTATGGGTGCTGGTGCATGGCCGTTCTTAGTTGGTGGAGCGATTTGTCTAGTTAATTCCATTGACGAACAAGACCTCAGCTTGCTAACTAGCTATGCGAAGGTATCCATTCGCGACCAGCTTCTTAGAGGGACTACGGCCTTTTAAGCCGCAGAAGTTTAATGCAATAATAGGGCTGTGATGCCCTTAGATGTTCTAGGCCGCAGGCGCGCTACACTGAAGTATTTAACGAGTTTATAGCCTTGGCCGACAGGCCCGGGTAATCTTTGAAATTTCATCATTATTGGGATAAATCATTGCAATTGTTGGTCTTCAACAAGCCTAGTAAGCGCGAGTCATCAGCTTGTGTTGACTATGTCCCTGCCCTTTGCACACACCGCCCGTCGCTCCTACCGATTGAATTTTCGGGTACAATGTTCAGATCGCGGTGATGTGGGCGGTTCACTCCACACGATGTAATGAAAAGTTCATTGAACCTGATCATATAGAGAATGGAGAAGTCGTAACAAGGTTTTCATGGGTGAACTGTTACAACCCATATCCACACACGTTAGTTCATGCCATAAGTTAGATAACACAAATCCAAGAAGGAATTATCCTTGAGATGATAAGAAGTTAATCCGATTAATCTTAAGTGATACAATGGTGCATAAGGGTGATTAACAAGTATTAGAAGTTAAATGAATCAAGGATGATGTAACTCGTACTTTTGGGTAAACCTATAGATGCGTAGTATACTTATGAGGTCATGATTTAAGGTATTTGAATCATATAATATCCGTATCATAATTCTTGAAGTCAAACGAGTTATGAAACAAAAGTCGACAAAAGTTGTTGCAACTTAGGTTCATAGTTTTACCTAAACTTTAGGTCAAATGTTATTAAGTATTTCTCACAATATACTTGGAATTACGGGGTGATCTACCCACCAAATTGAAGATCTATGAGTCTATTTTCCAACTCATTAAATGGTTTAGCAATACGACATTGGAATAGAGAGATATAGACATTTCCGTGAGACTGCACAACCTGCTAGGTGCATGTAGTGAGTCACCTACTTGGTTAAATGTCGGCCCAAAAGAGGGAATTTCGGGTCAGAAAAGCAGCCCATTAAAAGGCTTATCTTCTGCAATATATACCTCTTTATATTTCACAAATAACCAGACCTAAGACCCTGCAAAATTCCTCCCAAAAATTATCCACAAACCCTAATTGATTTTCCCTCTCTTTCAAGTTCAAATTGGGGGTAAACACTAGAGTTTGAAGAACCAAGTTAAAGGCTGAGTTATCCAACAATTAAGGTGAGTTTACTGCTATATTTCATACATTTATTCTTCTGTGAATTCATGGTAATTCGTTATATACATGTAAGAACTCACGGGACGGTGATCGGAAGCCGTGAGTTCAAGTTATTCACTTGTAGCGGACTGTTTTGTGGACTGTTTTGTGTTGCTGTTGGGCTGCGTTTTATATTACTGTTTTGTGGAGTTTTGGAGGAGGCAGGGTGTGGAGAAACACCATATATATGTTGGGTTGTGGTCTGCTAGTTCGTCGTAATATTTTTGGGTCGTTTGATACGACTATAGTGGCCGTCATATGTATGATGTGATTAGGTTGTGTGTGGACTGTTTTGGGAGGCTCAATATGTTTATTATTGATGTTGTTTAGGCTGTTTGGTGAATGTTTTGAATGGTGTGAAGTCATATATATAGGGGAGGTGCTGTCCGTTTCATCACAAAATAGGTTGTGGTTGGTACATAATAGTTGCGACGCTTAAACGTTAACGATAGTGTCATTTCTCCTATTGTAGACTAAGGAGTCGTGACATTTGCATAGCTTGAGGTTGTGGAAGTATATACAAGGTATGTGTGGCTATCCCTTTCCTTCTTTTGCACGACTCCGATTGTACATAATGTAATGAACAAGCTTCCAAAGATACTCTACTTTTAGAAGCAAGCAATACTTACATTGTTTCCCCTCTTATGGAACGATTGATGTTGATGTTGCTTCTCTTATTCTTATGTTATCAATCTTGTTGGTACTTCCTGATTCCTATAAGGTTCATAGTGAAGAGTTAGTCCTAATAAGGTGTACATAGGATACCGAACTTACGTCACTCCGAAAGGTCTACAAGGTGTTTCCATGAGTCGAGCATGCATTATATATATGTATCTATTTTACTCTACCGAGCCGCGCTATAGTTGGCCGGGTACGACACCTATTGTGCAACCACTGATCAGTTGGGTTTTACCGAGCTCCACGTGGCCGGGTACGATTCTACCGAGCCTTATAATGGCCGGGTATGTTTTTACCGAGCCTATTATGGCCGGGTACGACATGATGATGATGATGCCCACAGAGGCGTATGTTTTAAAAGATTATGTATTTATACACATGTACCATGCATTTCATGTCAGTAGCCCTCAGAGGTACTCAGATGTTACAGGTTGTATATTATCTATCCCTGCTTACATTACTGTTCGTATTTATGGTTCTCTGCCTTACATACTCAGTACTTTATTCGTACTGGCGTCCTTTTATTTGTAGACGCTGCATGTCGTGCTGCAGGTCCTGATAGACAGGCAGGTGCAGCTCCCCCATCACAGTAGGTTGTCCAGTTCGGCGGTGATTGGCGAGATCCCTTCTCCGGACTTGCCTTGGTTTTGGTATGCATTTTTGTTATAGACATTATGGGTATGTCGGGGCCTTGTTCCGGCTATGTTGCAGCACTTATGTTCCTTTAGAGGCTCATAGACAAGTGTCGACTCATGTATAGTTTGGTATGCTTTGTCGGCTGGTTTTTGTTGTATAGTCTTTCATTTTAGCGTGGTAGCTTGTACCATATGTATATAGTTTCTTGACTGTCTGGTCATCCCATGTTATGTAGGTTCATGCAATCATATTTTATTGTTGGTTGTCCATGATCCATGTCTACCATTTATATTTGTCTCGTCAGCCCTAAAAGATAATAAAGAAGGTTAGATAAAATGTACGTTGGTGCTCGGCAAGTATGGTCGGGTGCTAGTCATGGTCCTCCAGTTTGGGTCGTGACAAACTTGGTATCGGAGCAAGTCTGTCCTAGGGATTGTCTATGAGCCATGTCTAGTAGAGTCTTGATTATGGATGTGTAGCGCGCCACATTTATAATCGGGAGGCTACATGACATCTAGGGTTGTTACCTTCTTCCCGAATCTAGATCGTGCATAGAGTTGAGTCATAAGTGTTCTTCTCTAATATTCACCTTGTTTTCTTTCAAGCAATGCCTTCGACTTGGAAACAAACAATTAGTAGACGGCTTGATACAGCTGCGGGAGAGGGTACCAGTCAGGTGCCCCAAGCCAGAGCAGGCCAAAGTGAGGCTCAGAGTGAGATGCCGTCTCATACCTCATCTACTCCGTCTCCTCCAGAGGATATTAGGTGGCACCCAGCACCTCCAGCTCCTCCGTCTAGCACTAAAGACCAGGATATGCGGGGTGCTTTGCAGTTATTGACTAGCTTGGTAGCTGCTCAGGCTCAGAGGCAGAATATAGGTGTTGCTGATAACCAGTTAGTACAAGAGTTCGTGATTTTATTAATTTAGACCCTCCGGTGTTTACCGGATCAGACCCCAAGGAGGATCCGCAGACTTTTATTGACCAGGTTCATCGTACACTACGGGTTATGCATGTTAGTGATACAGAGGCAATAGAGTTGGCTTCTTATCGGCTACGGGATTTAGCGGTTCTTTGGTATGATAGTTGGGAGAGATCCAGGGGTCCGAACGCTCCTCCAGCTGTGTGGAAGGATTTCTCTGAGGCCTTTCTTCGTCACTATTTGCCAGTTGAGATACGACAAGCTAGAGCTGATAAGTTCTTGAACCTTAGACAAGGTAATATGAGTGTGCGAGAGTATAGTATGCAGTTTGATTCTTTAGCAAGGTATGCTCCCCATATGGTGGCCGAGATGAGTGATAGGGTGCATTTGTTCGTGAACGGGTTGGGACGCCATCTGATTAATGAGTGTATGACAGCCTCCTTGGTAGAAGGCATGGATATTTCCCGTATTCAAGCTTATGCCTAGACCTTAGAGGATCGTAAGCGCCAGCAGAGGGCAGATAGGGAGCATGATAGGGGCCAGCATAAGAGGGCGAGATTTGCAAGGTATTCTGATGACTTCAGAGGCAGCGCCAGGCCCCAGTCTTCGAGGAGTTCGGCGCCATCTGTAGCTAGTGCTCCTCCACAGTTTCAGAGGCCTCGATATGATCGATCCTATTCTGGTCCAGGTCAGAGTTCGCAGGCATCTGGATCGCAACATCACGGGGATACTAGTCAGACGAAACCCCCAACACCACGTTGTGATCAGTGCGGCAAGGCCCACTTTGGACTGTGCCGTCGAGGTTCTGATGCGTGTTATTCTTGCGGACAACCTGGCCATATGATGAGGGATTGTCCTAACAGGGGAGGTGATGGTATGGCTCAACCGACTAGATCTGTGTCTGGTTCTTCCTCATCAGTTCGACCTCCAGCACGGGGTTTTCAGCAGTCAACAGGTCGTGGTAGAGGTAGAGGGCCGAGTTCGAGTGGTGCTCAAAATTGAACATATGCTCTAGTAGGTCGACAGGATCTCGAGTCGTCTCCAGATGTTGTTACAGGTATATTATATGTGTTTTCTTATGATGTATATGCGTTGATTGATCCGGGATCTACATTATCTTATGTTACACCCTTTGTGGCTAATAAGTTTGGCATTGAACCTGAATTGATAAGTAAACCCCTTGCGGTATCTACTCCAATAGGAGATTCTATGATTACTAGAAGGGTATATAGAGGTTGCACTGTGATGATTTGTAGTCATCAAACCTCGGCAGATTTATTTGAGTTAGAAATGGTTGATTTTGATGTGATACTGGGAATGGACTGGTTAGCCTCATGCTATGCAAATGTTGACTGTCGTATGAAGATGGTTAAGTTTCAATTCCTGGTGAACCCGTCATTGAATGGAAGGGGAACATTGTTACATCGAAAGGTAGGTTTATTTCCTATCTTAAGGCAAGGAAAATGATCTCAAAAGGTTACATTTATCATCTTGTTCGCGTTAGGGATGCGAAGGCGAAGCTGCCTACTCTACAATCTATCCCCGTGGTCAATGAATTTCCAGATGTTTTCCCAAATGAACTCCCAGGCCTTCCTCCAGAAAGGGATATTGAGTTTAGCATTGATGTGTTGCCTGACACTCAACCGATCTCTATCCCTCCATATAGAATGGCCCCGGCAGAGCTGCGAGAGTTGAAGGCGCAGTTAAAGGACTTGCTGGATAAGGGCTTCATTAGGCCTAGCACTTCACCTTGGGGTGTGCCAGTCCTATTCGTGCGTAAGAAAGATGGGTCATTCCGGATGTGTATCGACTATCGGCAATTGAATAAGTTTACTATAAAGAACAAGTATCCACTTCCAAGAATTGACGACCTGTTTGACCAACTCGAGGGTGCCAAGTATTTCTCCAAGATTGACTTACGTTCAGGGTATCATCAGGTGAGGGTTAAGGAGAAGGATATTCCAAAGACGGCCTTTCGGATAAGATATGGACACTTTGAGTTCTTGGTGATGTCGTTCGGGCTAACAAATGCCCCAGCAGCTTTTATGGATCTCATGAATACTGTATTCAGGCCCTATCTTGATGTGTTCGTGATTGTATTCATTGATGACATTCTGGTGTATTCTCGTTCGGAGGAGGAACATGCGAGCCACTTGCGGATAGTATTACAAACGCTTCAGGATCGTAAGTTATATGCTAAGCTCGCCAAATATGAATTCTGGCTGAACTCAGTAGCATTCCTTGGCCATGTGATATATGAAGAAGGTATTAGTGTCGACACTCAGAAGATTGATGCAGTAAAGAATTGGCCGAGACCTACAACACCATCAGAAGTTCGTAGCTTCCTAGGGCTAGCAGGATATTATAGGCGGTTTGTAGAAGGGTTTTCCTCTATATCAGCACCATTGACTAAGTTAACAGAGAAAGCTACCAAGTTCCAGTGGTCTAACACTTGTGAACATAGTTTTCAGGAGCTGAAGGATCGATTGACATCCGCACCGGTGCTCACTCTCCCTGAAGGAACAGAAGGATATGTGGTATATTGTGATGCCTCGGGTATAGGTTTGGGGTGCGTGTTGATGCAGCATGGGAAGGTGATTTCATATGCATCAAGACAATTGAAGAAGCATGAAAAGAATTATCCAACCCATGATTTGGAATTGGCTGCAGTAATATATGCTTTGAAGATATGGCGGCACTACTTATACGGCGTCCATGTTGACATCTACACAGATCACAAGAGTCTACAATACATCTTCAAGCAGAAAGAGTTGAATTTGAGGCAGCGTAGGTGGCTTAAATTACTGAAGGACTACGACGTCGAGATATTGTATCATCCCGGCAAAGCCAATGTTGTGGCAGATGCT
This sequence comes from Nicotiana noctiflora, assembly GCA_032618575.1. Lineage (NCBI taxonomy): Eukaryota > Viridiplantae > Streptophyta > Magnoliopsida > Solanales > Solanaceae > Nicotiana > Nicotiana noctiflora. The sequence goes on along the minus strand of JASVEL010013317.1, from coordinate 89,302 downwards.
CTCAGCCGTAAGTCAATGGGAAGCTTAGTACATATTGATACAGGTAGATGGGGGTTGACTAAAGAGCTTCATCAGCTAGCCAATATGAGAATTAGATTGTTAGACTATGATGACGGAGGTGTTACTGTACAGAATACATCAGAATCATCTTTGGTAGCCGAGGTAAAAGCACGGCAATATGAAGATCCTATCTTACTACGATTGAGAGAGAACATTCAGCAGTGTAAAATTACGGCTTTTGAGATCGGAGGAGATGGGGCACTGAGATACCAGGGCCGATTATGTGTGCCGAATGTAGCAGGGTTGCGAGAAAAGATTATAAATGAAATTCATCAATCCCGATATTCCATCCATCCTGGCTCAACAAAGATGTATCATGATGTCAAGGAGCAGTATTGGTGGGATAACATGAAAAAGTCTATTGCAGAATTTGTAGCCCAGTGTCCCAATTGTCAACAAGTAAAGATAGAACATCAGAAACCCGGTTGATTACTTCAGAATATAGAAATTCCGACCTGGAAATGGGAGGTGATTAATATGGACTTCGTTATTGGATTACCTCGATCTTATCATAAGTTTGACTCTATCTGGGTGATAGTTGATCGACTTACAAAATGTGCTCATTTTCTGCGAGTTAAGACAACTTACTCGGCTGATGATTATGCGAAGTTGTATATCAAGGAGATTGTTAGGCTTCATGGTGTGCCGGTATCTATTATATCGGATCGAGGAGCTCAATTTACGGCTAACTTTTGGAGGTCTTTTCAGAAAGGTTTAGGCACACAGGTGAATCTCAGCACTGCATTTCATCCGCAGACTGACGGGTCACGACATGGCATGCCATGGTAATGCATGGCCATGGTATGGGTTAGGATGTGGCAGGCCATGGTAGGGCGTGGCCATGGCACCAGTCAGGACGTGGCAGTACGTTTGCCGGCCATGGCAGTTCATGGCCATGGCACGTGTCAGGACATGGTAGGACGTGGCAGTGCATAGACATGGCATGGGTCAGGATGTGTAAGGCCATGGCAGGCCATGGCAGGGCGTGGCCATGGCAGGCCATGGCAGGGCGTAGCCATGGCACGGGTCAGGACGTGGTGGGTTATGCTAGGACGTGGCATGACATGGCAACGCATCTCCATGGCATGTGTCAGGAAGTGTCAGAACGTGCCAGGCCATGGCCATGGCATGGGTTAGGATGTGGCAGGGTCTAGCAAGCTATGAGAGTGCATGGCCATGGCACGGGTCAGGACGTGGTAGACCCTGGCACGGGTCAGGACGTTGTAGGCCATGTTAGGGTTTGCCCATGGCACGGGTCAGGATATGGCAGGATGCAGTAGGCCATGGTAGGTCTTGGCCATGGCATCGGTGAGGATGTGGCAGGACGTAGCAGGCCATGGCACGGGTCAGGAAGTGGAAGGACGTGCCCATGGCACGGATCAGGATGTGTCTCTATGCCGCTCCATGCCGCTCAATGTCTAATGCTAGCCAAATGCTTATCAACACGTCAAGCGCAATGTTGGTAGTGGTCATTGGTGGCGGTGATGGAAAGTAGCGGTGGTTTGCGGTAGCGATCGGCGACGGTTGGTGGACGCTTGGTGGTTGGCGCCGACGGTTTTAAGTCGGAATCACTTATAGCGATTGCGGCAATGGAATTTACTCATGATTAATGGTGGTTGGTCATCCATATGGTTTTCTAAAAATATTATGTATTTTACCTCTTTTTTATCTAGTTTTTATTAATTTTTAAGTTTTTTTTATAATTTTAAATAGTTTTTATGTTAGTTTTATATAAAAATAGTTACTCTTTTATGTGTAATATTATTACTAGATGTATTTGAAAAATTTTCCATTATTTTTCCTATTTTTATAATAATTTTCCGATTTTTTTATTATTTTTCAATGTATTTTTCATTTTATTATAAAAATAAAAATAAAAATAAAAATATTTTTTGTAAAATATATCATTTACAATGTCAAAAAGTCATTTGTGAATATATAAGCTAAGTTGTACCTTGGTTTGTGCTATTTGGTGTTGTACAACTCCATTTTGATTCTTTGGACAATGCATGCCTACTCCTGAAACTTGGATTTTTTTAAGCATATATAAGGGGGGTAGAGGTGTTGAAAGGCACCCGAGGTTCTTGTTGCCAGGCAGTGCAGGCGCACATTAGGGGCGCTGGCATGGGGCGTGGGCATAGGGGGCATGCATGGCTTGTCCGTGCTACGTCCCCGAAGTTCACAAATCACGCCGGCAAGTACTTGTGTGGGCTCGTAGCATGCCTGGGGGTGACACCGCCCGTGGCAAACATTGGCTTTTGGAAACAAAAGGTGCAGCATCATGCAAGTAGCACCTCAAGGTGCCGTGCGCATGGGCCGAAGCTTAGTAAGTGCCGATTGCCAATGGATGTTGCGGGAGAAATCGGAAGGCGACAACGCTCGTGGCGGCTGATGGCTTTTAGCAATTGAACGGCAAATCAACGTGCAACTAGCACCGCAAGGGGAAAAGTGCATGGGGCGAAGCTTACTAAGTTACCGATTGCCAATTGTTATTGTGGGTTGTGTCTGGCACACATCACTCTTGGAGGTTGATGACTTTTGGCAATGAAAAGGAAAACATCGTGCAAGTAGCGCCGCAAGGGGCAAAGCGCATGGGGCGAAGCTAAGTAAGTTGCCCATTGCCATTGGTTATTGTGGGTTATGTCTCTAAACCCCCCCCCCCCCACCGTGACAGCTGATGGATTTTGACAACGAACGGCGAAGCATCATGCAAGTAGGGATACAAGGCATTGTGCGCATGGGACGAAGCTTAGTAGATGTTGACATCGCTCGTGACGACTGATGGCTTTTAGCAATGAAACACCAAAGCAACGTGCAAGTAGCACCGAAAGGGGCGAAGTGCATGGGACGAAGCTTACTAAGTTGCCGATTGCCATTGGTTATTGCTGGTTGTGTCTAGCATCGCTTGTGGCAGCTGATGGCTTTGGAAAATGAATGGCGGAGCATCGTGCAAGTAGGACCGCAAGGCGCCATGCGCATGGGGTGAATCTTAGTAGATGTATATTGCCATAGGTTGTTGCGCGCAACATCGTGAGGCGACAATGCTCGTGGCGGCTGATGGGTTTTAGCAATGGAGCGGCAAAGCAATGTGCTAGTAGCACCGCAAGGGGCAAAGTGCATGGGGTAAAGCTTACTAAGTTGCCGATTGCCATCGGTTGTTGCTGGTTGTGTCTAAAATCGGGAGGCAATAATGCTCGTGGCGACTGATGGCTTTTAGTAATGTAACGGCAAAGCAACATGCAAGTAGAACCGTAAGGTGCGAAGTGCATTGGACGAAGCTAAATAAGTTGCCGATTGCCTTCGGTTGTTGCGGGTTGTGTCTGGCATCACATCACTCATGGCAGTTGATGGATTTTGGCAACAGAATGACAAAGCATCCTGCAACTAGCACCATAAGAGGCAAGGCGCATGGGGTAAAGCTCAGTAAATTGCCCATTGCTTTCGGTTTTTGTGGGTTATGTCTGTAAACCACCCCCCTAACCGCCCGTAATGGCTGATGGCTTTTGACAACAAACGGTAGAGCATCGGGCAAGTAGCGCTACAACGCACCATGCGCATAGGGCAAATCTCAGTAGATGTCGATTGCCATCAGTTGTTGCGGGCAACAACCGATGGAGACATCGCTCATGACGGCTGATGTCTTTTAGAAGTGGAACGGCAAAGCAACGTGCAAGTAGCACCGAAGGGGGCAACGTGCATGGGGTGAAGCTTATTAAGTTGCTGATTGCATCAGTTGTTGCTGGTAGTGTCTAGCATCGCTCGTGGTAGCATATGGATTTAGATAATAAATGGCGGAGCATCGTGCAAGTAGCACCGCATGGGGTGAAGCTTACTAAGTTGCCGATAGCCATCGGTTGTTGCTGGTTGTGTCTAACATCAGGAGGCGACAACGCTCATGGCGGCTGATGGCTTTTAGCGATAGAACGGCAAAGCAACGTGCAAGTGGAACCTGAAGGGGCGAAGTGCATGGGGCAAAGCTTACTAAGTTGTCGATTGCCATCGGTTGTTGCGGGCAACATCGCGAGGTGACAACGCTCGTGGCGGCTGATGGCTTTTGCAATGGAACGGCAAAGCAACTTGCTAGTAACACCGCAAGGGGAAAAGTGCAAGGTGCACAGCTAACTAAGTTGCCAATTGCCATCAGTTGTTGCTCGTTGTGTCTAACATTGGGAGGCGACAAAGCTCGTGGTGGCTGATGGCTTTTAGCAATGGAACGAGAAAGCAACGTGCAAGTAGCACCGCAAGGGGTGAAGTGCATGCGGCGAAGCTTACTAAGTTACCAATTGTCATCAATTGTTGCTGGTTATGTCTAACATCATGAGGCGACAATGCTCGTGGTGGCTGATGGGATTTAGCAATCAAACAGCAAAGCAACATGCAACCAGCACTGCAAGGGGCGAAGTGCATAGGGCGAAGCTTACTAAGTTCCCGATTGCCATCGGTTGTTGCTGGTTGTGTCCAACATCGGGAGGCAACAACGCTCGTGGCGACTGATGGATTTTAGCAATGGAATGACAATGCAACGTGCAAGTAGCACCGCAAGGGGCGAAGCTTACTAAGTTGTTGATTGCCATAGGTTGTTGCGGGCAACATCGGGAGCTGACAATGCTCGTGGCGGCTGAAAGCTTTTAAAAATGGAACAGCAAAGCAATGTGCTAGTAGCACCGCAAGAGGCAAAGTCCATGGGGCAAACATTGGGAGGCGACAATGCGCATGGTGACTGATGGCTTTTAGCAATGGAACGGCAAAGAAACGTGCAATTAGCACAGCAAGGGGCGAAGTGCATGAAGCAAAGCTTACTAAGTTGTCGATTGCTACTTGTTGTTGCGAGCATCATCAGGAGGCGACAACATTCATGGAGGCTGATGGCTTTTTCCAATCGAATAGCAAAGCAACGTGCTAGTAGAACAACAAAGGGTAAAGTGCATATGGCGAATCTTACTAAGTTGTTGATTGCCATCGATTGTTGTTGATTGTGTCCAACATAGACAGTCGACAACGCTCGTGGCGGCTAATGGCTTTTAGCAATGGAACGGCAAAGAAACGTGCAAGTAGCACCACAAGGGGCAAAGTGCATGGGGCAAAGCTTACTAAGTTGTGGATTGCCATTGATTGCTACGGGCAACATCGGGAGGTGGCAATGCTCGTGGCGGCTGATGGCTTTTGGTAATGGAACGGCAAAGCAACGTGATAGTAGCACCGCAAGGGGCGAAGTGCATGGGGCGAAGCTTACTAAGTTGTTGATTGCTATCGGTTATTGCTGGTTGTGCCTAATATCCGGCTGAAGCTTAGTAAGTTGCCGATTTCCATTGGTAGTTGTGGGCAATTTCAGGAGGCGACAACGCCCATGGCGATTGATGGCTTTTAGCAATGGAACGACAAAGCAACATGCATGTAGCACCGCAAGGGGCAAAGTGCATGGGGCAAAGCTTACTAAGTTGCCGATTTCCATCGGTTGTTGCGGGTTGTGTCAGGCATAACATCGGGAGGTAACATCACTCGTGGAAGCTGATGGCTTTTAGCAATGGAACGGCAAAGCAACGTGAAAGTAGCACCGCAAGGGGCAAAGTGTATGGGGCAAAGCTTTCTAAGTTGTCGATTGCTATCGATTTTTGTGGGCAATATCGGAAGGTGACAACGCTCATGGCGGCTGATGTCTTTTAGCAATGGAACGACAAAGCAACGTGATAGTAGCACTACAAGGGTCAAAGTGCATGGGGCGGAGTTTACTAAGTTGCCGATTGCCATTAATTATTGCTGGTTGTGTTTAATATTGGGAGGCGACAACACTCGTAATGGCTGATGGATTTTAGCAATGGAACGGCAAAGCAATGTGCAAGTAGCACCACAAGGGGAAAAGTGCATGGGGAGAAGCTTACTAAGTTGCCGATTGCTATCGGTTGTTGCGGGTTGTGTTTGGCCTAACATCGGGAGGCGACATCGCTCATGACGGCTGATGGCTTTTTGCAGTGGAACGGCAATGCATCATGCAAGTAGCGTCGAAAGGTGTTGTGCACATGGGGCAAAGCTCAGTATATTGCTGATTGCCATCGGTTGTTGCAGGTTGTGTCTGGCATTGCTTCAACCACCTATTCGTGCTGTGCGGGGCTTGTCATGGCTTAGCAACATTGGCATCGGCAACAACACATGGCTGCACGTCGCGTGTTGGGGCTGTTGTTGTCTTCTATAGGCGAGAAAGTGTACGTACAGCACAAGAGTGGTGTTTGACTTGTGTGGCTAGGTCGGATCCCTACTTGAGCAGTGACATCTTAGCCCGCATGCCATCTTAGTCATGGCACAAGTTCAAATTAGGCTTGTTCGGCATCCGTTTTTTGTGTTGCATAACTAATTCCAAGGCATTATCAAGCATAATCGGTTGCTTTTCGTCCCTCTTGTTCGAAGTGTGGGGTGAACCAAAAGCTGCAGTTGTGTCCCAAGTTGTCCTTACTTCTCCTTGTTATGTCTTGGTCCATGACTAGTATGCTCGGACTCTGGGATTCGGTAAACGCAATGGGCACTGGGTCTTAATTGGCTCCTATCTACCTAAATAATGCTCCTTACGAATGATGGCCGTGCTCGTCTTGGACTTGGCTGTGACCTTTGCGTTAGCCATGCTCATGCGATGCCAACGTCAATGAGTAATGCTACCTGGTTGATCCTACCATAGTAATATGTTTGTCTCAAAGATTAAGCCATGCATGTGTGATTATGAACATATTCAAACTGTGAAACTACGAATGGCTCATTAAATTAGTTATAGTTTGTTTGATGGTATCTACTACTCGGTTAATCGTAGTAATTCTAGAGCTAATACGTGCAACAAACCCCGACTTTTGGAAGGGATGCATTTATAAGATAAAAGGTCGACGCAGTCTTTGCCCGTTGCTGAGATGATTTATGATAACTCGACGCATCGCATGGCCATCGTGCTGGCGATGCAGCTGGCCAAAATGCACATGCAGTACACATGGAGCAGTTTCCAAGTGTGCTGTGCACATGCCAAGCAGTTGAGCAGTTACAACCACCCATATCCAAGTGTTGCTGATTATTAGGCTGAGTGTTTGCACGTTTTATGGCATGTCTTACGACATGTTCCCACGTTTTTGATCATAGGGATCATTTTCCTATCAGTTGGGGGATGTCAACTGAACATAGGAGTTATTTTGGGCTGACTACACTATATATATGTGTTCTAGCAACCTTGAAAACGGGCAGAGTACCTAGGGAGGGAAATAGCCTAAGAGATAGGCATAGGGTTGTCTATTTTGGGGCTTGAGCATGGCAAATTATGTGCCATTGCCTTGCCAAACGAGTTGGGAGCACTAGTAGCCTTAGACAGGGGTGTTTATAAGGCTGGTTCGTGCACTTGGTTGGCAATTTTGTGAGTTGGTGTCTACCAAGGGTGGCAGCACCTAGCCAAACTCGGAAATTTCCATTTGTATAATTCATTTATAAAAAGGTTGGAAAGAGTTTCCCGTAAATCTGCTTGTCTTCTTTATTTTCTGTTTCCTTGAATTTTTCAATGTGTAAAACCTCAGAATCGATATTATAATTGGGCGAAAGCTGATGTCAAGTGGGGACTTGACTGCCGCACAACGGGCAGTGTTTTGATGGACGGAAAATGCCCCTGTGATAACTGGTATAAGAGTAGAGCAGGTTCGTGAGGGTAGACACGACGTGCAACTGGTAGCCAGGTTCGCGACGAAGTCAAGAAGGACATGAACGAGACTGCAAGACAAGGGATCAATGTGCTTGTTCGTGGTGGGACTGTCTTGGTTGAAACATTCTGGGAAAGGCAAAGAATAATGTGAAGCAGAAAATTCCAAGTTCGTGGGTTGCCTAAAATTAGTGGTGGGATCTTTCAAATCAGTCGGTTGACGTGCTGGTTTTGCCGTGGGATTGAGGGACCAAGAAATGCAAGGAGAAATGAAAAAGTTGCACTTGAGGGCAAGGACAATGTATTCTTTAATAGAGTGCTGAACTTGGCATCTTGGCGAAAGTGGGCAGCATGAGTCAGGATCTATTCGACGAGGGCGTCGAATTCAACTGGTTGGGGTGGTTTGTTAGACGCCTGACTAAACTGATTGGAAAGCGGCGTGGCAGTGGCAAGGATTTGGCATGATGGCCTTGCCATTAGCCTTATGCGCGGGGAAAATCACATGCAAGGTCAAGTGTGACAAACTACACCTATTATTGAGGGCAAGTGTGACAGACTACACTTCTATTCGAGGGCTTTAGTGTGATGGACAACATCCAACAAAAGGGAGTTGTTTGCAAGAAAGGGCTGACCTTAACGAAAGGTGGACCTTGATGAAAGGCGGGCCAAACGGATGCTTGACAAGGCTAATCGGGAAAGACCTAGGCGCTAAAGTGAGGCAGCTTTGTGCCAAGGCAAGGGGATTGGCAATGTGGTGTTGCCATGACTTAGATGAGCGGACTAACCTAAGTTAATTGTGGGAAAATGACACAACAAAGGGAAGGGCATCAAGACTTGGTGACTTGAGGCCAAAATGAGTAGTGGCAGTGGCAATAGGCAAACTTGATCAAGTAGGGGCGACTTGACAAGAACAATCAACTGTGGCAGCGGGCGGGCGTGCGGCAAAGTCGGGGGCGACGAGCTGTGGCGATGGCATTGAACGGAGCAGTGTTAAGAGCCAAGGCTGGGCGCAATGCCAGCCTTGGGCATGCAGCAGCTGGCCAAAATGCACATGTAGTGCACATGGAGCAGTTTCCAAGTGTGTTGTGCACATGCCAAGCAGTTGAGCAGTTACAACCACCCATATCCAAGTGTTGCTGATTATTAGGCTGAGTCTTTGCACGTCTTATGGCATGTCTTACGACATGTTCCCACGTTTTTGATCATAGGGATCATTTTCCTATCAGTTGGGGGATGTCAACTGAACATAGGAGTTATTTTGGGCTGACTACACTATATATATGTGTTCTAGCAGACTTGAAAACGGGCAGAGTACCTAGGGAGGGAAATAGCCTAAGAGATAGGCATAAGGTTGTCTATTTTGGGGCTTGAGCATGGCAAATTATGTGCCATTGCCTTGCCAAACGAGTTGGGAGCACAAGTAGCCTTAGACAGGGGTGTTTATAGGGCTTGTTCGTGCACTTGGTTGGCAATTTTGTGAGTTGGTGTCTACCAAGGGTTGCAGCACCTTGCCAAACTCGGAAATTTCCTTTTGTATAATTCATTTATAAAAAGGTTGGAAAGAGTTTCCCATAAATCTGTTTGTCTTCTTTATTTTCTGTTGCCTTGAATTTTTCAATGTGTAAAACCTCAAAATCGATATTATAATTGGGCGAAAGCTGATGTCAAGTGGGGACTTGGCTGCCGCACAATGGGCAGTGTTTCGACGGACGAAAAATGCCCCTGTGACAACTGGTATAAGAGTAGAACAGGTTCATGAGTGGAGACACGACGTGCAACTAGTAGCCAGGTTTGTGACGAGGTTAAGAAGGACATGAACGAGATTGCAAGACAAGGGGTCAATGTGGTTGTTCGTGGTGGGACTGTCTTGGTTGAAACATTCTGGGAAAGGCAAAGAATAATGTGAAGAAGAAAATTCCGAGTTCGTGTGTTGCATAAAATCAGTGGTAGGATCTTTCAAATCAGTCAGTTGATGTGCTGGTTTTGCTGTGGGATTGAGGGACCAAGAAATGCAAGGAGAAATGAAAAACGTTGCACTTGAGGGCAAGGACAATGTATTCTTTAATGGAGTGTTGAACTTGGCATCTTGGCAAAAGTGGGCAGCATGACTCAGGATCTATTCGAACAGGGCATCAAATTAAACTGGTTGGGGTGGTTTGTTAGACCCCTGACTAAATTGATCGGCAAGCGGTGTGGCAGCGGCAAGGATTTGGCATGATGGCCTTGCCATTGGCCTTATGCGCGGGGAAAATCACATGCAAGGTCAAGTGTGACGGACTACACTTATTATTGAGGGCAAGTGTGACGGACTACACTTCTATTCGAGGGCTTTGGTGTGACGGACTACATCAAACAAAAGGGAGTTGTTTGCAAGAAAAGGCTGACCTTGAGGAAAGGTGGACCTTGATGAAAGGCGGGCCAAACGGATGCTTGACAAGGCTAATCGGGAAAGACCTAGGCGCTAAAGTGAGGCAGCTTTGTGCCAAGACAAAGGGATTGGCAATGTGGTGTTGCCATGACTTAGATGACCGGACTCACCTAACTTAATTGTGGCCAAATGACTCGGCAAAAGGAAGGTCATCAAGACTTGGTGACTCGAGGCCAAAATCAGCAGTGGCAGTGGCAATGGGCAGACTTGATCAAGTAGGGGCGACTTGACAAGAACAATCAACTGTGGCAGCGGGCGGGCGTGCGGCAAAGTCGGGGGCGACGAGCTGTGGTGATGGCATTAAACGGAGCAGTGTTAAGAGCCAAGGCTGGGTACAATGCCAGCCTTGGGCATGCAGCAGCTGGCTAAAATGCACATGCAGTGCACATGGAGCAGTTTCCAAGTGTGTTGTGCACATGCCAAGCAGTTGAGCGGTTACAATCACCCATATCCAAGTGTTGCTGATTATTAGGCTGAGTCTTTGCACGGTTTATGGCATGTCTTAGGACATGTTCCCACGTTTTTGATCATAGGGATCATTTTCCTATCGGTTGGGGGATGTCAACAGAGTATAGGAGTTATTTTGGGCTGACTACACTATATATATGTGTGCTAGCAGCTTTGAAAACGGGCAGAGTACCTAGGGAGGGAAATAGCCTAAGAGATAGGCATAGGGTTGTCTATTTTGGGACTTGAGCATGGCAAATTATGTGCCATTGCCTTTCCAAACGTGTTGGGTGCACAAGTAGCCTTAGACAGGGGTGTTTATAGGGCTGGATCGTGCACTTGGTTGGCAATTTTGTGAGTTGGTGTCTGCCAAGGGTGGCAGCACCTTGCCAAACTCGGAAATTTCCTTTTGTATAATTCATTTATATAAAGGTAAGGAAAGAGTTTCCCGTAAATCTTCTTGTCTTCTTTATTTTGTTGCCTTGAATTTTTCAATGTGTAAAACCTCAAAATCGATATTATAATTGGGCAAAAGCTGATGTCAAGTGGGGACTTGACTGCCGCACAACGGGCAGTGTTTAGACGGACGGAAAACGCCCCTATGACAACTGCTATAAGAGCAGAGCAGGTTCGTGAGTGGAGACACGATGTGCAACTGGTAGCCAGGTTTGCGACGAGGTCAAGAAGGACATGAACAAGACTACAAGACAAGGGGTCAATGTGCTTGTTCGTGGTGGGACTGTCTTGGTTGAAAAATTCTGGGAAAGGCAAAGAAGAATGTGAAGCAGAAAATTCCGAGTTCGTGGGTTGCCTAAAATCAGTGGTGGGATATTTCAAATCAGTCAGTTGACATTGTTGGTTTTGCTGTGGGATTGAGGGACCAAGAAATGCAAGGAGAATTGAAAAACGTTGCACTAGAGGGCAAGGACAACGTATTCTCCAAAGGAGTGCTGAACTTGGCATCTTGGCAAAAGTGGGCAGCATGAGTCGGGATCTATTTGACGAAGGCGTCGAATTCAACTAGTTGGGGTGGTTTGTTAGACCCCTGACTAAACTGATCGGCAAGCAGCGTGGCAGTGGTAAGGATTTGGAAAGATGGCCTTGCCATTGGCCTTATGCGCAGGGAAAATCACATGCAAGGGCAAGTGTGACAGGCTACACTTATTATTGAGGGCAAGTGTGACGGACTACACTTCTATTCGAGGGCTTTGGTGTGACGGACTACATCAAACAAAAGGGAGTTGTTTGCAAGCAAACGTTGACCTTGACAAAAGGTGGACCTTGATGAAAGGCGGGCCAAACGGATGCTTGACAAGGCTAATCGGGAAAGACCTAGGCGCTAAAGTGAGGCATCTTTGTGCGAAGGCAAAGGGATTGGCAATGTGGTGTTGCCATGACTTAGATGAGCGGACTCACCTAAGTTAATTGTGGGCAAATGACTCGGCAAAGGGAAGGGCATTAAGACTTGGTGACTTGAGGCCAAAATTAGCGGTGGCAGTGGCAATGGGCAGACTTGATCAAGTAGGGGCGACTTGACAAGAACAATCAACTGTGGCAGCGGGCGGGCGTGCGGCAAAGTCGGGGGCGACGAGCTGTGGCGATAGCATTGAGTAGAGTAGTGTTAAGAGCCAAGGCTGGGCACAATGCCAGCCTTGGGCATGCAGCAGCTGGCCAAAATGCACATGCAGTGCACATGGAGCAGTTTCCAAGTGTGTTGTGCACATGCCAACCAGTTGAACGGTTACAACCACCCATATCCAAGTGTTGCTGATTATTAGGCTGAGTCTTTGCACATTTTATGGCATGTCTTAGGACATGTTCCAACGTTTTTGATCATAGGGATCATTTTCATATCAGTTGGGGGATGTCAACTAAACATAGGAGTTATTTTGGGCTGACTACGCTATATATATGTGTGCTAGCAGCCTGGAAAACGGCAGAGTACCTAGGGAGGGAAATAGCCTAAGAGATAGGCATATGGTTGTCTATTTTGGGCTTGAGCATGGAAAATTATGTGCCATTGCCTTGCCAAATGAGTTGGGAGCACAAGTAGCCTTAGACAGGGGTGTTTATAGGGCTGGTTCGTGCACTTGGTTGGCAATTTTGTGAGTTGGTGTCTGCCAAGGGTGGCAGCACCTTTCCAAACTCGGAAATTTCCTTTTGTATAATTCATTTATAAAAAGGTTGGGAAAACGTTTCCTGTAAATCTGCTTGTCTTCTTTATTTTCTGTTGCCTTGAATTTTTCAATGTGTAAAACCTCAGAACCGATATTATAATTGGGCGAAGGCTGATGTCAAGTGGGGACTTGACTGCCGCACAACGGGCAGTGTTTCGACGGACGGAAAACGCCCCTATGAAACCTACCATGGTGGTGACATGTGACGGAGAATAAGGGTTCAATTTTGGAGAGGGAGCCTGAGAAACGACTACAACATCCAAGGAAGGCAACAGGCGCATAAAGTACCCAATCCTGACATGGGGAGGTAGTGACAATAAATAACAATACCGGGCTCGATGAGTCTGGTAACTGGAATGAGTACAATCTAAATCTCTTAATGAGGATCCATTGGAGGGCAAGTCTGGTGCTAGCAACCGCTGTAATTCCAGCTCCAATAGCGTATATTTATGTTTTTGAAGATAAAAAGCTCATAGCTGGACTTTGGGATGAGCCGGCCAGTCCGCCTTAGGTGTGCACCGATCGTCTCGTCCCTTCTGCCGGTGATGCGCCCCTGGCCTTAATTGGCTGGTTCGTGCCTCCGACTCTGTTACTTTGAAGAAATTAGAGTGCTCAAAGCAATCCTATGCTCTGTATACATTACCATGGGATAACATTATAGGATTTCGGTCCTATTATGTTGTCATTCGGGATCGGAGTAATGATTAAGAGGGATAGTCGGGGGCATTCGTATTTCAAAGTCAGAGGTGAAATTCTTGGATTTATGAAAGACGAACAACTGTGAAAGGATTTGCCAATGATGTTTTCATTAATCAAGAAAGAAAGTTGGGGGCTCGAAGGCGATCATATACTGTCCTCGTCTCAACCATAAACGATGACGACTGGTGACATCCAAATCGAATGCTAAAAAGAAATAGATACTGTCGTAGCAATATAATTTACCCAACTACGAGTCGGGGTCGAATGCCACAGAGAACAATGTGTAGGCGATTAGGTATGTAAGAAAATTATCGCTAGTTATGCAAAGCCAAACACTCAGAAGGGTGGTTGAAAAAGAATTTATACCTAAATGCAAAAATGTATACTAACCTAGAAAGCAAGTAAAATGATCAATGGCTACATGTATGGTTACTTCGGGAATTACACTGAAGTGGTCATGGACTTTCTAGTAACCATGCTTCTTTTCATACTTATAATTAATTTATTGAACTATCCGGGTTGTTGATTATAAGGTTAATAATATACATAAGAATATTTTGAGTTCTTACGAATATATCCAATTTAATTCAATACCAATATGTCTAAGCTATTAATATTAACAAGAATGCATTTACAACTCTTATTCTTCAACCAAACAAGGCAATTAAGTATATGTCTATCTTAATTGCAAATACTTCACTCGATGCCCGGGATTCAAATCTTGATCTATTTGATTTTATATGCAACCAAGAAATTCCTTTGTCAAGTTTAATTCAAAGCTCGTAAATAATATTTCACTGTTTGCCGAGCTGTAAATAATTAAGATCAAAATCAGATAAACAACCCACAATAATAAATTCAATATATTCAATCTAAGCTTCAAATAACAAGATCATCTATTTAATACATAAGCACAACAAGGTTTTAATCCACACTTTAAACATGAATGTTCCCATAAATAAGATTCATGTGTTGGAAACAAATACTACACACTTAAATATTCAATACAAAGTAAGGAGATGAAGAAATAAACATAAATGGGTAAGAAAATCTTAACCACAAGCTTCAATCTTCAAGACCCAAGTGTGTGTGTAGAGCCCTAGCTTCAAAAAATATTCTCTCTAGTTCTAAGAACTGAAAATAAGCCAAAGATGTCTAAAAAATCTGCTGGGACGAGTATAAAACTGATTTGAGGTGAAAAATATGTGAAATATCAAAATTGCCAAGAACTGGCCCAGATACAATGCATCGCGATCGCGTATCTTGGCCTGCGATCGCGTAGTGTAGCAGTCTAAGCCTACACGATCACGTGAACATGACTGTGATCACGTAGAGTTGAAGTTGATTTCTCTGTGATAGCGTAATCACCTCTACGATCGCGTAGCTTTAAGTGTTTGTCTTCTGTGATCACGTGCTTGCCTCTGCGATCGCGTAATGTTGCTGCCTGATCTTCTGCGATCGCGTGCTAGTGTCCGCCATAGCATAGTGTTACTGCCTGGTCTTCTGCGATCGCGTAGAGTATTCGCCTAGCAGTCATTTTTCACTTCAATTTCAGTCAAAACACTTCAAAGCATCATGTACCGGAAAATCTCACAATAACCACTATAAACAACCTCATTATATACATAAAAACTAAGGAAAAGAGGCTAGAATGAGTAGTAAAATCACCACACATCAACACCCCCAACTTAAAGCTTTTGCTTGTCCTCAAGCAAATCAAAACCAAAACTTCAATGAGGATTCACCATTTAAAACACAAGTGGCATTGCTATTATGTACCTATCACATTCTCCAATTTAAACACCATACTTATGGATTTGGTTGATACTAACAATTAGGTTCAAGTATGTATATATTTTCCGAATAACTCCCTCCTAAAGAAAAACAAATTCAAGAATGTGCAAAGGAGTTTCAAAAAAATCAAGTGAGAAAAATAAGCCTCAATGAGTGACTCAAAAGCACTAGTTCACTATAATTGCTCACTTTACTCAATTTCACCAATCTTTTCTAATTCATGTGCCCTCACAAGAAAGAAAGTCCCAAAAACAATATATTTACAATACAACACAAGGGACACATTTTCCAAAACACTCACTCTCACAAAGAAACTTCAAGTGTTACAACATCTCATACCATAAGCTTGCCCTTATTTTAATTCATCGCTTATTCAAGAATGTTCAGTTGGAGGTCCCACAAGGACTTTTTAAGCTTGTAATATAGGTTTAGGGAAGGTCGGATAAGCATTTGGGTACAAGTGACTTCACCCTCCTTGAACAATACTCACAAGTTTCATTCTTTTGCACTTTGATTCTCTTCAACACACCTAGCCTCATTGGCATCTAGTTCCCAATATAGAACCACCTTACATACCTCTCCTATTTTTATTCAAGGCTCCATAATGTATATACATACACATATATTTTTTTTCTTTTTTTTCTTTTTTGGAGCTAGAACACTTTAATACAAATACTTTGAGGCATGTGGTCTTAGACTCAATGCACAACCTTACCGATCTGCACTTTGACACCACCCCCAACATAGGCTTTTAGCCTCATTCTCAATGTTCAAAGAGGGACGGGTTCAAGAGAGGGAATTATTTTACAAAAAAGAGGTTTGTAATGAGTTGGCCAAAGAAAGGTTTAAAGGCTCAAGAGGGGTACTAATGATATTATTTATGCAACGGTAGGCTTGAAAAGCTAAAGAGGATTTTTTTTAATTAAATCAAAGAATGCCTAAGATCATTCCCCCAACCAAATATACTATCATTAGCATTGAAAAACCAACCGGGCATGTTCTAGATGATAAAAGTAAACACAAGATTTATTTCAACAAACGCTAACACACATGGCACATGAATAAATCAAGACGGATCAATTCTATCAAACTAGTGGGCTAAGAGTCCCTAAAAGAGCCAAAAATATATCACAAGAATTATTTTACACCATGCAACTTACTTGTTTTTAGTTCAAATCGCCATTTTTTTAGGGGTATTCTTAATTCATAATTTACATACAAGAGGCTAATTTTCCTGATTTTTTAGTACCATATAATCCAAAAGCCTCATCCTAACAAAACAAGACTAATTCTCTTAAGAAGGTTGTCACACTATATTAAAGGAAAAAGTCACCCGGTTCACTAAAGTGTTCCTTGGGAAAGAACCATAGCATGAAGAAAACCCAAGGAAATTATATTTAAGAAAATGAATATAAAAGAAAAGAAAACTACTACAAAGGTAACTAAAATAAAAAGAAGCTACTAAGAAAAAGATAATCAACAAGAAAAATAGTCACTAACAAGGATTTACTAATAACATACTAACATAACTATATATCTACACAAGTTCAAGTCCACACAACTACTTCACATTTCACAAAAACTACAACTACAAATTCCACACATTATAATCATATATATAAGGACCACCCCCAACTTAAAATATTGCAATGTCCCCAATGCAATTATGCAATTCAAGCCAAAATAAAGGAGGTGCTCCCTGAATGGTGTCACTCTCCACTGGCGGAACTGGGAGGCTCAAGCTCAAAGTCGTCATCCTCGGTCTCATTAGGTCCATAGAACTTTCGCAACGTGCTCATGATCTTGTTGAGGAACTTGCTTTTCTTCCTCTCATACTCTCTATGCATCCATTGCCTTCTTTCAATTTTTCCCAGCTTGGATTTGATGTTCTTTTTCTCCTTTGCAAGGTCGGACAATGTGGGGAGCTTTCCTGAGCTTGATGGACTTGCAGAGTTTCTCTCTCCTGATGGTCCATACAGAAGACCAGCTACAAGCTATCGTACCTGAGTGTCCATACCATAAACTTGTCGAGAGATGTACCTGAGAGTAAGAGGTCCCTCCTCAAGTGGAGTGATGGCTGTGGAAGTATTGGAGGCATCTGCACAATAATTATATCAAATACGGGCCAAAGAACAATAACCCATTTCAATTTACATGAAATTTGCATAAATACACTAAGTTGGTAAAACCCGACCACGGGCCCACTGCTCGGAAAATTTCGAAATTAGCACCAAGGCCATCCTCATCTTGCCACAAGTCCGTACATATAAAATTTATCGAAATCGGAGTTCAAATGGCCTCCCAAAACTCAAAATCCCGTTTTCAATATCTAGGCCACATTTCTTCAAGATTTCTACCCAATTTCATGAAGATTGATGTTAATTCTACCATAAAATGATGTTTTTGTGTCAAGAATCTTACCTCCGATGAATACCCGATGATTTCTCAGTGATTTCCTTGAGTTTTCTTCTCTCTAGGGCTCAAAATTGTGTTTTGGGTGAATGAACCCGTAACCCCTCTGTTATGTGATTTTATTCACTGCCAGAGCAATTTGCTCTACGTGTTCGCGTGAGTTGCCACGCGTTGGCGATGAACAGCTCCTTTTTACTCTTCGCGAACGCGATGACTCCCATGCGTTCGCGATGCTCGACCCTGACTTTCCCTACGCGAACGAGAACACCACCACGCGTTCGCGATGAACAAAATTCCCAGCCGCCCAAAATCCTTCTACGCGTTCGCGACTGCCAGTCACGCGAACGCGATGCACACGACCCCTGGCCTACGCGAATGCGACACCCTGACCGCGAACGCGATGCATTGATTTGCCTGGCCTTCGCGAATGCAACCCATGCCACGCGAACGCGAAGGTCTAAATGACTGGGCAGAAACCTGCAGTTTTCTGCAGATTTTGCCAAGTCCCATATGCTCGGTTGATGGTCCGAAATCATCCTGAGGCCTCCGGGACCCCGACGAAAACCACCAACATACTCCAAAATATGATACGGACTTGTTCCAATAACAAAACACCATCCTAAACATCAAAATCACCAATTACACACGAATTCAAGCCTAAGTTTCTTCAAAACTTTCAAAACTAACATTCAATCCAAAACCCGATCAAACGATGTCCGAATGACCTAAAAATTTGCAGACATATCCAAAATCACCTAACGAAGCTACATAAATTGTCGGAATTCCATTCCGACCCCCGGATCAAAATATCACCTACCATCCGGTTTTCGCCAAAAATCAACCTTCGCCAATTCAAGCCTAAAACTACACCGGACCTCCGAATTCAATTCTGATTGCTCTCCTAAGTCATAAATGATTCCCCGAAACTAGTCGAATCATCATAATCCGGTTCCGAGCACTCTAACTCAATAGTCAACTCTTGGTTGACTTCCCATATTCAAGCTTCCTTCAAACATACTATTTGCTTCATTTTCAATCCAAATCACTCCTAACTCACCTGATATACTCTAATACTGATATAAAAGCATAAGATATGTAAATGCAAGGTAACGGGGTGGTAATTCCCGTAACAACGGGCCGGGTCGTTACATTCTCCCCAACTTAAACAAATGCTCGTCCGCGAGCGGGTTAAGAAACATACCCAGAGCATCAAACAAATGAGGATATCTGCTCCGCATCTCCTGCTCGGTCTCCCAAGTTGCTTCCTCCACGGGACAACCTCTCCACTGCACTTTCACTGAAGCTATGTCCTTGGATCTCAGCTCTGATACCAACTTGTCACGACCCAAAATGGCTAATGGCTCCACATCATAAGTCAAGTCCTCATCTAGTCGTATCGTGCTGAAGTCTAACACATGAGACGGGTCTCCGACATACTTTCGGAGCATGGATACATCGAACACCGGGTGAACTACCGACAAACTTGGTGGCAAAGCAAGCATATATGCCACCTCCCCAACTTTTCTAAGCACCTCAAAAGGTCCAATGAACCTTGGGCTCAACTTTCCTTTCTTTCCAAACCTCATAACACCCTTCATAGGCGAAACCTTCAACAACACCTTCTCACCTACTGAATAAGACACATCTCGGACCTTCCGGTCCGCATAACTCTTCTGACGCGACTGAGCTGTGCGAAGTCTCTCCTGAATCACCTTCACCTTGTCTAAGGCATCTTGGACTAACTCTGTCCCCTAACAACCTAGCCTCGCCGGGCTCAAACCAACCGACTGGAGACCTACACCGCCTCCCATATAAAGCTTCATACGGTGCCATCTGAATGCTGGACCGATAGCTATTATTATAAGCAAACTCCGCAAGAGGCAAGTAATCAGCCCATGAACCACCAAAATCAATGACACAAGCACGCAACATATCCTCTAATATCTGCCCATCCGTCTGTGGATGAAATGCGGTGCTCAGCTCTACCTGTGAACCCAACTCTCGCTGAAATGTCCTCCAGAACTGAGATGTGAACTAGGTACCTCTGTCTGATATAATTGAAATAGGAACTCCATGCAATCTCACTATCTCACGGATGAATATCTCTGCCAACCGCTCTGAGGAATAAGTAGTACACACTGGGATGAAGTGAGCTGACTTGGTCAACCTATCCACCACCACCCAGACTGAATCAAACTTCCTCGCTGTCCGAGGGAGTCCACTAACAAAGTCCATAGTAATCCTTTCCCACTTCCACTCAGGAATATCAATATGCTGGAATACACCACCGGGTCTCTGATGCTCATACTTGACCTGCTGACAGTTTAGACACCGAGCCACATGGCTCACAATATCTTTCTTCATCTTTCTCCACCAGTAATGCTGCTTCAAATCCTGATACATCTTCGCGGCTCCTGGATGAATAGAATACCGCGAGCTGTGGGCCTCCTCCAATATCAATTCACGAAGGCCATCAACATTGGGCACGCATATCCGGCCCTGCATCCGCAATACACCATCACTATCAATAGTGACATCTCTGGCATCATCATGCTGAACTCTGTCCTTAAGGACAAGTAAGTGTGGATCATCATACTGGCGCTCTCGGATATGATCATATAAAGAAGAACGAGCTACTACACAAGCCATCACCCGACTGGGCTCAGAAATATCCAGCCTCACCATCCGATTAGCTAACGCCTGAACATCAACTGCTAGGGGTCTCTCCCCAACTGGAATATACGCCAAACTGCCCATACTAATAGCCTTCTGGCTCAATGCATCAGCCACTACATTGGCTTTCCCGGGATGGTACAAAATAGTAATATCATAGTCTTTAAGATATTCAAGCCATCTCCGCTGCCGCAAATTTAGATCTTGCTGCTTAAACAAATGCTGAAGGTTGCGGTGGTCTGTATATACATCACAAGATACACCATACAGGTAATGCCTCCAAATCTTCAAGGCATGAACAATAGCAGCTAACTCCAAATCATGAACAGGGTAGTTCTTCTCGTGGGGCTTTAGCCGACGAGAAGCATATGCAATAACTCTACCCTCCTGCATCAACACACAACCGAGTCCAACTCTGGAAGCATCACAATACACCGTATATGACCCCGAGGCCGATGGTAACACAAGTACTGGAGCCGTGGTCAAAGCCTCCTTGAGCTTCTGAAAGCTCTCCTCACATTCATCAGACCACACAAATGGAGCATTCTTCTGTGTCAACTTAGTCAACGGTGAAGCGATAGATGAGAAACCCTGAACAAACCAGCGATAATAGCCTGCCAAGCCGAGAAAACTCCGAATCTTTGTAGCCGAGGAAGGTCTGGGCCAATTCTGCACTGCCTCAACCTTCTGTGGATCAACCCGAATACCATCACTGGACACTATATGTCCCAGAAAACCCACAGTATCAAGCCAGAACTCACACTTAGTGAATTTTGCATAAAGCTTCTCTTCTCTCAATCTCTGCAGTACCACCCTCAGGTGATGTGCATGCTCCTCCTGGCTGCGTGAATACACCAGAATATCATCAATAAACACAATCACAAAAGAATCAAGGTACGGCCGAAATACATTATTCATCAAGTGCATGAATGCAGCTGGGGCATTAGTCAGCCCGAAAGACATCACCAGGAACTCGTAGTGCCCATATCGCGTCCTGAACGCTGTCTTCATAATATCTGAGTCCCTGATCTTCAACTGATGATAGCCCGACCGAAGATCAATCTTAGAAAATACACTAGCTCCCTGGAGCTGATCAAATAGGTCCTCAATACGAGGCAATGGGTACTTATTCTTCACGGTTACCTTGTTCAGCTGCTTGTAATCAATGCACATTCTCATTGTGCCATCTTTCTTCTTCACGAACAACACCGGTGCACCCCAAGGTGACACACTCGGACGAATGAAACCCTTATCTAGAGTTCCTGAAGCTGTTCCTTCAATTCTTTTAACTCCGCTGGTGCCATGCGATAGGGAGGAATAGAAATGGGCTGAGTGCCCGGCACCAAGTCAATACCAAAGTCAATATCCCTGTCAGGCGGCATGCCCGGCAGGTCTGCTAGAAATACATCCGGAAACTCCCTTACAATGGGGACCGAATCAAGACTCGGTGTCTCGACCTCAACATTTATAATGAAGGCCAAATAAGATAAACAACCCTTGCCAATCATTCGTTGGGCCTTTATATAAGAAATCACCCTGTCGGATACATAATCAGTCAAGCCACGCCACTCGATCCTCGGATTACCTAGAATAGCTAGTATGACTGTCTTGGCATGACAGTCCAAAATCGCATGGTAAGGAGATAGCCAATCCATGCCTAGAATTACATTGAAGTCTACCATGCCCAGTAGTAATAAATCAACTCGGGTCTCAAGACCCCCATAGTAATAATACAGGATCGATATTCCTGATCCACAACAACAGTATCCCCCACTTGGGTAGACACATGTACGGGCAATGCAAGAATACCACGGGTCATACCCAAATGATGTGCAAAATATGTAGAGACATAAGAATAGGTGGATCTGGGATCAAATAAGACAGAAAAATCCCTGTGGCAGAGTGAGATAATACCTGAAATGACTGCATCTGAAGCACTAGCATCCTTCCTATCCGAAAGAGCATAGAAACGAGCATGGCCTCCACCAGTACGATCCTCACCCCTAGGGCGACCTTTGGATACCTGGCCACCAGTCCTAGCCGACTGTGCTGGCGCCGAAGAAATAGGAGTAGAAGACGAGGGCTGATCCCTCTGCCGAGACCGCTTACGAAGCCACTGAGGACACTCTCTCCTGATATGGCCCAAGTCACCGCACTCAAAACAACGGCCTGAAGATGGAAGAAGGGGCTGCTGAGGACCCCTCACTCATGAGGACCCCTCGCTACAGATGAACCCTGTGCTGAGGAAGCAGGAGAAGAGCTCTGAGCTGGAAGAGCACTCAGTGCAGGCTGACTCTGCTGACCCTGATAACCCTAATGGCCCTGACGACCACGATCTGATGAAACCCCACTGGACTCTACACGTCCAGACTGATGAGACCTAAAAGAACGACCCCTGCTATACTAGGGTTGGCCCCTAGACGGAGCACCACTGTAGCTACCAGAACCACGAGGCCTCTTAGCCTCTCTCTCCTCTCGCTCTCTGCGGCGATCCGTCTCAATGTGACGGGCAGCATCAACCACCTCCTCAAAGGTAACTGTCGAAACTCTCTCCCTGGTCATCAATATGCGGATGGGATAAATAAGACCATCAATAAATCTCCGAATCCTCTCTCTGTCTATAGGAACCATCCACAATGCATGACGGGCCAACTGTGTGAATCTCATCTCATACCGATTAACCGTCATATCTCCCTGCTTCAACCACTCGAACTGACGTCGCAGCTCCTCTCTCTGAGACTGAGGCACGTACTTCTCCAAAAATACCGTGGAGAACTGCTGCCAAGTGAGGGGCGCTGCCCCAGCGGGCCTACGCCTCTCAAAATCCTCCCACCACTAAAATGCTGCACCTGTGAACCGAAAAGTGGTGAATGAAACACCGCTGGACTCTAGAATACCAGCGGTGCGAAGCATGCGCTGACACTTGTCAAGAAAACCCTGGGCGTCCTCGCCCTCAGCACCACTGAATGCCAGGGGATGTAGCCTCTCAAACCTCTCCAAACGACGCTGCTCATCGTCGGGCATAACTGGAACCACATGAGCAGGAGCTGGTGCTACGGGCGCAACTGGCTGAACTGGAGCTGCCCCCGATGCCTGAATACCCTGTATCACCGGCTCGGGTGTGCGAGCCACGGGGATCTAATTCCCTCCCCCTGCCTGTGAAGAAGATAAGATCTGAGCCAAGGTCTCCTGAAGACCCGGTATCACAATGGGCACTGCTGGTGCCTGAACCTGAGTTGTCGGAGCGTCTGCCGCTTGAATCTGGTCTTGAGCCTGGGCCACTGGTGCAGGAATCTGACGCTGAGTCTGGTCAGCTAGTGGATCAGCAGGTGCTGGTACTGCCGCCCTACCTCTACCACGACCACGGCCTCTGGGTGCCAATGGTGGTCGTCCGCCACGTCCTTTAGTCCGTGTTCTCTCCATCTGCGAGAGAATAGAATATGGAAAAATTTAATTTCATGACAACACAAATCACACGATATGAATCCAAGAAAATGAGGTTTTTCCTAAAGTTTCCGTAGCCCTCCGAGGATAGATACGGACGTCTACGTACCGATCCGCGAAAGCCTACTAAACCGGCTCATGACTCGCGAGTCCTAGTAAACCTAGGCTCTGATACCAATTTGTCGTGATGGCGCCCAACAATTAAGCTAGGCCAGCCAGACCAACTATTACTTATCACAACGACTATCAGTCCCAAATGGACATTTCCAAGAAGAATATATTAGTCAAAGAACTCTAATAATAATAATAATGAACAAAATACTGACACTCCCAAAGATTTGGAGTCACAAGTCTAGAGCCTCTACCAAAACCCAACAGAAATAGAGAGTACTGTATAGAAATACTCAAGTCCGAATACAAAATACAAATAACAGCTGGAAAGGAAAGGAGAAGCTAGGTTCTGCGAACGTAGCTACCTCAGCAACTCGATATGACACTGCAAACGCTGGAAATGCCTGTCTACTGCTCCTGAGTACATGAGTCTGCACACAAAAGGTGCAGGGAGTAGGGGTGAGTACTAAGTACTCAGTGAGTAATAAATATATAAAAGAAGTTGAAAGTAGGAAATCCACAAAATACCATAATATGAAGCTACACTACAGTCCGAATCTCCTACGAACTAGCATCAACAGTACAATACAACTACCACAGAGTAATTCAACAAATAAAGATGCAATGCAATGCACATAACCGCTACAGCGTGTAGCCCGATCCATTTAACGTCGACTACGCTCACTGGTGGTGTGTAGAGACTCCGGAGGGGCTCCTACAGCCCAAGCGCAATACTCCTTCCACGTGCAGCCCGATCCTCATATCAACCGCTGCGACGTGCAGCCCGATCCATCCTCAGTCCACATAAATCAAATAAGTCACAAAAATAGTTCATTCTTCTTAATTTCCAATTTCCAGTTCATAATTTATGAAAAATACTTAACTTTTATTTAATTTGCAAAAACCGGTGACTTAACATTTCAAAAAGGTGATTTCAATTTCCAGGACTGAGATCAATGATTTGAGCAAATATAGCTATCACATAAATATTGTCTTCTAAGGACGCTACAGATCGGCACAAGGTCCCAAACAAGGCTTACCGCCCACAAATATATCAAATACAGTGTATTTCCAACACTAATAACATATTATTCATTTCCGGGATGGACCAAGTCTCAATCCCCAGTCACAATCAATCCCGCACCTGCCACGGTGTGCGAGCCACGCCCTACTAGCATCACAATGTGCTAAGTCGGGGTTTCGAACCCTCAGGCTACCGTATACACAAACTACTCACCTCTAGCCGGTCGTAGACTCATATGCGATGCCTTTTCCTTTGAATTTAGCTCCCTCGTGCGTAGAATCTAGTCAAACCACAATAATTATATCAAATACGGGCCAAAGAATCATAACCCATTTCAATTTACATGAAATTCGCATAAATACACTAAGTTGGTAAAACCCGACCCCGGGCCCACTGCTCAGAAAATTCTAAAATTAGCACCAACGCGATCCTCATCTCGCCACGAGTCCGTACATATAAAATTTATCGAAATCGGAGTTCAAATGGCCTCCCAAAACTCAAAATCCCGTTTTCAATATCTAGGCCACATTTCTTCAAGATTTCTACCCAATTTCATGAAGATTGATGTTAATTCTACCATAAAATGATGTTTTTGAGTCAAGAATCTTACCTCCGATGAATACCCGATGATTTCTCAGTGATTTCCTCGAGTTTTCTTCTCTCTAGGGCTCAAAATTGTGTTTTGGGTGAATGAACCCGTAACCCCTCTGTTCTGTGATTTAATTCACTGCCAGAGCAATTTGCTCCACGTGTTCGCGATGAACAGCTCCCTTTTACTCTTCGCGAACGCGATGACTCCCATGCATTCGCGATGCTCGACCCTGACTTACCCTACGCGAACGCGAACACCACCACGCGTTCGCGATGAACAAAATTCCCAGCCGCCCAAAATCCTTCTACGCGTTCGCGACTGCCAGTCACGCGAACGCGATGCACACGACCCCTGGCCTATGCGAACGCGACACCCTGACCGTGAACGCGATGCATTGATTCGTCTGGCCTTTGCGAACGCGGCCCATGCCACGCGAACGCGAAGGTCTAAATGACTGGGCAGTAACCTGCAGTTTTCTGCAGATTTTGCCAAGTCCCATATGCTCGGTTGATGGTCCGAAATCATCCCGAGGCCTCCGGGACCCCAACGAAAACCACCAACATACTCCAAAACATGATACGGACTTGTTCCAATCACAAAACACCATCCTATACATCAAAATCACCATTTACACACAAATTCAAGCCTAAGTTTCTTCAAAACTTTCAAAACTAACATTCAATCCAAAACCCGATCAAATGATGTCCGAATGACCTGAAAATTTGCAGACATATCCAAAATCACCTAACGAAGCTACAAAAATTGTCGGAATTCCATTCCGAACCCCGGATCAAAATATCACCTACCATCCGATTTTCGCCAAAAATCAACCTTCGCCAATTCAAGCCTAAAACTACACCGGACCTCCGAATTCAATTTCGATTGCTCTCCTAAGTCATAAATGATTCCCCGAAACTAGTCGAATCATCAGAATCCGGTTCCGAGCACTCTAACTCAATAGTCAACTCTTGGTTGACTTTCCATATTCAAGCTTCCTTCAAACATACTATTTGCTTCATTTTCAATCCAAATCACTCCTAACTCACCCGATATACTCTAATACTGATATAAAAGCATATTATATGTAAATGCAAGGTAACGGGGTGGTAATTCCCGTAATGACGGGCCGGGTCGTTACATTCTCCCCAACTTAAACAAACGCTCGTCCGCGAGCGGGTTAAGAAACATACCTGGAGCATCAAACAAATGAGAATATCTGCTCCGCATCTTCTGTTCGGTCTCCCAAGTTGCTTCCTCCACCAGACGACCTCTCCACCGCACTTTCACCGAAGCTATGTCATTGGATCTCAACTTACGAACCTATCGACCCAAAATGGCTACCGGCTCCACATCATAGGTCAGGTCCTCATCTAGCTGTATCGTGCTGAAGTCTAACACATGAGACGGGTCTCCGACATACTTCAGGAGCATGGATACATGGAACACCGGATGAACTCCCGACAAACTGGATGGCAAAGCAAGCATATAGGCCACCTCCCAAGCACCTCAAAAGGTCCAATGAACCTTGGGCTCAACTTTCCTTTCTTTCCAAACCTCATAACACCCTTCATAGGCGAAACCTTCAGCAACACCTTCTCACCTACTGAATAAGACACATCTCGGACCTTCCGGTCTGCATAACTCTTCTGACACGACTGAGCTGTGCGAAGTCTCTCCTGAATCACCTTCACCTTGTCTAAGGCATCTTGGACTAACTCCGTCCCCAACAACCTAGCCTCGCCGGGCTCGAACCAACCGACTGGAGACCTACACCGTCTCCCATATAAAGCTTCATACGGTGCCATCTGAATGCTGGACTGATAGCTATTATTATAAGCAAACTCCGCAAGAGGCAAGTAATCAGCCCATGAACCACCAAAATCAATGACACAAGCACGCAACATGTCCTCCAATATCTGAATAGTACGCTCAGACTGCCCATCCGTCTGTGGATGAAATGCTGTGCTCAGCTCTACCCGTGAACCCAACTCTCGCTGAAATGTCCTCCAGAACTGAGATGTGAACTGGGTACCTCTGTCTGATATAATAGAAATGGGAACTCCATGCAATCTCACTATCTCACGGATGAATATCTCTGCCAACCGCTCTGAGGAATAAGTAGTACACACTGGGATGAAGTGAGCCGACTTGGTCAACCTATCCACCACCACCCAAACTGAATCGAACTTCCTCATTGTCCAAGGGAGTCCACTAACAAAGTCCATAGTAATCCTTTCCCACTTCCATTCAGCAATATCAATACGCTGGAATACACCACCAGCTCTCTAATGCTCATACTTGACCTGCTGACAGTTTGGACACCGAGCCACATGGCTCACAATATCTTTCTTTATTTTTCTCCACCAATAATGCTGCTTCAAATCCTGATACATCTTCGCGGCTCCTGGATGAATAGAATACCGCGAGCTGTGCGCCTCCTACAATATGAATTCACGAAGGCCATCAACATTGGGCACGCATATCCGGCCTTGCATCCGCAATACACCTTCACTATCAATAGTGACATCTCTGGCATCATCATGCTGAACTCTGTCCTTAAGGACAAGTAAGTGTGGATCATCATACTGGCACTCTCGGATACGATCATATAAAGAAGAACGAGCCATTATGCAAGACATCACCCGACTGGGCTCATAAATATCCAGCCTCACCATTTGATTAGCTAACGCCTGAACATCAACTGCTAGGGGTCTCTCCCCAACTGGAATATACGCCAAACCGCCCATACTAATAGCCTTCCGGCTCAATGCATCAGCCACTACATTGGCTTTCCCGGGATGGTACAAGATAGTAATATCATAGTCTTTAAGCAATTCAAGCCATCTCCGCTGCCGCAAATTTAGATCTTGCTGCTTAAACAAATGCTGAAGCCTGCGGTGGTCTATATATACATCACAAGATACACCATATAGGTAATGCCTCCAAATCTTCAAGGCATGAACAATAGCTGCTAACTCCAAATCATGAACGGGGTAGTTCTTCTCGTGGGGCTTTAGCCGACGAGAAGCATATGCAATAACTCTACCCTCCTGCATCAACACACAACCGAGCCCAACTCTAGAAGCATCATAATACACCGTATATGACCCTGAGGCTGATGGCAACACAAGTACTGGAGCTGTGGTCAAAGCCTCCTTGAGCTTCTGGAAGCTCTCCTCACATTCATCAGACCACACAAATGGAGCATTCTTCCGTGTCAACTTAGTCAACGGTGAAGCAATAGATGAGAAACCCTGAACAAACCGGCGATAATAGCCTGCCAAGCCGAGAAAACTCCGAATCTCTGTAGCTGAGGAAGGTCTGGGCCAATTCTGCACTGCCTCGACCTTCTGAGGATCAACCCGAATACCATCACTGGACACTACATGTCCCAGAAAACCGACAGTATCAAGCCAGAACTCACACTTAGTGAATTTTGCATAAAGCTTCTCTTCTCTCAATCTCTGCAATACCACCCTCAAATGCTGTGCATGCTCCTCCTGGCTGCGTGAATATACCAGAATATCATCAATAAACACAATCACAAAAGAATCAAGGTACGGCCGAAATACACTATTCATCAAGTGCATGAATGCAGTTGGGGCATTAGTCAACCCGAAAGACATCACCAGGAACTCGTAGTGCCCATATCGCATCCTGAACGCTATCTTCATACTATCTAAGTCCCTGATCTTTAACTGATGATAGCCCGATCGAAGGTCAATCTTAGAAAATACACTAGCTCCCTGGAGCTGATCAAATAGGTCCTCAATACGAGGCAATGGGTACTTATTCTTCACTGTTACCTTGTTGAGCTGCCTGTAATCAATGCACATTCTCATTGTGCCATCTTTCTTCTTCACGAACAACACCGGTGCACCCCAAGGTGACACACTCGGACGAATGAAACCCTTATCTAAGAGTTCCCGAAGTTGTTCTTTCAATTCTTTTAACTCTGCTGGTGCCATGCGATAGGGAGGAATAGAAATGGGCTGAGTGCCCGGCACCAAGTCAATACCAAAGTCAATATCCCTGTCAGGTGACATGCCTGGCAGGTCTGCTGGAAATACATCCGGAAACTCCCTCGTGCGTAGAATCTAGTCAAACCACAATAATTATATCAAATACGGGCAAAAGAATCATAACCCATTTCAATTTACATGAAATTCGCATAAATACACTAAGTTGGTAAAACCCGACCTCGGACCCACTGCTCGAAAAATTCCAAAACTAGTACCATTGCGATCCTCATCTCGCCACGAGTCCGTACATATAAAATTTATCGAAATCGGAGTTCAAATGGCCTCCCAAAACTCAAAATCCCGTTTTCAATATCTAGGCCACATTTCTTCAAGATTTCTACCCAATTTCATGAAGATTGATGTTAATTCTACCATAAAATGATGTTTTTGAGTCAAGAATCTTACCTCCGATGAATACCCGATGATTTCTCAGTGATTTCCTCGAGTTTTCTTCTCTCTAAGGCTCAAAATTGTGTTTTGGGTGAATGAACCCGTAACCCCTCGGTTCTGTAATTTAATGCAGTGCCAGAGCAATTTGCTCTACGCGTTCGCGTGAGTTTCCACGCATTCGCGATGAACAGATCCCTTTTACTCTTCGCGAACGCGATGACCCCCACGCTTTCGTGATGCTCGACCCTGACTTACCCTACGCGAACGCGAACACCACCACGCGTTCGCGATGAACAAAATTCCCAGCCGCCCAAAATCCTTCTACGCGTTCGCGACTGCCAGTCACGCGAACGCGATGCACACGACCCCGGGCCTACGCGAACGCGACACCCTGACCGCGAATGCGATGCATTGATTCGCCTGGCCTTTGCGAACGCGACCCATGCCACGCGAACGCGAAGGTCTAAATGACTGGGCAGAAACCTGCAGTTTTCTGCAGATTTTGCCAAGTCCTATATGCCCGGTTGATGGTCCGAAATCATCCTGAGGCCTCCGGGACCCCAACGAAAACCACCAACATACTCCAAAACATGATGCGGACTTATTCCAATCACAAAGCACCATCCCAAACATCAAAATCACCATTTACACACGAATTCAAGCCTAAGTTTTCTTCAAAACTTTCAAAACTAACATTCAATCCAAAACCCAATCATACGATGTCCGAATGACCTAAAAATTTGCAGACATATCCAAAATTACCTAACGAAGCTACAGAAATTGTTGGAATTCCATTCCGACCCCCGGATCAAAATATCACCTACCATCCGGTTTTCGCCAAAAATCAACCTTCGCCAATTCAAGCCTAAAACTACACCGGACCTCCGAATTCAATTTTGATTGCTCTCCTAAGTCATAAATGATCCCCCGAAACTAGTCGAATCATCAGAATCCGGTTCCGAGCACTCTAACTCAATAGTCAACTCTTGGTTGACTTCCCATATTCAAGCTTCCTTCAAACATACTATTTGCTTCATTTTCAATTCAAATCACTCCTAACTCACCCGATATACTCTAATACTGATATAAAAGCATAAAATATGTAAATGCAAGGTAACGGGGTGGTAATTCCCGTAACGACGGGCCAGGTCGTTACAAATATAGTAGCATTATATTGTTGTAGTATACGATATAATAAGCAATATACTGTAATAAATAAGTTATTTTAAAAAAAATTTAGCTAGGTCCTTGCAAATATTTTCTTAAATAAATTTCTGATAGATTACCATAAAAATAATATTAATTGTATAGAAGCATGTGTCATAAGACATAAAATAGTAATATACCTATTTAGTACTCCCTCCGATCCAAAATAAATGATTTTTTGGATGTTTTCACACATATTAAGAAAGTCACATTTTTGCATTAATTAACTATCGAACTGACCATTTTAACCTTACTATCTCACATAAACACTCCTAACACATATTCCAACACTATTTATTCCAAGGACAATGTAGGAAAAATATCATTAAGTCATTCTTGAAATCCGAAAAAATCACTTGTTTTGGACCACAAAAAAAGGACAAAAAATTACTTATTTTGGACCGGAGGGATTATATGTCACGACCCCAAACCCCGATCGTGATGGCGCCCAACACATTGCTAGGCAAGCCCGACCATCTTATCCAATTACCAGCCAAGTATAATTAATACTAATTAATCGGCGTGATTAGCCTGTTTTCATAACAAATCAAGAAGTGTAGAAATGAAATACAAGAACACAGTCCCAACCAAATCGCGGTGTCACAAGTCCGAGCCTCTACAAATGAGATCTACTACACAATCAAGTCTAACCAGAATGGAGACAACAAAATGATAAAAAGAAAGAGGTCAGGTATTGTGGACGTCAGCAGCTACCTCGAAGTCTCCACAGAATGGGGATAATAAAGCAGTTGCGATAGCTCAACTACCCTCCTGAACCTGTATATCTGCTCAAAAAGTGCAGGGGAGTGGGGTGAGTATATTTCAACTCGGTGAGTAACAATAATAAACAATAACTGAAAATAAGAACTCCTGTACTATCACTAAACAGTTCTAAGGTAACCCCCACAGGTTAGTCATCACTATAATGAGTACCTTGATCTCCAGTCCATATTTATCTCATCTAGGTCCCACACTGACCACATCCTCGCTCGTACCACTACGGTATACGGCCATCACAATATATGGAGACATATACATCTGTCTATAACATATAAATATTTCAGTATATATATGAATATGAATAAGTATAATGCTGCGGCGCGCAGCCCGCTCCAATACATATACCGCTGCGGCGCGCAGCCCGCTCCATTTAACGTCGACGGCGCTCACTGGGGGTGTATACGGACTTCGGAGGGGCTCCCTAGGCCCAAGCACTATAATACTGCGGCGTGCAGCACGATCCACACAAATATTACTGCGGCGTGCAGTCCGATCCAATATATATATGTATATATACCTCTATACTGCTGCGGCGTGCAGCCCGATCCCATAATATACACCAGTGCTCACTGAGAATGTGTGCAGACTCAGACTCCGAAGGGGCTCCTACAGCCCAAGCGCAATAATACTGCAGCGTGCAGTCCGTCCCACATGTATATTACATGTATATTACATGTATATTACTTGCGGCGTGCAGTCCGATCCAATATATATACTGCTGCGGCGTGCAGCCCGATCCAATATAGGCATATATATATAATACCTCATAATGGGTCCTCGACCCTATTCCAGTCAGTATATACTTGCCTCTCAAGCCCAATATAATATATCACAGTGGGTCCTTGACCCTGTCTTAGTCAATATAGACTTGGCCTTTCAGGCCCACTCAGCTAGAACAGGAAGTTCCACCCTAGATAATCTCTCTCAATGTACACATCTAGTACGGGCTCATATTATGCTATACAGGCTAGAGCTACGGCTGAGTGTATGTTTCCAACACGATATAAGGGTCACATAGCTCTATAGGTTCCCTAATGCTCTACGGATCAGCACAAGGCCCCAAACATGGCTATTAGCCCAATTGTACAGTTATAATCTCATTAACAGTCATACAACACAGTATTCTATTAGCCGGGAAGGACCAAGTCCGAACCCTCAATCACAATGTCACTACGCCCGTTAGGAGAATGCGTGTCTCATCTCAATATAGCACTGTGAAGTACTAGTACGGGGTTTCAAACCCTCAGTACATTATTTACTACTGCCACTCACCTCGAACCGGTAGAAGCCTCGGTCCGCCTTGCGCTTGCCTCGCAAATCAATCTCCTCGGTTGCCAAATCTGCTCAAAATTAATGATAATACATCAATATATGTTAAATTCACGTAACCCATTCGAAATAACCCAAATTGCATCAAAACCCACAAAGTTGTCAAAACTCGACTTTTGGTGCGCCTCTCGAAAAATTATAAAAGTTACATATTCGGAACCCTCGTCTCAAAACGAGTCTAGGCATATAAAATTTACCAAATTCGGACTCCATTTGCCCGCTCAAATAGGTATTTTACCAAAGCCTTGGCCTAGGCTAAATTTCCCCACAATTTGATCCAATTTCAGTGAAATAAAGAAGGATTCTAAGATAAAAACACATATATCAACCATAAAACTTACCTCCAATGATAACCCGGTGAAATCCCGGCAATTTCCCTTCACTTTTGCTCTCCAAGACTCAACAATGGAGGTTTTCAATTAATGAGTCGCGGATGAAAACCTTCTGTCCAGATTTTTTTTAACAAAATACTATTCACCCGTGTTACTGTTCACCCGTGTTACTGTTCACAAGGTACTGTTCATGGGGTACTGTTCACAATGTACTATTCACGGGTACTATTCACGGGTACTGTTCACGGGTACTGTTCATTGCAGCAGCTTTTTATCTAAATTGCAGCACAGTCATTTTTTACTAAAATGGCTCTAAATCCATCATACGAACTCGAAATTAGACGATTCTTTTTCCTATGGCTCCGTAATTTTGATACGGATCTAGTAGATCAAACAAAACTGAATTTGGAGCTCATTTTCTTAGTTCAATACCAATTTCGCTCGTTAAACAATTAACTCACATATCGCGTCAAAAACCCAATCGCGACTTGATGAAATCAAAACCAAAATTTCCAGATCAGTCCTATAATTCATGATTTAAATTCTCGAAGTCTCGAAGTTAAATTTGGATCTCTAGAACTAAAAATAGACCTTTGGATCATTATATTTACGCTCAAAACTACAAAAATCTTCCAAAAATGTCCCGTTGGACATCCGAAACACACCCGAGACCCCCGAGACCTCAACCAAATATACAGACATGATCTATTACCTCATTCCAACTTGCTCGAATCATTAAATCACTATAGTTAACATCAAAATCGTCCGTTTTCAGCAAATTCAAGCTTAAGTTTAACTATAACTTTCAAAATTCTTATTCGATCAAAAACCCGACCAAACGACCTCCGAATGACCTGAAATTTTGCAGGCACATCCAAAATCACCTAACGGAGCTACTGCAACTATCGGAATTCCATTCCGACTCTCGGATCAAAATCTCACCTACCCTCCAGATTTCGCCAAAATTCAACCTTAGCCAATTCAAGCCTATTTCTACACCGGACCTCCAAATTCAATTCCGATTGTTCCCCTAAGTCACAAATCACCTCCCGAAACTAACCGAATCATCCGTATCCGATTCCGAGCCCTCTAACTAAATAGTCAACGTCTAGTTGACTTTCCCCAACTATTCCTTCTTCCAAGAGACTTTCTGTCTCAATTTCAATCAAACTCAACCCGGATTGACTCAAACTCACCCAACATGCATATTAAAACATCAACAAGCATATAACGGGGGTAACGGGGTGATAGCTCACATGATGACGGGTCGTGTCATCACATTCTCCCCAACTTAAGCAAACGCTCGTCCTCGAGCGGACCAAGAGGTCTACTGAAAGTGACCCAATAGCCGAATGACCTTACCAAGCATATATTCGGGGCGATACCACTTCCCCCTATCTTTCATAAGTCCGATAACATAGTATAGCTAAATTTCCATAGTCTAACTGAACCATAAACCACATTGCACTTTCCGAAATCATATACCAGTCTGAATCCCACATCTATACTCGGAGTACACACGATCCAACTGTAATAGCCAACTCACCACTCCGGGTGAGATCACATGATGTATCAAACAACCCGATCACTCGATACCAATAGTCTCTAATCACGACAACTGGCCACAATAACCAAATACTAGCAGAAAGAACCTTTCTCATTAGATAGAGTCTTATTCCAACACCTTCATATCCTGCCCACGGCAACTGAAGCACGCGATATACCGAACCCATCTCTCGGGTCAACCATTCGTGAATCTATTTCCCTTTTAAAACCGATACCACAATAAGTTTCGGAGCCAAACCTCGATATTACCTTTCTAATGAGCTGAAATCATATATGCTCGCTCTCATTAATGACTTGAATGATCATTTCGGTTAGAACACATCACACTGGTAATATGACACCTCAGCATCGGCCTAGGCCACAACGAGCACAACACAGGCTCCAATAAGAACGATCTGAACACACTCGAATCATGACAACTGACTCGCACAAAGAGCCATAATTCAAATTCTTCCATACCATCACAACACATAATTGAGATTCTCGTCTCACATCATAGAATTAGAGTACCTGAATCCTCTTCGAAAGGTCATAACATCACGTTGCCTTGCCACAACTCATGATTCTATCCAAACACTATTACTCATGGAGCACCTCAAGTCGCAATGCTCAAAACGGTCAGCCACACACATATTTAGCTCTGAACTCAAGCAATCAATCACACGTGGTGATACATTTAGTATATGCTATCGAATCCTGAATGGACACAACCGATGTGCTATTCCCCGAGCGATACCCAATACGGACTATTCCTCAAAAGAGAGGAAGTATTGTATACAAGGTACATATAGGAAGCTATATTTCCCACATCACACTGTTGCGGCGCGCAACCCGTTCCAATAGCATACCTGTGGCGGCATGCCACCCGATCCAGATACCATACATGTGACGGCGTGCCACCCGATCTAGATACTATACATGTGGCGGCGTGCCACCCGATCCACGCATAAATCTAGCAAAAGGGAATGCACATCGACTCAAGTTGCTCATTGCAACAAACATGTATATATGGCCTCGAGCTCGGTCACATGAAACTCATGCGACAAAGTTCCTCAATACCGGAACTGAATCAATGGTAGATACCTCTACACTGACATCCGCCACGAAGGCCCAACTGACAAAGCAATACCTACCAGCCGTCCGCTGGCCCTAGGGTACATCCACCCTGCTGGAGCATGATCTGATGCGCTCTGCCATGCAGTTTGCGACATGTGTCTGACATAGTCCATATCACATTAGTCTGGACAACCTGGCTTATGACAACCAGTCAGCAATCGTATATCATTATTCAAATTCATCATATCAAGTAACGAGATAGCCACTAGAGCTTCCAATTTCCGATAATCGCTACACTATGCCGATACACACGATATACCACCGCTGCGTAGGCGGGTTACGAGAACTTCTAGTCTCCAACACATACATAACACAAGAATCACTATGCCTAATTCTGTACTTCACCGTGCGATTACATAACGCACCTCAAGCGTCCATTCATACCACGAAAGCCATTCATAAATTTCACTATGTCATCAACGACTCAATTATTACAGTTGATCCAACGGGAGTATACCACCATACCGCTAGATATTATCAGTTTATTTTACCTGGCCCTTTTGACCATAGATTCTGCCGAAATACTAGTATAGCAGTACCATTCTCCTAAATCACCAGGAAGATTGATTCTCAGATTATCTGCAGCTGCCCATGCTGCTTAAAGATTTTAATGACTCCCCATATAATATGAATTGATCTCAAAACCTTGAACATGCCGTTATCAACTTTCCATAACACATCGCATATACCATACCACACTAAGACAACAGGGAAAATTCATATCCCTTTCCCTACGCCGCAAATATCAGCGCACTCAACTAGTCAAGGACTTTCATGATCCCATATAGAGAAAACTCATTACACATTTCGAGCTTTACATACCAACAGGAAATACACTCATTTTCAAACCACGGTAAAACACATCACAAACCCTTTCTCCCAATTACATTGCATAAGTTAAATTGCCAGGACTGAGTCCTTATACCCATACCGAGTTACACAACTGCCAATACTCAAAAGCTTTATTGCACAATATCGGCGAGACTTATTACTTCAAACATATACCAGGAATTAATCGTATTCCTTATCATACCGTTTCGGTTTATTAACAAGTTGATCCATTTACCCAATTTCCTTTCTGATTCATCTTTAATTTCATATTAGTCTTTACTGTAGCACGAAAATGCCTCAACCCTTTTTACCACACAAAACTCGTACACAAGACCACACGGTCTAAGGCTCACGAGCCGCTGAATACTCTCTCAAATGTTTCCTAGAAATACCACATTCTACAATACTTTGTTTTGAAGAACTTCCTGCGATTTGAATTTGTTATCATTACCTTTCTATACGGATACAAAGAATCTCATCATCCCCATAACATAACAAAACTCTTGATTTTTTTCTAACGAAACCACGGTCTTTAGCCACGTACACAATCTTAAGGCGCCTGACTGTTGCAAACGTAAATCTTGAACACCGCAAGGCTATTCTCGGGCGTCATTCACCCTTAACCAGTTATAATTCAACTGCCTTATTAAACAGAACCACTCGGGCCTTAATAGAACTCTGACACCGCAGAACATGATTACATACGGATACAATTAATTATCTTTCTTTTCTATACATCAAACATTCTTTAGCAATAGCCACTCAAAACCTCCTAGTATTTTCTCACATCTACGAAGCACCATAACCTTCGTCGGAATTTTTCCCAACATGCTTGGGGACAGAACCATCATAGCACACAATAGTGCAATCAGTTATTCAATAACAACCTCCCCAACTTGGCTCGGAGCCATACATCAAAGCACTTTTAGCCACTCATAGCATTCTTACTCAATTGATGCTCCAATGTTACAGTGAGATTAAACTCGAGCTATTTACAAACTTTGGCGGAGACTCGAATCATCGGAAATCTTAACTCTTTTGCAATTCTCATATTCATTCACACGCAACAGCTAAGCCCATTCCTTAGGCGACAACATCTTTTTTTTTTAAGTCCCAAAATTTTCAAAAATTTCGGCAGAATTTCCTTTGTAATTGGGCCTATCCACCTGACAGAAACAACAACAACAACAACAACAACTACCCAGTATAGTCCCACAAGGTGGGGTCTAGGGAGGGTAATATGTAGACAAGCCTTACCCCTACCCAAAGGGTAGAGAGGTTGTTTCCAATCGACCCTCGGCTTAGAAAAGGAAAGGGAAAGCAACAACAAAAACAAAAACAAAATAGCATTAGTAATTCCGGCAGAAATCGCATAAATAGTTATCTAAACATAAGAATTATACATAAAATGACATGCAATAATATCAAACAGTAACTACCATAAATAACTACCATAAGGAGGACACAATCCAATGCACGAATCATCTATGAGTCGCCCTGACAAGCCTCACCCAACCTCGGGAAAGGAGTACAAAAAATTCTAGGGGCCCCTATCCTACAACCCTGATATTAGACCTCCAGACTTTTCTATCAAGGGCTATGTCCTCGGAAATATGCATCCTAGCCATGTCATGCCTAATCACCTCTCCCCAATACCTCTTAGGCCTCCCTCTGCCTCTCCTCACGCCGACCACCGCCGGTCGTTCACAACTTCTCACCGGGGCATCAGGACTTCTCCTCCGCACATGCCCGAACCACCTGAGCCTCGCTTCACGCATCTTCTCATCCACCGGGCCACCCCCACCTTCTCTCGAATAACTTCATTCTTAATCTTATCTAACCTGGTAAGTCCACACATCCACCTGAGCATCCTCATCTCCGCAACCTTCATTCTCTGAACATGAGAGTTCTTCACCGGCCAACACTCCGCCCCATACAACATGGCGGGTCTAACCACAGCTCTATAAAATTTTCCCTTGAGTTTCAGTGGCACTTTCTTATCACATAGGACTCCTGATGCAAGCCTCCACTTCGACCATCCCGCTCCTATACGATGAGTGACATCCCCGTCAATCTCTCCGTCCCCCTGAATCATCGACCCAAGATATCTGAAACTG
Organism: Nicotiana noctiflora; assembly: GCA_032618575.1. Lineage (NCBI taxonomy): Eukaryota > Viridiplantae > Streptophyta > Magnoliopsida > Solanales > Solanaceae > Nicotiana > Nicotiana noctiflora. The sequence goes on along the minus strand of JASVEL010013317.1, from coordinate 50,095 downwards.
TCCCTCTTAGCGATGACCTGAGCTCCAATCATTACGTCCCTGCCTACTTCGCTCGGCTCGGCGCTAAACTTGCATTCCAAGTATTCGGTCTTAGATCTGCTTATTTTGAAACCCTTAGACTCGAGAGTCTGTCTCCATACTTCTAGCCTCTCATTCACACCGACCCTCGTCTCGTCTATCAATACTGTGTCATCAGCAAATAACATACACCAAGGCACATCCCCTTGAATATGTCGGGTTATAGCATCCATCACCAAGGCAAACAAGAGAGGGCTAAGTGTCGATCCTTGATGGAGCCCCATAACCACCGGGAAATGGTCTGAGTCACCGCCCACCATCCTAACCCTAGTCTTAGCTCCATCAAACATGTCCTTGATTACTCCGATGTAGGCTTCCGGCACGCTCTTCGCCTCCAGGCACCTCCATAGCACCTCCCTTGGGACCTTGTCATACGCCTTCTCCAAGTCGATAAACACCATGTGCAAGTCCTTTTTCTTATCCCTGAACTGTTCCACCAATCTCCTAACAAGGTGGATAGCTTCTGTAGTGGAGCGACCCGGCATGAAACCAAACTGGTTCACCGATATAGATGTCATCTCCCTCACCCTCGCCTCGATCACCCGCTCCCATACCTTCATGGTGTGACTTATTAATTTGATACCCCTATAGTTGTTGCAACACTGGATATCCCCTTTGTTTTTGTACAAGGTTACCACCGTACTCCACCTCCACTCCTCCGGCATCCTTTTAGTCCTGTAGATCGCATTGAACAACCTAGAGAGCCACTCCGCTCCTGACCTACCCATGCATTTCCAGAACTCCACCGGGATCTCGTCAGGCCCGGTCGCTCGGCCCCTACTCATCCTTCGCAAAGCCCCTATGACCTCATCCACCCTAATGCGCCTGCAGTACCCAAGGTCTCTATGGTTCTCTGAATGCCCCAGCTCCCCAAGCTCTATGTTTCGATCCCCCTCCTCGTTAAGAAGGTCTCGAAAGTACGTCTGCCACCTCTGCTTGACCTGAGACTCACCCATCAAAACTCTACCATCCTCGTCCTTGATGCACCGAACTTGGTCTAGATCCCGCGCCTTCCTCTCCCTTACTTTAGCTAACTGGAATAACTTCCTGTCCCCGCCTCTCTCCCCTAATTCCTCGTACATGCGACCAAACGCCGCGTTTTTAGCTTCCGTAACCGCCGGCTTTGCTTCCTTCCTCGCCGCCTTGTAGGTCTCCCTGTTCACTCTCCTTTCATCCTCGTTAGTGCTCCCTGCCAACTTAGCAAACGCTGCCTTCTTTACCTCCACTTTTTCCTGGACTACATCGTTCCACCACCAGTCACCCTGATGTCTACCAAAATAGCCCTTGGCTACCCCGAGCACATCCCGTGCTACCTCCCTAACTAAGTTCGCCGTCTCCGACCACATTGCGTCCGCTTCCCCAGAACTTCTCCAAGATCCACCATCAACTAACCTCCTATCCACCTGACAGAGAACCACCAAAATCATGCTAACGACACGTCCACAAATTGACAAAGCATCACAATGTATATCAACAATATTAATCTCAATACCACCTGTATTATATTATCAAAATTGATACGTGGACATGCGTTTCACCTATTTGAATCATAACACATAGAAAATACATTTCAACCCTCCATTATCTGGGCTATTCCACTAAGTAAGAACATTTTCTTTCCTTAATATTTCTGTATACCTTCCATTGCCATAGACATTACACAGTACCAACATACTCATTACATAGCTATCTAGCCGCCATTCCCACAATCAGGGACAATACTAAACATATAAATTCATAATACCAGCTCGTAAAATTAGCACCTCGGTGCTCAAGCCATAGGCAAAGATTCGGCCTCAAGTCTTTCAGACCGGCCCAACATAAAACTTACGGAGATTACATCTCGCCCCTTAATCAAGAAATCATAAGCCATCAAGGCAAATTTATCACTAAGCACTCGAGTGCGCGCATCAATGTGCAGGAGGAATTTCAAGAATTACATCTCAAGCTGAATAAAACACGCACGATGAGAATTCCAAGAATTTGAAACTTTCCTAAAGGTTTGCAGCCTCCCGAAGATAAGTACAGGCGTCCCCATACCGATCCACGAGACTCTACCAACCGGCTCATGACTCACGAGACCTGTTAACCTAGGCTCTGATACCAACTTGTCACGACCCCAAACCCCGGTCGTGATGGCGCCCAACACATTGCTAGGCAAGCCCGACCATCTTATCCAATTACCAGCCAAGTATAATTAATACTAATTAATCGGCGTGATTAGCCTGTTTCATAACAAATCAAGAAGTGTAGAAATGAAATACAAGAACACAGTCCCAACCAAATCGTGGTGTCACAAGTCTGAGCCTCTACAAATGAGATCTACTACACAATCAAGTCTAACCGGAATGGAGACAACAAAATGATAAAAAGAAAGAGGTCAGGTACTGTGGACGTCGGCAGCCTACCTCGAAGTCTCCACAGAATGGGGATAATAAAGCAGTTGCGATAGCTCAACTGCCCTCCTGAACTTGTATATCTGCACAAAAAGTGCAGGGGAGTGGGGTGAGTATATTTCAACTCAGTGAGTAACAATAATAAACAATAACTGAAAATAAGAACTCCTGTACTATCACTAAACAAATCTAAGGCAACCCCATAGGTTAGTCATCACTATAATGAGTACCCTGATCTCCAGTCCACATCTATCTCATCTAGGTCCCACACTGACCACATCCTCGCTCGTACCACTACGGTATACAGCCATCTCAATATATGGAGACATATACATCCGTCTATAACATATAAATATTTCAGTATATATATGAATATGAATAAGTATAATGCTGCGCGCGCAGCCCGCTCCAATACATATACCGCTGCGGCGCGCAGCCCGCTCCATTTAACATCGACGGCGCTCACAGGGGGTGTATACAGACTTCGGTGGGCTCCCTAGGCCCAAGCACTATAATACTGCGGCGTGCAGCACGATCCACACAAATATTACTGCGGCGTGCAGTCCGATCCAATATATATATGTATATATCTCTATACTGCTGCGGTGCGCAGCCCGATCCCATAATATACACCAGTGCTCACTGAGAATGTGTGCAGACTCAGACTCCGAAGGGGCTCCTACAGCCCAAGCGCAATAATAATGCAGCGTGCGGTCCGTCCCACATGTATATTACATGTATATTACATGTATATTACTGCGGCGTGCAGTCCGATCCAATATATATACTGCTGCGGCGTGCAGCCCGATCCAATATAGGTATATATATATAATACCTCATAATGGGTCCTCGACCCTATTCCATTTAGTATATACTTGCCTCTCAGGCCCAATATAATATATCATAGTGGGTCCTTGACCCTGTCTCAGTCAATATAGACTTGGCCTTTCAGGCCCACTCAGCTAGAACAGGAAGTTCCACCCTAGATAATCTCTCTCAATGTACACATCTAGTGAGCTCATATTATGCTATACCGCTAGAACTACGGCTGAGTGTATGTTTCCAACACGATATAAGGGTCACATAGCTCTATAGGTTCCCTAATGCTCTACAGATCGGCACAAGGCCCCAAACATGGCTATTAGCCCAATTGTACAGTTATAATCTCATTAACAGTCATACAACACAATATTCTATTAGCCGGGAAGGACCAAGTCCGAACCCTCAATCACAATGTCACTACGCCCGTCGGAGAATGCGTGTCTCATCTCAATATAGCACTGTGAAGTGCTAGTACGGGGTTTCAATACCCTCAGTACATTGTTTACTACTACCACTCACCTCGAACTGGTAGAAGCCTCAGTCCGCCTTGCGCTTGCCTCGCAAATCAATCTCATCGGTTGCCAAATCTACTCAAAATTAATGATAATACATCAATATATGTTAAATTCACGTAACCTATTCGAAATAACCCAAATTGCATCAAAACCCACAAAGTTGTCAAAACCTGACTTTTGGTGCGATTCTCAAAAAATTATAAAAGTTACATATTTGGAACCCTCGTCTCAAAACGAGTCTAGGCATATAAAATTTACCAAATTCGGACTCCATTTGCCCGCTCAAATATGTATTTTACCAAAGTCTTGGCCTAGGCTAAATTTCCCCACAATTTGATCCAATTTCAGTGAAATAAAGAAGGATTCTAAGATAAAAACACATATATCAACCATAAAACTTACCTCCAATGATAACCCGGTGAAATCCCGGCAATTTCCCTTCACTTTTGCTCTCCAAGACTTAACAATGGAGGTTTTCAATTAATGAGTCGCGGATGAAAACCTTCTGTCCAGATTTTTTTTAACAAAATACTGTTCACCCGTGTACTGTTCACCCGTGTTACTGTTCACCCGTGTTACTGTTCACAAGGTACTGTTCATGGGGTATTGTTCACAATGTACTATTCACGGGTACTGTTCACGAGTACTGTTCATTGCAGCAGCTTTCATTGCAGCAGCTTTTTATCTAAATTGCAGCACAGTCATTTTTTACTAAAATGGCTCTAAATCCATCATACGAACTCGAAATTAGACGATTCTTTTTCCTATGGCTCCGTAATTTTGATACGGATCTAGTAGTTCAAACAAAACTAAATTTGGAGCTCATTTTCTTAGTTCAATACCAATTTCGCTCGTTAAACAATTAACTCATATATCGCGTCAAAAACCCAATCGCGACTTGATGAAATTAAACCAAAATTTCCAGATCAGTCCTATAATTCATGATTTAAATTCTCGAAGTCTCGAAGTTAAATTTGGATCTCTAGAACTAAAAATAGACCTTTGGATCATTACATTTACGCTCAAAACTACAAAAATCTTCCAAAAATGACCCGTTGGACATCCGAAACACACCCGAGACCCCCGAGACCTCAACCAAATATACAGACATGATCTATTACCTTATTCCAACTTGTTCGAATCATTAAATCACTATAGTTAACATCAAAATCGTCCGTTTTCAGCAAATTCAAGCTTAAGTTTAACTATAACTTTCAAAATTCTTATTCGATAATAAACCCGACCAAACGACCTCTGAATGACCTGAAATTTTGCAGGCACATCCAAAATCACCTAACGGAGCTACTGCAACTATCGGAATTCCATTCCGACTCCCGGATCAAAATCTCACCTACCGTCCGGATTTCGCCAAAATTAAACCTTAGCCAATTCAAGCCTATTTCTACACCGGACCTCCAAATTCAATTCCGATTATTCCCCTAAGTCACAAATCACCTCCCGGAACTAACCGAATCATCCGAATCCGATTCCGAGCCCTCTAACTAAATAGTCAACGTCCAGTTGACTTTTCCCAACTATTCCTTCTTCTAAGAGACTTTCTGTCTCAATTTCAATCAAACTCAACCCGGATTGACTCAAACTCACCCAACATGCATATTAAAACATCAACAAGCATATAACGGGGATAACGGGGTGATAGCTCACATGATGACGGGTCGTGTCATCACATTATATTTATATGCAGTTCTGGTATACCATTATGACAAGTATTTTATAATAATATTAAATACTAATTTATCATTTTATTATACTAATATACTATCTTATTATAATGATATATAATTTTTGATCTTATGCGCTAGAATATTTACAGTAATACAAATATTTTTAAAAGAATAAAGAAAGAGATAAATAAGATAACTATACTATATAGGTTATTTTTTTTAATAATTGATACGAACAAAATCAAAAATTTGAAACAAATTAGAGGAAAAAATATTCTCTATCAGCTTTGGCATACTATTATGACAAGTATTTTATAATAACATTAAAATTTGTCATTTTATATACTAATATACCATCTTATTATAATGACATCTAATTTTGGATTACATGCGCTAGAATATTTAAAGTAATACATATAATTTAAAAAAGAAAAAAATGAAAGATAATAAGAAAAAGATAAATAAGATATACTATATAGGTTATTTTATTGATAATTGATATAGGAAAAAGAAAAATATGAAACAAATAAGGGGAATAAAATATTGTATCAATTTTTTTCTTTAATTATATAACAAAAGGAATAAATAAATAAAGAAAAAGATCAAACGAGTGATGTATCACAATAAACATTCTATGGTCCATGGAATAGGTAAACGAGGTAAATACTTTGGTTTGGGTAGAAGCAGGTAAATTACATGTATTTAGTAGGTATCTGTGAACTTATCCCTTCTAAAAAGCATAATCCAAAAACTTTTGCATTTCGATTAAGTATGCTTCATCGAGCCGATTATCAACAAGTTGCATGCATTGCTTACTAGGTGCCATAACCTAAAAGAGTAAGTAAAAATTACATTAAAAAAATAAGATAAAAGATAAGAATAACACTATGATGCACACATGACACAACTGGTTTCAACACTAAGGTTGCACTCTCCGGTGGGCTCCTCTATTTTCAGTTAATATATTGCAATATATAATCAGATGGCACTAATCTAAACAAAAAATTATAAATTAACTTGTAATTAAAGATGTTGGTTCCTAAAATATACATACATGGTTTCTTATAGACGGCTCCGGCGTCAAAATAGGTACTTACACCAACCGAAATACTGAAGCAGAGATGAAAGTCATTGTGGACGCATTACGATATTGTGTTGCACATGATTACACGCTCATTAACCTGCATACTGATTCAATGCTAGTTAAAAATTTAATCCTAGGGGAATGGACTGCACCATGGTCTGTAGTAGTAGATATGGAAGAAATAAAGGAATTGATGCTTAGATGCAATATAAAGGTGGCTCACACATTAAGGGAGGGTAATAAATTGGCAGATCACATAGCCAATTATGCTATAGACTTTGGACCGATGGAATGCAATGGTTTTAGAGATCTGGATGACCATGGGAGGAAAATTGTCAACAGTGATAAGTTACAATGCCCGTATATAAGAGTAGAAGTATCAACATGTTAAGAGGAAAGGAATAACAGGAGTTGGAGGAAATCTGGAACTGTGGTGGATCGACATTCTCAAATCCAATTGGAGAAGACTGTGGTGATCAAGTTTATTCCTAACCCAATTTTCTTTTGTTCAAGGAAAGGTTACAAACAATTCTTACTTGGTGGTATCAGTACCAGGTACTCAATCCAAGGAGAGGGAAACAAGGAAAGGCACAAGCATAACATTGGAGAAGCATAATACAAACATAATCCTTTATAAGATTAAGGATCAACTTTGGCCTTACAGATTTCAAGGTCATGATCAGGCAACATTGAAATACCTATCGATGGTTCTTCACATGGTTCTTTCATTTGAAATGAACTCAAGGGTAGACATGCATGAAGAGGCCAAGAAAAGAACAATGATGCTCGTACTATCCAGCAGGGAATACTCGAAATTTGAGGCCATGTATCTTAAGTCAGGAATACATAGGAGAGAATGGTTAACGCTTTTGCTTCTACTTCAAATAATAACAAGTTCAGCTACAATACAAATGCACACCAATAAAGGCTTTAGAGTTCCAACCAGCTTGCTGCAGAATCCTTAATTTCGAGGAAAAGCTGGAATAAAAATGGCCAGTCGCAGCTTTATATTTATTTAATGCATGTGTGTAAAGATCATCCTTATGCCCGCCTGTTACATAGGAAAATTCAGATTCCACCATTAGTCGTGAGGAGTGCAACGGCTACTTTTGGATTTTATATTGCTCACAATGGCATAAGTGTTTAACCAAAATATAGAACTTTGATTAAAATTAGAAAATAATAAAATAATCGAGTTACTAATAATCAAGAGACCGAAAAATGTAATAGACTTTCAATAATCAGAATGAACAGTAAAGTACAATTTTATTTCAGTAGGCTTTCAATAGTTAATCGTGTTCACAATTGGTAGAACTTCCTCCTTGTATAGCTAACTCTATGTAGAAGAATGAAACCTAGGTTTTAATGACCTAATTATGAGTAATAAATGACATTAAATAGGTCGTTACACAATCATTCTTATTAAATGCTAATTCTTCAGCGTATCATGTCTTTATTGATTGAATTTGGACTTCTTTCTGCCTCCAGATCCATGTTTTAAATGATTTTTGACTTGTTGCATTTGAATGTCTTGAATAGATACGGTACTCGTATCTGTTTGATCTTGATATCGTTTGTCTTTAGAATAACGTTACAACCCACTCTAAATAGATACGAGACTCGTAGCTGAATTTCGTCCCGTGTCTAATTTGTCTTCTAATATCTTTTATTATCCTCTTTCGGAAGGATAACCTTTTGACCTTTCCATGTGTCTTGCCACGTCAAAAAAAAAAAAACTTTTCTCCAATACAGATAGTCCCCCCACTTTCCATTTATTTATCATTTAAATACTTGGGAAGTGGATTCTCATTAAAACGGAAATTTTGGTCACAATTAATGCTATGTGAGTGTTGACGGTTTAATTGTCCCTTCCATTTAATGCATCACATACGTGTCAACCCTTCACTAGTTCTGCGGTTCTACAGCATTTTTCTTCACTATTCGCAAAGTGTTGGTTACCTTTATTATAGGCATTTTATCATTATTTTTTCTAGTTCACCATTAGCTTTCCATACACCCCTTCGATTTCTTCTTCTTTAGTTATCTTTTTCACCAAGTGACCCCTCACTTCTTCCATCTTGGTTTCTTCTGTAACAACTTGTTAAACAATGGCATCTTCACATTCTATCACTAGAAAAGTTCCAATTCTCGACCAATTTCCCAACGCTCCTGCAAGACACAGAAGAGGTTGAGCTAATGTCCTTCGTGGTGCAAGATCAACACGAGGTGGTACATCTGGTTCTAACATCCCTTCTATTTTCAGTACTTCTTCTAAAGGATCTTCATCTACCAAATCTTCTTCTAAGGGAAAAGAACCCGCTGAATCCCTTCAGGAACCAACGGTAGAAGAAATTGTACCGTCAGATCTATCTTTTGAACATGACAAAGAATCCCTTTGTGAGCAAATGCTTAAATAGGAAAAAGTTGACCAATACCCCTTTTTAATTACTGAACCGTTGATCCCCATCATCCGAAAAGATTGTCGTTGGAAAAATAGTACCCCCATAGTTATTCTCAACCCTAACCAAAGAATTTCTTCTTATAGGCCCGGTTTTTCTTGCGTTTATACATACCCTTTCACTCTAGGTTGTTCCCCTGCTATTGACCCAGCAATTCTAGAATTTTGCCGTTTCTTTAAGATCTGCTAGCTCAAATTGGTCCCCTAGTGTGGAGTGCAGTGGCATGCTTAAGGTTCTTATCGACCAAAGCGGATGTGAATTTTACTTTTCCTCATCTAATTCAGCTATACCATCCCAAACTTTTTTGTAATAGTGTTTTTTCATTGACTGCTAGAGGTAAAAGGGTTTTGATAAACCCTGAGGATATCAATGACCGTTGTTGGTACACATAGTTTGTTAGTGTTCCCACAATTGATTTGGTGGGTGTATCGAACATGCTTTTCCCAGAGAAGTGGAACATGACACGTAATGGTGTTTTTTCATTGACTGTTAGAGGTAAAAGGGTTTTGATAAACCCTGAGGATATCAATGACCGTGGTTGGTACACACAGTTTGTTAGTGTTCCCACAATTGATTTGGTGGGTGGATCAAACATGCTTTTCCCAGAGAAGTGGAACATGACACGTAAGTATTTTATTTCTTACCGTGTCTATTTTTAAAATTTTGATCTTTTATCGTTAAAGCATTTTTTGTTACGCTTTTTGATAGCTACCATGGGAGATGTTGAAGTCATCCCTGGCTTCCGTGCATGGGTAGATGCTATTCTGAAGGCCGCACATATGGAAGCACATACTTGGAAATCAATTTCTATTAAGCACGGCTGGAGAGTCAAAACTCGTGGTATACATTTAGTATTTCTTTGTAGAGAGTAAATTCTTTCTTTTTGTATATCCACTCTTAAATCCCTCTTTTTATTAGGATTTTCCAATCGAGGGATGTCACATGAAGTAGCCACTACCCTTAGAACTTCTTCCAATGCTTCCTTACCTCTAGGGAGGACACGTGATATTCTAATAAAGAGGAAATCATTGAAAGAAGATTCTGATGTTGAAGAAGATGATGATACCCCTTTGGCAGCCCGTCCTAGGTCTAGGAGGCGTGTGATAGTTTCTGAGGATGATATTGAAGCTTCTCCTGCTCGTACCTCCGAGCCTGTTAATATTATATCTGATGAAGAAACTATCCCGAATGATACTCCTGAGTCCACTCAACGCCTTTTCATTGAAGGTTTTGAGGGTGGTAATTTTAGTCCAGTTTTGGAGGAAACCCCTCTTCCAACTTTTATTTATGTTCCTCATGTTTCTCCAATCACTTCAAGCGTTAATCCAGCTACCATTTCCATTCCTATTTCCTTACCAACCTCTGCCCTCGTACCTGTTTCAACATCTATTAACACTGCTATTTTCACCACCTCTACCGTATCTCGTTCTGTAATTCCTTCTTCTGTTAGTCATGTAGAAGATGGTTCCAACAATAGAAGCATGGCTTTAAGGAATGTTACACTTGAAGTTCCTGCTAACATGAGCCTTTTGAGGAAATCAGGTGGGCCGGATGTTTGGCTTGGACTCTTAACCGGGGAAGTAAAGAAGAGGAAAATAAACAGTCAGAGCTGTTTAACTTTAATGAATGACATAATTCATAGTACCCTAAAGGTATGTTTCTTTCCACCACTTCTTTTTTTAAATTTTCCTTGTAAATTCTACTTATATTTATCCCCCTTTTTATTTTTCATAGGCTAATCTTATAGGCACGGATCTTATGGGAAGAATTTTTCTTTTGGAAAAGAAAGCTCGTGAAGCTGACTGAGCGATTCTTGAAGCTGAAAAGAAGGCTAGGGAAGCCGACAATAAAGCAAACAGTTGGCAAGAGCAACTGAAGGATGCTCAGAAAAAGATTAAGGATTTACAAGAGAGCAATCATAACTTGGAGCAACAAAAACAAGCTTTATCTTTTGAATTGGAATGGGTCAAGGCTTCTTTCAGTAAGGTGGAGAAGGAAAAATAACGCTAGGAATGTACTTTTTCTGAGCAGTTATCTAAGTCAAGTGAGGAGATCAGAGGACGTAAAGTTCTGTTAAGCAAGAAGGAAGAATATGCAGAAGAGTTAGTACAGAGTTTATCTCAGGCTCAGGCTGATTTGCAAGCTTCTTCTGATAAGGCACGTGCCTTAGAGGACTCTCGTGCCTCCCTTGAAGCCACCCTTAGTTCTACTTTGAATGAAAATCAATCATTGAAAATGATCTTTCCTTGTGGAAAAAAGACTATGCTCGCCTCGAGGAGAGTTTTGATGCGGAGGTGAGCTGGGCTTTCCTGAATTCTCACTATGATTCTTTAACGGAGGCTAGTCAAGAAGGTTTTGATTTGAAATCAGAGTTGGACAAGGTCCTAAAGACCATTAAGATAACTGAACAACCACTTGACTTTCCTTCTCCCCCAGATGATACCAACGTGGTTGATGATCCCCTAAATGATACAACTTCTTTTATTGTAGTTGACAATTATTGTAAACCAAGCCCCTGAGGATTAGCCAGTAGAAATTGAGGCTCCAGTGGCTCCTGCTTCTCTTAACAGTCCTAATATCCCAACTGTTGCGTCTCCCATAGAAGTTGACTCCGTTCCTATAATTTCTTTAGATAAGAAGGTTATCCCAATAGTTTCGGAAGAACCAACTCCTTCAAAAGCGAGTTGAGAATTAACTTTCAAAATAGTCCCCAGTTTACATTAATGGGGGTTTGTAAAGATTTTCTACTTTATAAAGACTTACTGTTGAATCTTTTTTAAGTCAAGAAGTTTTATAAGTACTTTTTTGAATATTATTCTTGCCTATTTTCTTATTTAGGACTTATAGAATAATTTAGCATTTTTATTGTTTATATTATTCTTGCCTATTTTCTTGTTTAGGGCTTATAGAATAATTAATTTTGAAAATGCTTTATGATTCATCTCATGGAATATCAACATGAGGTTTAAAAAAGAGAGGGCCCTTTTGTTTATATAGACACTTAATGAAGAAGATGTCTCAACTTCATAATGGTGTTATAATACGATGAAAGAAGATAGGAAGCACATGTTTTTGTATAAAATAACTTGAACAAGTTTTTATTAATGAACTTGAGCAAATTCTTGAATAATACATGTGTTGCGATATGTCTATAACTTCCTTGTAACTGTGTTTCGTGTAACAGATTTCTTTATATAAAATACACAAGGTTTTCTTTTAAAACCTATCTTACCACATAGTTATAACCCTATCTTTATATATTTAGATAGGGTTTGAAAAATGTTTACAACATTGAAAAATGTTTTTTGCAAAGTAACGTAACTATTCATAGTTAAATCTTGATATATGACATTTTGTTGCTGAATTTGATCCGCTTTTCCTTGGATTCCCGTATCTCTTTTCCTTTGTGTCCCTGCGGCTATTATTATGTACGAGGCTATATATACTGTATAGTTCCCCAAGTGTTTGAGCGTTGAAGAAATAAAACCTTGAACACTTGGCTATTAATCTTATGTTGGTCCTTTTCCTAAAACAGAAAATATGCGGGACTCGAAGGTACAATTTTAGATGAAGACTTCCTACCCGCATGTACTTCCATCAGATTGATATAACCACAGGCTTAGAATTTAAGTGTATTCTATTTTGCCATGCAGGTTGTGTTTCATCATTTGGCACGGGTTAGGGATTTTGCCTAACATCTAAAATTGTTAGTAAAATCTTATGAAATTAAAAGAAAAATAGTTCAGCATAAAGATACCTGAACATGTCCGCTTCCTTTTAAAGCAATATTTTTTGAACATAAAGTCCCCAGTCCTGGGATTTTATTACTTTTGTTCTTTCCTTGCCATTACAGTCCCCAGAATTATATGTCAAACTTTGGGAGTTGCTTTTAACCATAATCTGGTTTATTCCAAGTTACCGTTCGAAATATTTTTTTATATGAATTAAAAAAATACTTTTTATGATTGTGGATAAAATATCACGTATATCAAACATAGGAGATTTTTTACTCAAACTTAGAGAATACTTACTGCTATTTATGATAATAATAAATGGATAGCTTTTAACGTACCTTTGATCCTTCCAGTTGACCCAATTTCTAAATTTTCCTCTTGCTTTATATAACCCGCCTTCCTTAATCTTTATGGTTATGCGAGATGGACGTCCAATGTTTTCCCCACTATTTCAACATGGGACCAAACAAAACAGTCTTCTTGGTTTGTAATAATTCAGTTAACTTACCTCTCGTGTCTGAATTTAAATTAGCTCCCACATAGATTATTTGTTCATGCCACTTTTCAAGTAAATTCACGGGCTCGAACTTCTTAGTTGATCTTTCGATACCTTCTCCCTCCCCTTTCCTAGTTGGGTGTTGATCCAAATTTTCTTCAATGTGTTATACGATGCCCGTACCTGGTACTATATTGACGCTACGGGATATATATTGTTCCTCATGAATTTGGCAGATTCCTCATGGTGTTGCGAATTTCATGACTTGATGAAGCGTTGATGGGACAGTGCCAATTTCATGAATCCATGGTCTTCCCATGATTATATTATACGCCATTTCCACGTTTATTACCTGAAATTTGGTATCTTTCTCAATAAACTCTGCAAAAGTTGTTAAGTTTACCTCTCCTTTAGTTACTGTGCTGGAGTTATTGAATCCTGATAAAGTATGCGCCTTTGGAATCATCTTATCCTCCATTTGCATCTTCCGTAATACCCTTAGCAAGATGATATTTGCTGAACATCCTGGATCAATCAAAACTCTATTTATTTTAATTATCATTTATGAGTAAGGATATTACCATTGCATCGTTATGGGGGGGTGACCACTCCTTCCATGTCTACATCATCATAAGTGATAACTTCACCTTCTAGCGTTTGGCGTGTACGCTTCCCGGGCATAACTGGGAGTTTAGAAACTTTGTTGGAAGTGGAATGTACCACCTCATATATATCTTCTCCCCCACTTATAACATTCACGGTTCTCTTGGGTGACGGGGGTTTTGGCGGTTCTTGTTTGTTTTTCATGTAAGCCTTCTTTTCTTTCTCACTAAATAACTCAGTGAGATAACCATGTTTTAATAGATAATCCACTTCACTCTGTAAAAATCGGCATTCAGATGTCTTATGCCCGTGATCATTATGAAATTCACACCAATGATCTGGATTGCATTTGTTTGGGTTTGAACGCATCTCCCTCAGCCATCGTACCTTATCCCCTATGCCTTGCAAAACAGCTACGAGCTCAGAGTTGGTAACATTGAAATTGTATCCACCAAACCTTGCCTTCAAACTTCCATCTTCATCAAATGACTCTTGCCTATTTCTATCATTTCTAAATCTTGAGGAAGAACCGGATTCCCTTCCCCTCTATTTTTGATCATATCGCTGATTTTCTTGTTTCGTTCTTGAATCTTTTCCTGAAGGGCCCAGATAGGGATCATATCTATTCTTACTTGACTCTTTTCTATTTCAGACCTCCGGGACCTACTCCTTTCATCATGGGAATGTTGAAGTACAATATCTTCTTCCATTTTGCGTTTTGTGCTATACCTATTGTACACATCATTCCATGTAGTTGCAGGAAATTCTTGAAGGCTTTCCTTAAGCTTTCTTGTAGCCTCAGAGCTTTTTTCATTCAAATTACTCGTGAAAGCTATTGCAGCCCAATTATCTCGTACCCGAGGTAAAGTCATCCGTTCTCGTTGAAACCTATCAACGAAATCTCAGAGTAACTCCGTGTCTGATTGCTTAATTTTGAATGTCCTCCATCCTTTTTTCTACCTTTTGTGCTGCTGAGTGCGCTTTTATAAAAGAATCAACAAGCTCAGCAAAAGATTTAATAGAATTTTCAGGTAAGAGAGAGTACCAGGTTAATGCTCCCTTTGTATGTGTCTCTCCAATCTTTTTGACCAATACGAATTCGATTTCCTGCTTTGTTATATCATTTCCCTTAACGCTCGTGGTAAAGGTAGTCACGTGATCACAAGAATCAGTTGTACCGTCATATTTTAAAATATCAGGCATTTTAAATTTCTTTGGAATAGGAAGAGGAGCTGCACTTGGCTTCCAAGGTTGTTGAGTATATTTATCCGCATCAATCCCTTTAAGTACTGGAGGAACTCCTGGTATTTGCTCAATCCGTTAATTTTGCTCCTTGAGTTGTGCCTGCTAGGTTAGTATTGTATTTTGTAAAGAAGAGTTATTTGCATTACCTGTATCCATTTCTCGTGGTCTACTGGGGGATACCTCGTTTGTGTTATCTAGACCAGAACGAGGATTCTCCATTGTATTGTTATTAGGGGTAGGAGTATGTGGCGAAGAAGGCTACCAACTAACTAAAGTTTGGAGAGCTTGATTGACTCGTGCATTGATTATCGTCTGAAGAGCTTGTTCTATCCCTTCAAGGTGTTCTGACAACTCTTGTTCATCAGACAGAGGCATAGGAGTACCTTCACGAGACTGTCGTGGAGAGGCTTGAGGGGAGGGAATTATATTATCATTGTTCAATCCCCTTGAACGTGAGGGATCTAGTTTTTAGCAACATTGTTGTTGTTGTTGGTGTTCGACATAATGTTAACCACAAGTAAAGTGCGTAAGCTTTAGAAAGAATTGATTATCAGATTCCCGGTAACAGAACCAATTTGCTTAACCAAAATATATAACTTTGATTAAAACTAGAAAATAATAGAAAAATTAGGTTACTGATAATCAAGAGACCGAAAAATATAATAAGCTTTCAATAATCAGAATGAACTGTAAAGTAAAATTGTATTTCAGTAGGCTTTCAATAGTTAATCGCATCCACAATTGGTAGAACTTCCTCCTTTTTATAGCTAACTCTAGGTAGAAGAATGAAACCTAGGTTTTAATCACATAATTATTAGTAATAAATGACATTAAATAGTTCGTTACACAATAATTTTTATTAAATGCTAATTCTTCAACTTATCAGTTATTTAATGATTTAATTTGGACTTTTTTCTACCTACAGATCCATGCTTTAAATGATTTTTGACGTGTTGCCTTTAAATGTCTTGAATAGATACGGAACTCGTATCTATTTGCTCTTGATATCCTTTTTCTTTAGAATAACGTTACAACCCACACTAAACAGATACATGACTCGTAGCTGAATTTCATCCCATGTCTAATTTGTCTTCTAATATATTTTATTTATCCTCTTTCGGAAGGATAACCTTTTGATCTTTCAACATGTTTTGCCACGACAAAAAAAAACTTTTTCCCCAATAAAAGAGGCACGAGGGTTTCCACTCGATAGGAGCAAAAGTCATTCATACCTGGATACAGATGCCAAGAAAGTGGGTACACATGGAAGACATAACCTTTGGGATAATAAAAAGAAGAATCTTGGAGATAGTATTAAATAGGTCAAAAGCATGGGAAAAATCAGATGACAACAACACGCTTCTTGAAATCAACAACACTCAGCATAACTGTTCATGTTCGAGGTGCTGAACAATGTGCATTCAAGCATGGGTAGTACGTGAAAATGATACCACGCAAAGCGTAAAAGATGTTGCAGCTTGTGCAAGTTGGAATGTTCATAAGGGAAACAAGGGTGCAGGCGTGGTAAACATCATTGAAATACAGGGGTATAAGTGATAATAGGTGAATTTGACTATAATTATACCCTAAATAATCACACTTTATTATAAGAACAATGTTGTTAAAAGGACAAAATGCTTTGATTAGTGTTTGATTGTGTTTTACAGGTACATGTGATGCATTGGATGCTTTAAAAAGCCATTTTGAAGCCATAAGTTGATGAAAAGGCCAAGAGAAGAGCTAAAGTGAAGAGGGCTGGACGAAGCAGTGAAGAAACAGAAGCACTGTTCATCCGCGGTCCACTCGCGGTCGCGGATGAACCGCGAAAAACGAAGCCCTCTGAATCTTGGCTGTTCGCGGTCCGCTCGCGGCCGCGAACGAACCGCGGAGGTCCCAGCGGCAGTTATCCTAATTGGACTCTAATTTGTTTTCTTAGCTCTAAAACCTCTATATAAACTCCTAGTTTGCCCCATAGAGGCATGTACTTTATTTCTTCAATACTTTTGCAAGGTTTTAGTAGGAGAGATTCCTCTCAAACTCTTTCTTTATTTTTATATCAAGCAATTCTTTATGATTTCAATTATTATTCTTGTTTCTTCAAGCATGAGTAGCTAAATTCTTTTCTAAGGTTTTGATGGAACCTATTGATTGATGAACTTATCGTTTATGTGATTACAAATTGTGCATTAGATTTCTATTTGTTCAACTTCATTCTTATTGTAGTTAATTGGTAGGATCCCCAATTAGCTGGTGCCTATTTAGTGTGCATAACTTGGAAAAGAGTGCATATTTAGGTTTATTGTTGAACAACACCACACCTAAGTTATTAGAGGAATCTATAATTTTAGGCGTAAAGACGGGATTAGGAATAACGAAGTCTTGGGTGCAATCTAAAGTGAACTATTCAAATTAAAGCTAGCTAGGGTAGCTCGGGAGAGTGCACTAGTAAATTATTGTAATTGCTCGGGAGAGGGTTACGATACACATAGCGTTCATGATTGATAGAATATATTAACAATTTGTATGAGCATAACGATAAGGGATTCCGTCAATAGGGAAAATCAATACCTTAGTCTTTCTCTATATTATTTTATTCAATACTCAATTCTTTCTTTTAAAGCATTCTTTAATTCTTGCAAAGTAGTTGTTCGAATCCACACATATATATATTCAAAGTTTGGGAACTTGATTCGGAAGTACTTTTGGGGTTGTGAAAGTTGCAATTGGTAGGTTAATTCTCTGTGGGATCGATCTTGGACTTATTAAACCAAGTTATATTGACTACGACCGTTGCTTGGACGTGAATCAATAAGATGGATCACTGGGCAAAGTTTATTGGATATAGAACCATACATAAACAAGGGAACATAGGAAATGTAATGGCTTCATTTATGGTTACCAAATTGCCAGGACCTAGTCTTAAATGCAACAACAAGTGGTCAGTGTTACGCAAGGAACTGGGCTATTTACGAATGCGAGAAAACTGGTCAACACTTGAGAAATGTGGCTACGAATGCAAACGGCAGAATACTCCAATGTGCTGGCCAATGGACATGCATTTCGTAGGGCTAGAAAACATAGGTAGACTACGCACAACAGAACTAAAATATCTAGTTATATATACAGAATCTACTTTCTCCAAGTTGAGCCACTATATTTTCCAGCTACCTAAAACTGATATTTATCACAGATGGAGATATAGGATGCAATCAGCAATTCACTTAAAGTAATGCATATTTCAATATTAAAAGAATCATGTAAAACTCAAAAGGGTATTCAAGATTGTGCAAGAGTTTATTTCTGCGGTATGAACCCTTGACCTAGCTAATGGTCACACGACGACAACTTTTACCAATGCGCCGGTTCTTCCCTTCTCATAGTCCATCATTTGATCTATAAAATCATGGAAAACTTTGTTATCTAAAAGCAATTTAATATTTTATGGCATGGTTATAAATACAAACAAACCAGTAAAAGTTTAAGTGATCAAACCGGATGCAAAGTGATGATGAATAAATAAAAAGAGTGAAGTATATATCATTACTGGATAGTCATAGTGCATAATTTAATTTTAAGAAATAATGAAAAACTCAAAGGATATTCAAGATTATGTCGTACAATTGAAGTGGTAAAGAAACCATAACAAAAGGATATGACAAGTGATGATAGAATGAAAAAAAAAAGTAAATAGAACTCCCGGATTTAATAGCGCATAATTTAAATCACAATAAATCATGTAAAAACTCGGATTCAAGATTCACTAGTACAACTAGAGAAATATGAGAAACCAGCAGAATATCATAAATTAAAGAGGAGGCACACCTTGGTTTCTTAAATGAGCGAGATGGAAACTAGGGCACAGTTGAATTCGCACACAACACCAGATTCACAATCTATGTTTTCTCAATACACGGATGAAGGTGGGAGGTAGGCTCTAAATTAGGTCGCTGGAGGAGATTAGGGCAGAGGAGAGCAGATGCGGTTTAATTTTGAGAATACAGAGCCTTTGTTTTAACTTTTTAGACCTTTTCCTTTTTAGTTTTGGCGCCTTATTTTAGAAAATAATAATTTTTTAATACTTTTGTATTAGATTTGGCGGTACTCTCCCACATCAAGGCCCCTTAATTATAATTTAGGACCAGTTTTTTTAGGGACTAGATTTTATATCTTCGCAATAAAATAAAGCATTAAGGACTTGTCACGACCCAAATACGGTCGTGATGGCGCCCAACAATTAAGCTAGGCCAGCCAGACCAACAATTCAATTATCACAACGATATCAGTCCCAAATGGACATCCCAAGAAGAATATATGAGTTTAAGAACTCCAATAACAATAGAAATGAACAAAATACTGACACTCCCAAAGATCCGGAGTCACAAGTCTAGAGCCTCTAACAAGCCCAACAGGAATAGAGAGTACTGTATAGAAATACTCAAGTCTGAATACAAGATACAAAATAACAACTGGAAAGGAGAGGAGAAGCTAGGTTCTGCGAACGTAGGCAGCTACCTCAGCAACTCGATGTGACACCTGCAAACGCTGGAGATGCCTGTCTACTGCTCCTGAGTACCCGAGTCTGCACACAAAAGGTGCAGGGAGTAGGGGTGAGTACTAAGTACTCAGTGAGTAATAAATATATAACAGCAGCTGAAAATAAGAAATACACACATTACCACATAATGAAGCTAAACTACGGTTCGAATCTCCTACGAACTAGCATCAACAATACAACACAACTACCACAAAGTAGTTCAACAAATACAGATGTAATGCAATGCACATAACCGCTACGGCGTGTAGCCCGATCCAATTTAACGTCGACGGCGTTCACTGGGGGTGTGTACAGACTCCGGAGGGGCTCCTACAGCCCAAGTGCAATACTGTTACGGCGTGCAGCCCGATCCACATATCAACCACTGCGGCGTGCAGCCCGATCCCATACTCGGTCCACAATAAGCAATTAAGTCACAAAACAATTCATTTTCCTTAATTCCAGTTCTCAATTCATAATTTATGAAAAATACTTTAACTTTATTAAATTTGTAAAAGCCGGTGACTTAGCATTTCAAAAGTGTGATTCCAATTTCCAGGACTGAGATCAGTGATTTAGGCAATTATAGCTATCACATAAATATTGTCCTCTAAGGACGCTACAGATCGGCACAAGGCCCCAAACAAGGCTTACAGCCCACAAATATAGCAAATACGGTGTATTTCCAACACTAACAACATATTATTCATTTCCGGGATGGACCAAGTCTCAATCCCCAGTCACAATCAATCCCGCACCTGCCACGGTGTGCGAGCCAAGCCCTACTAGCGTCACAATGTACTAAGCCGGGGTTTCGAACCCTCAGGCTACCATATACACAAACTACTCACCTCTAGCCGGTCGTAGACTCGTCCGCGATGCCTTTTCCTTTGAATTTCACTGCCTCGTGTGTAGAATCTAGTCAAATAACAATAATTATATCAAATACGGGTCAAAGAATCATAACCCACTTCAATTTACATGAAATTCGCATAAATACACCAAGTTGGTAAAACCCGACCTCGGGCCCCACTGCTCGGAAAATTCCGAAATTAGTACCAACGCGACCCTCATCTCGCCACGAGTCCGTGCATATAAAATTTATCGAAATCGGAGTTCAAATGGCCTTCCAAATCCAAAAATCCCGTTTTCAATATTTAGGCCACATTTCTTCAAGATTTCACCCCAATTTCATGAAGATTGATGTTAACTCTACCATAAAATGATGTTTTTGAGTCAAGAATCTTACCTCCGACGAATACCCGATGACTTCTCGGTGATTTCCTCGAGTTTTCTTCTCTCTAGGGCTCAAAATTGAGTTTTGGGTTAATGAACCCGTAACCCCTCTGTTCTGTGATTAAATTCTCTGCCAGACCCATTTGCTCTACGCGATCGCGACTCTACTCACGCGATCGCGATGTTCAAAAATTTCGGCCTCATGCGATCGCGACTCTCCTCACGCGATCGCGATGTTCAAAAATCCAGACTCACGCGATCGCGACTCGCCTCACGCGATCGCGATGTTGTCACGCGATCGCGTCTCTATTCCTGCGATCGCGTAGCACAAATTTCCCTGGACCCTATTTCTCTTCTACGCAATCGCGTAGATGCTCATGTGATCGCGATGGCCACCCGGCTAACTCTATGCGATCGCGACTGGTGATCCTGCGATCGCGATGGCCTAGCCCCCAACCCTACGCGATCGCGTCCCGCTCCCCGCGATCGCGGAGAGCAAAAACCTGCTACATTTATGACAGCAACCAGCCTTCTCATTTCTTCCAAAAATGGTCCGTTTGGACCCCCGGATTCATCCCGAGACCCCCGGGACCCCAACGAAAACCACCAACATACTCCAAAACACGATACGAACTTGTTCCAATCATAAAAACACCATACTAAACATCAAAATTACCATTTACACACGAATTCAAGCCTAAGTTTATTCAAAACTTTCAAAACTAACATTCAATCCAAAACCCGATCAAACGATGTCCGAATGACCTGAAAATTTGCGGACACATCCAAAATCACATAACGAAGCTACAGAAATTGTCGGAATTCCATTCCGACCCCGGATCAAAATATCACCTACCATCCGGATTTCGCCAAAATTCAACCTTCGCCAATTCAAGCCTAAAACTACACCGGACCTCCGAATTCAATTCCGATTGTTCTCCTAAGTCATAAATGATCCCCGGAACTAGTCGAATCATCAGAATCCAGTTCCGAGCACTCTAACTCAATAGTCAACTCTTGGTTGACTTTCCATATTCAAGCTTTCTTCAAACATGCTATTTGTTTCATTTTCAATCCAAATCACTCCTAACTCACCCGATATACTCTAATACTGTTATAAAAGTATAAGATATGTAATTGCAAGGTAACGGGGTTGTAATTCCCGTAACGACAGGCCGGGTCGTTACATTCTCCCCAACTTAAACAAACGCTCGTCCACGAGCGGGTTAAGAAACATACCTGGAGCATCAAACAAGTGTGGATATCTGCTTCGCATTTCCTGCTCGGTCTCCCAAGTTGCTTCCTCCACGGGATGACCTCTCCACTGCACTTTCACTGAAGTTATGTCCTTAGATCTCAGCTTACGAACCTGTCGACCCAAAATGGCTACTGGTTCCACATCATAAGTCAAATCCTCATCTAGCTGTATCGTGCTGAAGTCCAACACATGAGACGAGTCTCCGACATACTTCCGGAGCATAGATACATGGAACACCGGGTGAACTCCCGACAAACCGGGTGGCAAAGCAAGCATATAAGCCACCTCCCCAACTTTCCTAAGCACCTCAAAAGGTCCAATAAACCTTGGGCTCAACTTCCCTTTCTTTCCAAACCTCATAACACCCTTCATAGGCAAAACCTTCAACAACACCTTATCACCTACTGAATAAGACACATCTCGGACCTTCCGGTCTGCATAACTCTTCTGACGCGACTGAGCTGTGCGAAGTCTCTCCTGAATCACCTTCACCTTGTCTAAGGCATCTTGGACTAACTCTGTCCCCAACAACCTAGCCTCGCCGGGCTCGAACCAACCAACCGGAGACCTACACCGCCTCCCATATAAAGCTTCATACGGCGCCATCTGAATGCTGGACTAATAGCTATTATTATAAGCAAACTCCGCCAAAGGAAAATAATCAGCCCATGAACCACCGAAATCAATGACACAAGCACGCAACATATCCTCTAATATCTGAATAGTACGCTCAGACTGCCCATCCGTCTGTGGATGAAATGTTGTGCTCAGCTCTACCTGTGAACCCAACTCTCGCTGAAATGTCCTCCAGAACTGAGAAGTGAACTGGGTACCTCTGTCTGATATAATAGAAATGGGAACTCCATGCAATCTCACTATCTCACGGATGAATATCTCTGCCAACCGCTCTGAGGAATAAGTAGTACACACTGGGATAAAGTGAGCTGACTTGGTCAACCTATCCACCACCACCCAAACTGAATCAAACTTCCTCGCTGTCCGAGGGAGTCCACTAACAAAGTCCATAGTTATTCTTTCCCACTTCCACTCCGGAATATCAATACGCTGGAATACACCACCAGGTCTCTGATGCTCATACTTGACCTGCTGACAGTTTAGACACCGAGCCACATGGCTCACAATATCTTTCTTCATCTTTCTCCACCAGTAATGCTGCTTCAAATCCTGGTACATCTTCGCGGCTCCTGGATGAATAGAATACCGCGAGCTATGGGCCTCCTCCAATATTAACTCACGAAGGCCATCAACATTGGGCAAGCATATCTGGCCCTGCATCCGCAATACACCATCACTATGAATAGTGACATCTATGGCATCATCATGCTGAACTCTGTCCTTAAGGACAAGTAAGTGTGGATCATCATATTGGCGCTCTCGAATGCGATCATATAAAGAAGAACGAGCTACTACACAAGCCATCACCCGACTGGGCTCAGAAATATCCAGCCTCACCATCTGATTAGCTAACGCCTGAACATCAACTGCTAGGGGTCTCTCCCCAACTGGAATATACGCCAAACCGCCCATACTAATAGCCTTCCGGCTCAATGCATCAGCCACTACATTGGCTTTCCCGGGATGGTACAAGATAGTAATATCATAGTCTTTAAGCAATTCAAGCCATCTCCGCTGCCTCAAATTTAGATCTTTCTCCTTAAACAAATGCTGAAGGCTGCGGTGGTCTGTATATACATCACAAGATACACCATATAGGTAATGCCTCCAAATCTTCAAGGCATGTACAATAGCAACTAACTCCAAATCGTGAACAGGGTAGTTCTTCTCGTGGGGTTTTAGCTGACGAGAAGCATATGCAATAACTCTACCCTCCTGCATCAACACACAACCGAGTCCAACTCTAGAAGCATCACAATACACCGTATATGACCCTGAAGCTGATGGTAATACAAGTACTGGAGCGGTGGTCAAAGCCTCCTTGAGCTTCTGAAAGCTCTCCTCACATTCATCAGACCACACAAATGGAGCATTCTTCTGTGTCAGCTTAGTCAACGGTGAAGCAATAGATGAGAAATCCTGAACAAACCGGCGATAATAGCCTGCCAAGCCGAGAAAACTCCGAATCTCTGTAGCCGAGGAAGGTCTGGGCCAATTCTGCACTGCTTCGACCTTCTGTGGATCAACCCGAATACCATCACTGGACACTATATGTCCCAGAAAACCCAACAGTATTAAGCCAGAACTCACACTTAGTGAATTTCGCATAGAGCTTCTCTTCTCTCAACCGCTGCAATACCACCCTCAAATGATGTGCATGCTCCTCCTGGCTGCGTGAGTACACCAGAATATCATCAATAAACACAATCACAAAAGAATCAAGGTACGGCCGAAATACACTATTCATCAAGTGCATGAATGCAGCTGGGGCATTAGTTAGCCCGAAAGACATCACCAGGAACTCGTAGTGCCCATACCGCGTCCTGAACGCTGTCTTCATAATATCTGAGTCCCTGATCTTCAACTGATGATAGCCCGATCGAAGATCAATCTTAGAAAATACACTAGCTCCCCGGAGCTGATCAAATAGGTCCTCAATACGAGGTAATGGGTACTTATTCTTCACGGTTACCTTGTTCAGCTGCCTATAATCAATGCACATTCTCATTGTGCCATCTTTCTTCTTTACGAACAACACCGGTGCACCCCAAGGTGACACACTCGGACGAATGAAACCCTTATCTAAGAGTTCCTGAAGCTGTTCCTTCAATTCTTTTAACTCCGCTGGTGCCATGCGATAGGGAGGAATAAAAATGGGCTGAGTGCCCGGCACCAAGTCAATACCAAAGTCAATATCTCTGTCAGGCGGCATGCCCGGCAGGTCTGCTGGAAATACATCCGGAAACTCCCTCACAATGGGGACCGAATCAAGACCGGGTGTCTCGGCCTCAACATTTCTAATGAAGGCCAAATAAGATAAACAACCCTTGCCAATCATTCGTTGGGCCTTTATATAAGAAATCACCTTGTCGGACACATAATCAGTCAAGCCACGCCACTCGATCCTCGGATTACCTGGAATAGCTAGTGTGACTGTCTTGGCATGACAGTCCAGGAATCGCATGGTAAGGAGATAGCCAATCCATGCCTAGAATTACATCGAAATCTACCATGCCCAGTAGTAATAGATCAACTCGGGTCTCCGGACCCCCAATAGTAATAATACAGGATCGATATACCTGATCCACAACAACAGTATCCCCCACTCTGGGGTAGACACATATACGGGCAAAGCAAGAATACCACGGGTCATACCCAAATGATGTGCAAAATAAGTAGAGACATAAGAATAGGTGGATTCGGGATCAAATAAGACAGAAGCATCCCTGTGGCAGACTGAGATAATACCTGAAATGACCGCATCTGAAGCACTAGCATCCTTCCTGTCCGGAAGAGCATAGAAACGAGCCTGGCCTCCACCAGTACGATCCTCGCCTCTGGGGCGACCTCTAGATACCTGGCCACCAGTCCTAGCCGACTGTGCTGGCGCTGAAGAAACAGGAGTAGAAGACGAAGGCTGATCCCTCCGCTGAGACCGCTTACGAAGCCACTGAGGACACTCTCTCCTGATATGGCCCAAATCACCGCACTCAAAACAACGGCCTGAAGATGGAAGAAGGGGCTGCTGAGGACCCCTCGCTACCGATGATCCCTGTGCTGAGGAAACAGGAGCAGAGCTCTGAGCTGGAAGAGCACTCAGTGCAGGCTGACTCTGCTGACGGCTCTGCTGAACCTGATAACCCTGATGGTCCTGACGACCACGATCTGATGAAACCCCACTGGACTCTGCACGTCCAGACTGATGAGACCTGAAAGAACGACCTCTGCTATGTTGAAATTGGCCCCTAGACGGAGCACCACTATAACTGCCAGTACCACGAGGCTTCTTAGCCTCTCTCTCCTCCCGCTCTCTGCGGCGATCTGTCTCAATATGACGGGCAGCATCAACCACCTCCTCAAAGGTAACTGCCAAAACTCTCTCCCTAGTCATCAATATGCGAATGGGATAAATAAGGCCATCGATAAATCTCCGAATCCTCTCTCTGTCTGTAGGAACCATCCACATGGCATGACGGGCCAACCGTGTGAATCTCATCTCGTACTGATTAACCGTCATCTCTCCCTGCTTCAAGCACTCGAACTGACGTCGCAGCTCCTCTCTCTAAGACTGAGGCACGTACTTCTCCAAAAATACCGTGGAGAACTGCTGCCAAGTGAGGGGCACTGCCCCAGTGGGCCTACGCCTCTCGAAATCCTCCCACCACTGAAATGTTGCACCTGTGAACTGAAAAGTGGTGAATGAAACACCGCTGGACTCTAGAATACCCGCGGTGCAAAGCATGCGCTGACATCTGTCAAGAAAACCCTGGGCGTCCTCGCCCTCAGCACCACTGAATGTCGGAGGCTGTAGCCTCTCAAATCTCTCCAAACGACGCTGCTCATCGTCGGGCATAGCTGGAACCATATAAGCAGGAGCTGGTGCAACGGGCGCAACTGGCTGGACTGGCTCGGGTGTGTGAGCTACGGGGGTCTGATTTCCTCCCCCTGCCTGTGAAGAAGATACTGCAGCAGTAGCTGCAACTACTTGTGCCAAGCCTGTGCACACTGATAAAATCTGAGCCAAGGTCTCCTGAAGACCCGGTATCACAATGGGCACTGCCGGTGCCTGAACCTGAGTTGCCGGAGCGTTTGCCGCTGGAATCTGGTCCTGAGTCTGGGCTACTGGCGCAGGAATCTGACCCTGATTCTGGTCAGCTGGTGGGTCAGCAGGTGCTAGCATTGCTGCCCTACCTCTACCATGACCGCGGCCTCTGGGTGCCAATGGTGGTCGTCCGCCACGTCCGTTAGCTCGTGTTCTCGCCATCTGTGAGAGAATGGAACATGGAAAATTTTACTTTCATGACAACACAATACGCACGATATGAATCCAAGAAAATGAGGTTTTTCCTAAAGTTTCTGTAGCCCTCCGAGGATAGATACGGACGTCTACGTACCGATCTGCGAAAGCCTACTAAACCGGCTCATGACTCGCGAGTCCTAATAACCTAGGCTCGGATACCAACTTGTCACGACCCAAATCCGATCGTGATGGCGCCCAACAATCAAGCTAGGCCAGCCAGACCAACAATTCAATTATCACAACGATATCGGTCCCAAATGGACATCCCAAGAAGAATATATGAGTTTAAGAACTCCAATAATAATAGAAATGAACAAAATACTGACACTCCCAAAGATCCGGAGTCACAAGCCTAGAGCCTCTAACAAACCCAACAGGAATAGAGAGTACTGTATAGAAATACTCAAGTCTGAATAGAAGATACAAAATAACAACTGGAAAGGAGAGGAGAAGCTAGGTTCTGCGAATGTAGGCGGCTACCTCAGCAACTCGATGTGACTCTGCAAACGCTGGAAAATGCCCGTCTACTGATCCTGAGTACCTGAGTTGCACACAAAAGGTGCGGGGAGTAGGGGTGAGTACTAAGTACTCAGTGAGTAACAAATATATATAAGTAGCTGACAGTAAGAAATCCACCGATTACCACATAATGAAGCTAAACTACAGTTCGAATCTCCTACGAACTAGCATCAACAATACAACACAGCTACCACAGAGTAGTTCAACAACTACAAATGTAATGCAATGCACATAACCGCTACGGCGTGTAGCCCGATCCAATTTAACGTCGACGGTGCTCACTAGGGGTGTGTACAGACTCCGGAGGGGCTCCTACAGCCCAAGCGCAATACTGCTGAGGCGTGCAGCCCGATCCACATATCAACCACTGCGGCGTGCAGCCCGATCCCATACTCAATCCACAATAAGCAATTAAGTCACAAAACAATTCATTTTCCTTAATTCCAGTTCTCAATTCATAATTTATGAAAAATACTTTAACTTTATTAAATTTGTAAAAGCCGGTGACTTAGCATTTCAAAAGTGTGATTTCAATTTCCAGGATTGAGATCAGTGATTTAAGCAATTATAGCTATCACATAAATATTGTCCTCTAAGGACACTACAAGTCGGCACAAGGCCTCAAACAAGGCTTACAGCCCACAAATATGCGAGCCACGCCCTACTAGCGTCACAATGTGCTAAGCCGGGGTTTCGAACCCTCAGGCTACCATATACACAAACTACTCACCTCTAGCCGGTCGTAGACTCATCCGCGATGCCTTTTCCTTTGAATTTCGCTGCCTCGTGTGTAGAATCTAGTCAAATAACAATAATTATATCAAATACGGGTCAAAGAATCATAACCCACTTCAATTTACATGAAATTCGCATAAATACACCAAGTTGGTAAAACCCAACCCCGGGCCCCACTGCTCGGAAAATTCCGAAATTAGTACCAACGCGACCCTCATCTCGCCACGAGTCCGTGAATATAAAATTTATCAAAATCGTTGTTCAAATGGCCTGCCAAATCCAAAAATCCCGTTTTCAATATTTAGGCCACATTTCTTCAAGATTTCACCCCAATTTCATGAAGATTGATGTTAACTCTACCATAAAATGATGTTTTTGAGTCAAAGAACTTACCTCCGACGAATACCCGATGACTTCTCGGTGATTTCCTCGAGTTTTCTTCTCTCTAGGGCTCAAAATTGAGTTTTGGGTTAATGAACCCGTAACCCTCTGTTCTGTGATTAAATTCTCTGCCAGACCCATTTGCTCTACGCGATCGTGACTCTACTCACGCGATCGCGATGTTCAAAAATTTCGGCCTCACGCGATCGCGACTCTCCTCATGCGATCGCGATGTTCAAAAATCCAGACTCATGCAATCGCGACTCGCCTCACTAGATCGCGATGTTCAAACATCCGGCGTCACGCGATCGCGTCTCTTTTCCTACGATCGCGTAGCACAAATTTCCCTGGACCCTATTTCTTTCTACGCGATCGCGTAGATGCTCATGCGATCGCGATGGCAACCTGGCTAACTCTACGCGATCGCGACAGGTGATCCTGCGATCGCGATGGCCTAGCCCCCAACCCTACGCGATCACGTCCCCCTCTCCGCGATCGCGGAGTGCAAAAACCTGCTGCGTTTATGACAGCAACCAGCCTTCTCATTTCTTCCAAAAATGGTCCGTTTGGACCCCCGGATTCATCCCGAGACCCCCGGAACCCCATCGAAAACCACCAACATACTCCAAAACACGATACGAACTTGTTGCAATCATAAAAACACCATACTAAACATCAAAATCGCCATTTACACACGAATTCAAGCCTAAGTTTATTCAAAACTTTCAAAACTAACATTCAATCCAAAACCCGATCAAACGATGTCTGAATGACCTGAAAATTTGTAGACACATCCAAAATCACATAACGAAGCTACAGAAATTGTCGGAATTCCATTCCGACCCCCGGATCACGATATCACCTACCATCCGGATTTCGCCAAAATTCAACCTTCGCCAATTCAAGCCTAAAACTACACCGGACCTCCGAATTCAATTCCGATTGTTCTCCTAAGTTATAAATGATCCCCCGGAACTAGTCGAATCATCAGAATCCGGTTCCGAGCACTCTAACTCAATAGTCAACTCTTGGTTGACTTTTCATATTCAAGCTTTCTTCAAACATGCTATTTGTTTCATTTTCAATCCGAATCACTCCTAACTCACCTGATATACTCTAATACTGTTATAAAAGCATAAGATATGTAATTGCAAGGTAACGGGGTGGTAGTTCCCGTAACGACAGGCCGGGTCATTACAGGACTGCAATATAATCTCCTCCCAATACATATATTATTAGCGACATGATTATTAGCTCGTTCCTAAAAGTTGGTCTTAAATAAGGATTTTTCTTGTGCTGAAATTTGTTGACATATCCAAAATCACCTAATGAATCTACTGCAACTCTCAAAATTTCATCCCGACCCTCGAATCAAAATCACACCCATCAGCCGGAATTCGTAAAAATACTAACATCGCTAATTCAAGCCTAATTCTACACCGAATCTCCAAAACCAAATTTTGATCATGCTCCTAAGTCCCAAATCATCCCCGAAGCTATCAAAATCTCCAGAAATCACATCCGTTCCCTCTAACTATCAAGTCAACTTCCGGTTGACTTTTCCAAAATAAGCTTTCCTTAAAGAGACTAAATGTGTCATTTCCTACCAAAATCAAACCAATCTAACTCGATCACCTCAACTACCCATAGCGAAGCATATATAGGAAAACATACTGTGGGGAAAACTGGATGGTAACTCTCGTGACGACGGGCCGCGTCATCACATCCTTCCCAACTAAAACAAACGCTCGTCCTCGAGCGGGTCAAGAAACATAACTTGAGTCTAAAATAGATGGGAATATCTACTCCGCATCTCTTGCTTGGCCTCCCAAGTAGCCTCATCCACGGGGCGAACCCTCCACTGCACCTTCACTGAAGCGATATCCTTTGACCTCAACCTTCGAATCTATCGACCCAAAATAGCCACCGGCTCTACATCATATGCCAAATCATCCTTCAACTGAACCGTGCTGAAGTCCAACACATGAGACGAGTCCCCAACATACTTTCAGAGCATAGATACATGAAATACTGGATACACGCTAGACAAGCTTGGTGGCAAAGCAAGCTAATAAGCCACCTCTCCAATCCTCCTAAGTATGTGAAAAGGCCTAATGAACCTCAGGCTCAGCTTCCCTTTCTTCCCGAACCGCATAACACCCTTCATGGGTGAAACCTTCAGCAAGACTTTCTCGCCCACCACATAAGACACATCACAAACCTTCCGGTCCGCATAACTCTTCTGGCAGGAATGTGTTGTAAAGCCTCTCGTGAAACAATTTCACCTTCTCTAAGGCATCCTGAACCATCTCAGTCCCCAATAATATGGCCTTGCCGGGCTCGAACCATCCAACAGGAGACCTACATCGTCTACAATACAACAACTCATACGGGACCATTTGAATGCTCGACAGATAGCTGTTATTGTAGGCAAACTATGTAAGCGGGAAAAACTCATCCCATTAACATCTAAAATCAATAATACATGCATGCAACATGTCCTCCAATATCTGAATAGTGCGCTCGAACTGTTTGTCCATCCGAGTATGGAATGTTGTACTCAACTCTACCTACGTACCCAACTCCCGCTGAAACACCCTCCAGAACTGTAAGTGAATTGAGTACCCCTATTTGAGAATACACTCTGGAACTCCATGCAATCTGACATTCTCCTAGATAAAGATCCCTGCTAGCCGCTCCGAAGAGTAAGTAGTACATACTGGAATGAAGTGCGCGGACTTGGTTAGCCGATCCACAATCACCCAAACTGAATCAAATTTCCTGAAAGTCCGAGGGAGAGCTCTCACAAAATCCATAGTAATCCTCTCCCATTTCCACTAAGGAATAACCATACGCTAAAAAGCACCAACCAGTCACTAATGCTCGTACTTGCCCTGTTGATAGTTCAAACATCGAGCTATATAACTCATAATATCCTTCTTCATCCTCCTCCACCAGTAATACTGTCTCAAATCCTGCTACATCTTCACCACACCTGGATGAATAGACTACCGCAAGCTGTGGGCCTCTTCCAATATCAACTCAAAAAACCCATCTACATTGGGCACGCAAATCCGGCCTTGCATCCTCAACACACTGTCATCACTAATAGTCACATACCTAGAATCATCATGCTGAACTATATCCTTAAGGACACGCAGATGTGGATCATCATACTGCGCTTTCTGATGCGGTCATACAAGGAGAACCGAGAAATAACGCAGGCTAACACCCTACTCGGCTCTGAAATTTCTAACCTCACCATCTGATTGGTCAAAGCCTGGACATCAACTACAAAGGGCCTCTCCCCAATTAGAATATACACCAAGTTTCCCATACTAACTACCTTCCAGCTCAAAGTGTGGGCCACTATATAGGCCTTCCCTAGATGATACAATATGGTAATATCATAATTCTTGAGCAACTGAAGCCACCTCCGCTGCCTCAAATTAAGATCCTTCTGTTTGAACATATGCTTAAGGTTGCGATGATCAATATGCACCACTCAAGAAATGCCATATAAGTAGTTCCTCCAAATCTTCAAAGCATGGACTATAGCTTCCAACTCCAAATCATGCAAAGGGTAGTTCTTCTCATGGGTATTCAAATGACGCGAAGCATATGCAATAACTTTACCCCCCTGCATCAACAAGCATCTGATCCCAACTATCGATGCATCACAATACACAGTGTAAGAACCTGAAGTTGATGGCAATACCAACACTGGAGCCATTGTCAAAGCTATCTTGAGCTCCTAAAAGCTCTCGTCGCACTCATCCGACCGCACAAATGGTGCACCCTTCTAAGTCAACCTAGTGAAGGGTGATGCAATAGAAAAAAATCCCTGAACAAACCAGCGATAGTAGCCCGCCAACCCAAAGAAACTACGGATCTCAGTGGCTGAGGTTGGTCTAGGCCAACTCTGCACCGCCTCTATCTTTTTTGGATCAACATGAATACCATCACTGGACACCACGTGCCGCAGGAAAGCCATGGACTTAAGCCAAAACTCACATTTGGAGAACTTAGCATAAAGTTTCTCCTCTCTCAACCTCTGCAATACCACCCTCAAGTGCTCAGAGTTCTCCTCCTGGCTAAGCGAATACACCAATATATCATCAATAAGAACAATCACAAATGAATATAAATACGGCCGAAATACACTATCTATCAAGTGCATGAACGCGGCTTGGGCATTAGTCAGACCAAAACATATAGCAAAAAACTCATAGTGCCCATATCAGGTCCTGAAGGCAGTCTTCATAATATCCGAATCTCTAAACTTCAGCTGGTGATAGCCTAAACGAAGATCAATCTTAGAGAATACTATATCCCCTTGAAGCTGGTCAAATAAATCATCAATACATGTTAGAGGATAATTGTTCTTCACAGTCACCTTGTTGAACTACCTATAGTCAATGCACATTCCATTGTTCCATCTTTCTTCTTTACAAATAAGACTGGTGCATCCCACAGTAACACACTTGGATGAATAAACCCCTTATCTAGGAGATCCTGAAGCTGCTCATTCAACTTTTTTAACTCTGCTGGCACCATACGATAGGGAAGAATAAATATGGGTTGAGTGCCTGACACTAGATCAATACCACAATCAATGTCCCTGTCCGGTGGCATGCCAGGCAGGTTTGCTGGAAACACATATGGAAAATCTCTCACAATGGGGAAAGAATCAAGACTTAGGAGCCTCAGCTCCAACATCTCTCACAAAGGCCAAATACGATAGGCAACCCTTCCGAACCCTATGCTTGTCCTTTAGGAAGGAAATCACCCTGCTGCGAACATAGTCAGTCATAACACACCATTCAATCCTTGGGACACCAGGTATTGCCAATGTGACTGTCTTGGCATGAATGTCTAGAATAGCATGGCACGGAGATAACAAATTCATGCCCATAATAATATCAAAATCGACCATGCTCAATAGCAATAAATTAACTCGGGTCTCCAGACCCCTGATAGCCACTAAACACGACCGATTTAAATGGTCTACCACAATAGTATCACCAACCAGGGTGGATACATAAATAAGCAAAGCAAGGCATCCCCAGGTCATACCCAAATAGTGAGCAAAATAAGAAGACACATAGGAATAGGTAGAATCGGGATCAAATAAAACTGAGACATCCATATGGAAGACTAAAATAGTACATGTGATAACATCATCCAAAACAATTACATCTGCTTGGCCCGGAAGAGCATAGAATCGAGCCTGATCGGCGTCCCCCTCTAAGGCAACCCCTATATGCCTGACCCTCAGCCTAGCTGGCGGAGAAGGTGCTGAAGAAGATGAGGGCTGACCCCTCTGCTGAGACTGACTACCATGGCGCATAGGACACTGCCTCCATACGTGCCCAACCTCCCCGCACTCATAATAGCTCCATGGTGCTAGAGAATTAGACTATAAGGAACCCTAAGGGGCTGTTGGAATGTCTGCAGATAGAGCCTGACCCTAAGCCTGGACAACTGGTGGGTCAATAGGTGCTGCCCTTGCTGCTCTACCTTGACCACGGTCGCATCCACGGCCTCGAGTACCCTCAGTAGAAGGTACTGGTGGTCGGAAACCTCACCCTGTTGCATGAGTCCTCGCCATCTGTGAGAGAATAGAATACAGAAGTTTAGTTCCCGGATCAACAAAGTCGCACGACAAAAATTTCAAGAATGTGACATTTTTCTAAGGGTTCTGCAGCCTCTCGAGGATAAATATAGACGTCTCCGTACCGATCCGTGAGACTCTCTAAACCTGCTCATGACTCGTGAGACCTAGTAACCAAGGCTCTGATACCAACAAGTCGCGACCCATACCCACTGGGTCGTAATGATGCCTCTCGTGAAGATAAGGCCAGCCAACTGAACATCTACTACTCAAATGCTTAACAGTAATTAACATAAGTAGCTTAAAATAGGAAATATCATAACCAATTTAGTGAAAACCGTAATAACAAGGATTCCAAACCCAAATCCAGCCCGTAATCGGGGTATCACAAATCATGAGCTACAACAATGTTTAAAGGAAATACTACTAGTTTGTATCCAAGAACATAGTTCGAGCTAACAGAAATACAGATGATAAGGAAGAAACTGAGCTGTGGATGTCGCCAACTACCTTGTCTCTCAGGGTTTGCCTGGTCTATAAGGAAGGGTCAACACTCAGGAACGAACTCACCTATACCTGTATCTGCACACATGGTGCAAGGAGTAATGTGAGTACTCCGAACCAGTAAGCAATACAAATGAATAACGATAGAGAATATAAAATCCCATACATGCACAAATAATGCTATCTCAAACAGTAAAATCAAGTAAAAAGTAGGAATTAGTGAAAACATAGTAAGAAATTCCTCTTTGAAAACAATTAAAGACAAATATGCTCAAATATGGTCAACCATTGTTCTTGACCGGTCAACCATTGTTACATGAACCAATGCGTGTTTCAGTGTCATTGTTGTCACACCTCAGTTTTACTTACCGCTTATTAATACTACACCCCGGGAAGGGATATAATAATAAAAGGGAAGGAGTTTTCCAATTAAAGGACAGTTGGAATCGGATTTATTTATTAACTTTCAGAGTCGCCACTTAGAAAAATAATGGTGTCCCAAGTCACCGGTTTAATCCCAAACCGAGGAAATTAAGACTCTGTTAACAGTCCGCGAAATCAGAAATTCGGTTAAGGAATTCTGTTAATCCGAGAGAAGGTGTTAGGCACTCCCAGATTCCGTGGTTCTAGCACGGCCCCTCAACTGATGTGTTTGTTTTTATCTGATTTCTTCATATATTTCAATTTATGTGCATTTATTAATATTCTGCTGTATCATTTTTAAAGAATTGCAACGTCGTGAAAATGTATTTCGGGCCACACCGTACCAGTACGCCTGTGGCTTTAGATACATTTTGACTTCGTTGAGAGTAGGATTTGGGTCACATAAATGTGCACCCGTATTTGAGAATGTATATTAAAAATCGCGCCTAAAGTGTGAACGTCTTGTTAATGTTTGGGAAAGACCGTAAAATTTACTAAACGGTCCTTCCAAATAAATTTTTTATGTTGAAACTTATTTAGGGGGCCCCGCAATTTATTTATTTTTAATGGGCGAGGATCGTCCTAATTTTATTTAAAGGCCAATCCTAGAGTACTAAATTTTCTACATGTTTCATCTCTAATCGTAAAATGTACCCTAAATTGTTTATCCATTACCTATTAATTATTATAATTGAGGTCATAAGTTCATGTGTTACTATTAGGATGTCAAAACAGGCTTCGAATTCAGAGACCGAAATGCATTCAATCCAAGCTCATGGACAACATATCCAATCTACTTTGATGACATTGTTACTGAAAATCTTTTATTCATAACATTAATCCTATTCATGTATGTGACAAACCCTTATTTAACATGACATCTTTTACCTGTTATTTAACAAACTGATACTAACTCTGGGCCTTGCAACATACCCACTTTATGGACCAAAATCAATGCTGGACCAACTTGTGTATAATTGAATACATTGGCCCGCATATGCCTAGTGGCAAAGAATAATCCATGTAATTTCACAGCTAACCTCCTACTTCGTTAACTATTTTTTGAACATTCTATACAATGAGATTTTATATGAACCAATACCTTGATTTGAATTCAGTCATTGTCACTTTGACTTTAATCGATATATATTTCTGAATAATAGTTACAATAGTTGATTGACCTTATGGTTAACACCTAGAAATTTATGCAAAGTTTGAATACAAGTTATCTACACTGTAATTTCTACTTGTAAAATCATATCAATATATCATAATTTCTTATAGAGACTATTACTTCAGAAAGAGAAATTTCGAATTTGAAAAAAAAAACTTAATAGTTCATTATCATTCATATTCCAATTAAATTCATTAATACAACTCAACTAATATAATAACAGTCCAAATATTACAAACGACTTCAATTCAATTAATGTCCAAGCTGATCAATAAACCAAACACCAAACGATTTCAAGTGTTCAATCTATATTATGTACAAAAAAAAGACTAAGCTAAAATGTAAGAATTTCAAGGAGTGTACTTGGAAATTGAGTTAGAAACAAAGGAGAAAAGCCAGTCCGAACAAAGCAATAATAGCAACAACAAATCAGCAATTTGAATCCAGCAACAACAAGATTTTAAAACAACCAGTTACACGTCTTCGATAGTCAACCAGAATTTCAGCAACCAAAACAGTATTCATCTAATCTTAATTGTGCCTTTAAGATTGAGATTCAAGCTGTGAAGTTCAGTGTAACAGTATCTCTTCTAGATTCTTACTAGTATTGTTTTTGGATTTTTTCAGAGGTTTTAGATGTAGGAAGAGAAGAATATAATCTGGAAAATGTTAATTTCAGTTCTGGAACCTTAACAAGTATTTTTTGGGAAATTTTGAGTTCAAAAATCTGGAGAAGCTTAAAAATCTGGAAGAAAAATCCTTTAATTCAGCAGAATCACTGCCTATATAGGCAGAAAAATGGGAGACAATTTCAAAATTAATATTTATATAAGAATCCCTCATTTTTCAGCTTATTAGACAGATCACTACATTTATTTTATTGAAAATTGCACTAGAACCCATTCTAAAAGGTTCTAGCTAATTCTACCATGTTCTATTTCCTTGGAATACCTATTATACCCACAATTGCATTTTTTATTTACTGAATCTATCCTTTTTTATGCCCAAATTACCCTTAATCCTCTATATGTATTACAATTATACCAATTTCTTTCTCAATTATACCACTACCGCTTATGGTTTATTACCCTCACCCTATTTTCTATTTCCAAAACACCCCTGAACCCTTTTATAATAACCATTAACCATTTTATACTCTAAATTGTCCTTTTACTAATCTGAAATTTTGATCCAATGTTAATCGATTCTCAACCCTTCATTTTTAGCTAAAAATATTAACTAAGACTTATTAATATATAATTTATCCAGCTGTAAACCAACCAGGTTCAACCTCTACGGAAAAATATCAAAAGAATTACTAATACAAACTAATTAATCATGTAAGAGTAATTAATATGATATCTAGTCACAGAAAAGTTATAGATATAGGAAAAATTCACTCACTCTCAACAAAGAACATTCATATGCATACAGATACACCATAGGCTTGCCCCTAGTGTAATACTCCACTAATCGAGTTATTCAATCACAGATCAAGGGGTCTTTAAGTGTTGTAATATTGGCTAAGGGACGGGTAGAATACTTTTGGTTATAGTGGCTAACCTCTCTAAGCACTTTCTTTCTTTTTTCACAACTTCCCTTTTTGGCTTTCTCCTTATGTCTCCCCTAAACATTCCTTCACCTTTATTTACTTTTAATCCCTAATTTTCTTTTGTTGGTGTAACTGGCCTTTCTATTTTACATATATACATTGATATATTTGTTTTTTTCCAATCAAATCATGTAGCATTTGCAGTATTTTGCCAGGTCACCATTTTCTACCATTCATTCTTGATTTTCCCTTTTTCAACTTCCCTTCACCCAACACTTACACTTTTGCATATTCATTACAACACAAATGCTTCTAGGAGGTAAAGTATAACAATATATGATTTCAATTTTTCATGAACATTCAAGGGTTATCAAAGAACAGGTTTTAAGCTCAAAGGGGTTAACTAGGATATTATGTAAAGGTGAATTCATAGATTATTGATTTATGGGGTTACACAAAGAAATGCCTCTATCATCTCTACAACCAAACAACTTCTATTTTGCTTTGCAAACACACCGGGCAAGTTCTAGGTAACATGTAAAACATATAATGTAGGTAAAATCTCACACACACTTAGCATGCAACTCATTTAGAATCCGGTTCTTCTACAGAGTCCTATCAATGTTCAAGCAAGTTGTATTGTGAAATTTAAAGCATATACTAGAATCTACAATCAAGCTTATATCATACATTCTTAGGTTCATTTTAGTTTTTCTAATGTGCATACTTGGGGTTACATGTTAACCTTTGCCCTCTAATCCTAAAAAAAAAAGAAAAATCTACCTAACCCGGTTCAAGAAAAATCCTTGGAAAAGAACCGTGGTCAAAAGAAAAACCAAGGGGGAGGTGATACACTACCTAGAAAAAGAAAATAAATGAAAGAAAAATTCCTACGTGGACTAATTCTGATTCACGTCCAAGCAACGGTT
This sequence comes from Nicotiana noctiflora, assembly GCA_032618575.1. NCBI lineage: Eukaryota > Viridiplantae > Streptophyta > Magnoliopsida > Solanales > Solanaceae > Nicotiana > Nicotiana noctiflora. The sequence continues at coordinate 11,183 of JASVEL010013317.1, read as the reverse complement.
GTAGTCAATAAAACCTAGTCAAATAAGTCCAGAATCGATCCCACATGGAATTAACCTACCAATTGCAACTTTCACAACCCAAGAACACTTCCGAATCAAGTTCCCAATTTTGAATATATTTTTGTGAGTTTTTCGAACAACTACTTTGCAAGAATTAAAAGACTGAAAAGAAAGAGTTGAATATTGGCTAAATAATATGGAGAAAGACTGAGGTATTGATTTCCCCTATTGATGGAATCCCTTCTGTTTATGCTCATACAAATTGTCAATGTATTCTATCAATCATGAGCGCTATTTGTACCGTAACCCTCTCCCGAGCAATTACAATAATTTACTAGTGCACTCTCCCGAGCTACCCCAGCTAGCTTTAATTTGAATAGTTCACTTAAGATTGCACCCAAGACTTCGTTATTCCTAATCCCGTCTTTTGCGCCTAAAGTTATAGACTCCTCCAATAACCTAGGTGTGGTGTTGTTCAACAATATACCTAAATATGCATTTTTTTCCAAGTTATGCACACAAAATAGGCACAGCTGATCGGGACGTCTACCAATTAACTACAACAAGAACGAAGTTGAACAAATAGAAATCTAGCTAACAATTTGTAATCACATAAACGAGAAGTTCATCACCCAATAGGTTCCATCAAAACCTTAGAAAAGGAATTAGCTACTCTTGATCAAAGAAACCAGAATAATAATTGAATTCATAATCAAAGAATTGATATAAAAGAAAAGAATAAGTTGAGAGAGTTCTCACTTACTAATTGTGAGCACATGATTTTTGCATCGGGCAATTAACTCCAAAATTAAAATAAATATATTTTTGAGTGCAATTACATGCTTTGTTTGAAATTAGCTACACTTTGTGTGTTTGAATAAATAGAAATTTAAAAAAATCAAAAATTAGGCTAGGTAATTACTTTGTTTTAATTAATTAGTTTTAAGAAGAAAATCACCAAAAAATAGTTTAAATAGCGGAAATTAAGGAAAAATAGTAGAAACATTGCAAAAAATATTAGATAATTAGGTTAAATAGGAAATTAGATTTTTATAATATTCCATAAAAGAAAAGGAAAAAAAATATAAAAAAAAACACATAAAAAATAATTAAATAGCAGAAAATACAAGACATATGCATAGGTGTAATAAATTGGGCCAATTAATACCCAATTGTTTAGCCCAGCGAATTGGCCCAAGAGTTTGGCCCGTCTGATCCCAAAAGAGATACAATCTCAGCCGTCCGTCTTGTTTAATCCAATGGCTGAGATAAAAGGACGGATTAATTTAATTAGTAAAGAGAGAGATCGAATTTGAGCCGTCCGTCCTAGTTGATCCAACGGCCAAGGATGCAGTCCGGATTAATTCAAAGATGAGGGTGAGATTCAATCTCCACCACTCGATCAGCTCGAATCTGACGGTAGAATTAATTAGTTGAAATTGTGGTTTAATTAAATAATTGTGAGCTGATCTGAGCCGTCTGTTTAGATGATCTAACGGGCGAGACCTTTTGGTCTCATTGGTAACTAAACGACGCCGTTTAAGTAACGCACCTAACAGGCGTTGATCTTCATCAGATCAACGGTCGAGATTACCTCAGCCCCCTCGCCTATATAAGGCTTCTGTCTGAGAGGGCCGGCCATTTTACACAATACGTAACCCTAGCCGCCCTCGAGCATCTCTACTCTCCCTCTTCATCTTCCTCTTCATCCCTAAGAACCCTAGCCGACCATGGCGGCCACCGCTCTCTACGGTGGTCGCCGGTGATCTTTACCACCTCCTTTCATCTCCCTTGCCCTCTTCTCTTTCTTCTTCACCTTAAAACACCCAGAAACCATAGAAAACCAACCCTTCTCCGAAAACTCCGGTCACCGGAACTCCACCGGTGACCACTCAAACAACGAACCACCACCCCAAACCAATGCCGATCTATCCCTCTTGACTTGATCTATCACCCTACCCTAATGTCTTCCTTCGAATCTCCCTGGAGCGTCTCGAATATCCCAAAAAGGGTCGCCGAAAACCTAACTCCGGGGACTCCAAAACTCGAACCTCTTCAAAGATTCATCCTTTGCCCTACCCAAACACCCACACAAACCCAAAAGCCCTAAAAGGCTTCGTCTTGAATCCAAACAACGGAAAACAAAAAAAAAAGTCAGAAAAGAAAAACGAAAAAAATAGAATAAAGAAAAAGAAAAAAAGGAAAAGGGTCTGAGAGTTGGAAAAGAAAAGAGCGAAGAGAGTGAAAAAGAATAGGAAGCTCAGGGGACCGGCCCTGCAAGCTAAGTGCCCTTACCCGTCTCTGTGTTTTAGCTTTTTGCTTTGTTTGCATGTTTATTGTTTCTGGTTCTATCTGTTCTTGATATCTTGTGTTTCATTCGTTAGTTTTAGGGTTTTTAATCTTGCTCGTTTTCTATATCTTGTTCTGTGTTTTCTGTTTCCCTGCATTCAAAGAACCTGTTAGTATTAGGGTTTTGGTCGCTTTGTTTTTCTTGTTTTGACTCGGTCATTATATTCTGTCTATTATGACCTTCTTCTCCTAAATTTATCTTTTCTTCATCTTTTTGACTTGTGATTTCCGATCTGTTAAAATGCATAACTTGTTCTTCTCTTGTGATTCTTTAAATGCTTAGTCATATTTGTTCTTTTGTTCATCTGTTTCAAATCATGATCTGTTTCTCTGAGCTAAAAGATCCATCTCGGTTCACTCTTTTCTTCTTCATCTTCTGTGGCTCCTGACTATCTTCTCTTCTATTGTTCTGCATGTCTAAGTTCTAAAAATAGTTTGATTCTTACTCTTTTTATCTTTGTATTAAGTTGTTGTCTTTGAGTTTCGTAATCCCTAGACTGTCCTTTTCCGTCTCTTAGCATGTTTAATCTTAGTGCCATGTTTAACTGTTTGATTTACCATCTCCCTTCACCTCCTATATTAAGGTTTCTTGTGGATAGTTCATAGTATCTCTTCTGTTATCCTCACCTGCTAAATAGCATGGTTAAAATTGGGGTTTTTGATCCCCTGAAATCTGAGTTAGTGACTCTGCTCCTTCTTCTGTTACTTTTGCATGATAGATTTAGAGATGTTCTTCATTGCTTCTTCATGTCTTTCATGTTCCTCTTTTCACATATATATATCAAAGCTAGGTTTTGGTCCATTGCTCTCCTATTTAAAATAAGTCATGTCTCATTTCTTCTTGACTGTTTTGTGAGAATTTGGTGTCTATGTGTCTATGCCCATGAATTCTAAGTGTTTTGGGGTTTTTCTAGTGAGTCATTCAACATAAGATGTTTCTAACTAAGCCTGTTCAATGTTAATTGGCACTTTGCTATTGAAAATTAAGTTTGTAAAGTCTAATTGATTGAGATTCAACAATACTAAACCTTTCCTCTGAATTTTGATTAGTTAGTGGACAAATTTGATTTCATTTGGCCATGTGTTCAATTATCTGTTGAAATGGCTATGTTTGCAATGGTTCTGTGTTAGTGAACACTATTAATACCTATCATGCTTAGGTGAATTGGTTATAGCTGGTAGTATTAGGTTCCATGAAAATGGTTAGTTTATAAATAGGCTAAAACTGAAAATCACAAAAATAGGCTACAAGTTAAATAAGTGACCAAGAGTGGTCAATTTTGCAATTGACCTACTCTGCTAGGTATCTCACACACTGGCCAATATATAAGTAGGCTAGTTGTGTAATAATTGGCTAAGTCTGCAAATGCAGACTTGCCTAGGCTCTATTTGAGCCCTGAACTTTAGGAGGCTAGGTCTGCAAAGACCTTAGCCCAGCCTATATTCAGTAATTGGGCTTCAATTGCCCAGGTTAAGTCTCAACTTGAGACTGGGCTTTAGTTTAATAGTCTGATTACTTTAATTAAGCAGGCTAGTCCTGCAAATTAGCTTAATTAACTTAAAATGAACAAAAATAGGTCATTAGGCAATAATTGACCTAAGAGTGGTCAACTTTGCAAAAGGTTGACCAACTCTATAAGGACCTAACACACCAGTCCACCTTAAAAAAGGGCTGGTTGTACAAAATGGCTAAGTCTACAAACGCAGACTTGCCCAGGCTCTTTTTTTTGAGCCCTGAACATTAACGTGGCCAGGCCTGCAAAGGTTTTGGGCCCAACTGTGTTCAGTAATTGGGTTTAAGTACCCAAGCTAAGTCTCAACTTGAGACTGGCTAGCTTTTAAATAGTCATATATAGCAATAAAGCAGGCTAGCCCTGCAAATTAGTTTAATTTGCTGAAATTGGATTAAAAGAGGCTAGAATTAAAATAGTTTCCTAAAGTAGAATTGGCCAGCCTTTAAATACCAATGCAAGGGCTGGCCATTAGTTAAATAAGTCCTCAAAATGCTGAAACCTGACCTAGGCAGGTCGGGTAAATCAGCAGTGTCCTTAGGGGCATAATTGGAAACCAAATAGGTAAAATAGTGAATAATTTGAAACATAAGAGGGTAAGGGAGTCATTTGTACCCCTGATTTCTGCAATTTTGCAGAGATTTAAGGGTATAAGGGTCTTCCTAAAAAGGAAAATCACTAAAAATCCCTAACCCTTAAGGTTATATTGGTAAAAGACCCATAAAAGGAATCTTTGGAACCTTCGAGCACATGCTGGAAGGGTTTCTGTTAATGGAATTTGGGGTCTAAGTGAATTTTTTACAATTTTAAGAGGGGGAGAAGTGTGATTTAATCCCATACTTTCTCCCTAAGTCTTCAGCCTTGGCACATGCATATAAATACACCCAAAAAAAGTAGAAGAGGGGCTAGCTTTTAAACAAAAAGTTCAGAGACACAAAAAATAGTAATATAACAGTAGGATTTCTGGGATTTTTTGAGCAAAAACTGGTTGGTTTCTTTTGATTTTGGAGTTCTTTGCTCGATTTGGTCTGGATTTCTGTCTTGATTCCGCTGGTTTTCCTGCTTGTCGATTGCTGTTTGGCCTCATTTATTTGGCATTCCATTCTCCTGTTGCATTGGCTGTTTGGATTTTGTTGTGGTTACTACTTATCCTCATCCCTTAGAACTCATCGGTTTCATTTTGTTGATTCCAGGTACATTTCTATTCAAAAATGAAGCTGTAATGATTTGCTGAATGAAAGGGAGTGCTATTCTTAAATTCATGTGACATTATGTACTTTGTAGTTTTTTTTAGTTGTTTAACGTTAGTGTAGATCTGTATTTTTAGTGTAGTATGAAAACATGAACAAAAAATATGTAATAGCAGTAGTATAGTAGTAGTAGTAAGTAGCGCCTCACTTAGCTAATTAGGTAAAATCTCTAAAACAAAGCTAAATGGCCATCACATGAGTCGATAACAGTCATGCTCGCATAATTAATCTATTTAGTCGATCAATCTAGATTTGGATAGGTTAAGAGAAGAAACAATCGGATAAGGTAACAACTGGAGTGAAATTGGCTTTGATAACATCGAATAAGCTTGGTTTGGGTTAATATCAGTAATTAATCATATCCATGGAGTAGTAGATAAGAGTAAGTCTGAAAGAAGAGAGTGTAGTTAGAAGAATTGGTAAATTACTTGCAACTAAGTCTGTGACACAGCATGAGTTAATTCAAATTAGAATCAATAGTTGTATATATATCATCAGGTCACTTAGCCTTAGATGTTTTGGTTATCATTAACAAGTAGTTAGATTGTTTAAATACGGTCTTACGAGGTTGAATTGTTTCTTAGCTCATTAATTTCAATACTGTTAAAGGACATTAGCAGAAAATAAAGGGACAGAGTAGTTCATTCACATATACCCTAATCAGTTATAATTAATATTGATCTCTTTGTACAGCGATTTGTCTATTCTGATGAATAAAAAATAATTTGGCCTCATTTCTTAATTCTGATGATTGTTTTTATTTCCAGTTCTTCATTTTACTTTCATTATTATTTACAGTCAATGGGATTGGGCCTAATACACAATACAAGCCTGAACCATAATGCAAAGCTAACTGGGCCAGCGAGCAGAAGTCCAAAAATAGCCTGGGTCTCGAAGACCCGGGCAGTTCGAAAGTATGTTTAGTGAAAAGAAGACCAGGCCCCATTGAATAATAGAAACCCGACGGGCCTGGATTGCTCAGTGTTAAAAACGATTAAGGGAAAAAACATAAATAGAAAAACATAGTATACACCTCTTAGGATTGGGACTCTAAAATTAATTGGGATGAGCCTCGCCCGACTTTAAACAACGGGGCCCCCTTTAGTAATAAGATAACATCATTAGATCCGGGAAGACTAATAGTAAATTCCATAGTCTTACCCAAAAAATAATTAAAAGCCGATAGACGTCACGTTAGGGCGCGATTTTAATGTACCTTCCATCGAATGAGTGTGCACTTGGTGCGACTAAAATCTAAATCTCGGCAAAGCTGAAATACACCGAAAGTCATAGGCGTACTGGTTACGGTATGACTCGAGGCGTGTTTTCGCAATGCCGCAAATTCCATAAAATACTACTTAAGTAAAAAAGCACTATATGTTGTTAAAATTTGTGATTAAGTCAAACAAGAGTCAAGAACGACAATTGAGCGACCGTGCTAAAACCACGGAACCCGGGAATGCCTAACACCTTCTCCCGGGTTAACAGAGTTCCTTATCCGGATCTTTGCTTCGCAGAAATTTTTAAGAGTCAAATTCCTCGGATTCGGGATTAACCGGTGACTTGGGACACCATTATCTTTCCCAAGTGGCGACTCTGATTAATCTCAATAAAATCCCGAACCGATTGTCCTTTAATTGGAAAAACTCCTTCCCCTACGTTATTTTATCCGTTTCGGGTATCTAACATCGGGGTATACCCTACAAGCGTATTTATATGCTTATTTCCAAAATGGGGTAGTAAAAAGGGAGGTGTGACAGCTCTGGCGACTCTGCTGGGGATCCCAACCCCGAACTTCGGTTTCAGGGTTTAAGAACTCGAGCTCTTTAGAATTGCCATTCGCGATATTGTTTGACTTCATTATATGATTTGAACAACATGCTATGTGCTTTATCGCTTTGAAATTATGTGGATTGTATATAAAAATTGTGCCGAAAACATTTCTCTCTTCACCCCCCGGGGATGTGCTTACTGGTTGAGACTCCCCTTTCTGTTAAAGTCACCCTAAATTAAGAAAATAGAGGCCGAATAAGTTACAAAGCCGATTGACTCCACGAGTCACCGGTACGTAGCCCCCTCCTCGATTCGAGTTGTCCGCTCGGGTACACGGTCTAGCATCTTATGAAACTGTAAGATTTTGAACATAGGTCTAGGACAATTATTTGCATCATATCTGACTTAGGGGGCTCAACACAGGGGTTGGGTCTGTCTAGGACAGGTGACCCGGTATTGGAAAAGACCGAGCATGTTATGTGTTGCATTTTTATTGTCCTTGATCGTTATGCGGACCGGTGGAAATCTCGAGGATAGGAAAATTGTTGAAAAGAAAAAAAGAAGAAAGGAAAATAAAAGTTATAGAAAATAGGTATCCGAAAAACTTGAAAATCTGAAAAAAGGTGGAATAATTTTTGTTGAAATAATTGGTCAAATAATCTGACCGAACTACGCAGGTTTGATTCTCGCCATTAGGTGGGATACGTAGGTAACCCTTAAACGGGTCCAACCACACTTTTTCAAAAAGACCAAAAAGATTTTCCTTTTCAAATAATCGAGGTGATCGCTATTTTTGAAAATAGCCTAATGTTCCGAAAGGAAGCCGGAAGGCTGGTTTGGCAAAAATGGCCACTTCAAAAGCCATATTTCTTTCAAAAAATGAAAACTTGCATTGAAAAAGATTTTTCTTTTTCTAAATAAAATTGCCTTAATAAATGTGCAGGACGAGCACAATGATGAATGCACATTTCTCCTTAAATAAAATCCCTTTGGAGTTGAAACTGTGGTGGCAAGACATGGGATCAGATGGTCAGGACTGGGTCAAAGGTTACTTGAAAGATCTTACGGGGTTATTGGACATAATCCCCCGAGGCGACATGATTAGAGCGTTGTTCACGTTTTGGGATCCGGCACACAATGTATTGCATTTCCCAGATTTTGAACTCACCCCTACTCTAGAGGAAATTACTTTCTATATTGGGAAGACTGAGGTTCCGTTAAAAGGAAAATACCCGGTATCTCCAAGGACGGTAACAGTGCATCATTTTCTGGACTCTTTGAAAATTGCCAGGAATGTTCACAACGAAGATCTAGCTAACGGGTTTTGTTCCTTAAACTTCATCTGTAGTAGGTATGGACACATCGGGGGTTTCAACGACCCCACGCACAAGTTATGCTGCAAGTCCAACCGAGCAAAATGGGAGGAGCACCGGAGGTTTGCTTTCTTAGTGGCATTTCTCGGAATTGTCATATTTCCAAGAAAAGATGGACATATCAGCATACAGGTTGCCGGGGTAGCTAGCACATTGATAGTACAAGACAATTGTACTCTAGCCCCAATGATTGTAGCTGACATCTACCGTGTTCTGACTGCGTGCAAAGCGAGAGCCAACTTCTTTGAAGGGTGTAATTTGATCTTGCAAATTTGGTTAATTGAACATCTATTCCATCATCCTTCGTTCTCAAGTTATGGTTCGGCCAAACGAACATGTTTGGGAGAATTCTACACGAGAACAAAAGAAGTAAAATTGCCGGAGGGAGTCAAAGATTGGATTTTTCATTTTCGATCACTAACTAATGGCCAGATCGATTGGACGTATGATTGGCTACCTCTTGACGAGGTAGTATATATGCCGACGGAAGGATCGCCATTTTTGATCATGGGTTTGAAAAACATCCAACCTTATGCCCCATACAGGACCCTGCGACAGTTGGATAGATGTCAAATTATTCCGAGAGACGGGGACCTCAGTTCGCAAGCTATAGAAATTGGTCCGGATGGGCAATTCTCGGAAGCAATGATCCGGCAAATCTGGAATGAGTGCCAAAACCAGAAAATGGATACTTGTGAGCAAAATAGAGCTAGGGGAGAAGTGTCGTCTGGATACTCCACATGGTACCGACGGGTTGTTGAGCATGAATGTCTTTCGAAAAGACCTCACCTGCAAGATTTGATAGAGCAATCCAAGGAGAATCAGAACTGGGCGGCCAAAAAAAAAGAATACAAGGCCAAAATCAGCTTATTGGAGGATAAATTGAGAAATCTCCACTTTGAAAGTGGTTTACAGGCAGCATCTGATGAAGGAGAGAAGAAACAGCTAAAGAAAGAAAAGGAAATGTTGAAGGCTCAGATTGTTCAAATGAAAATTGCATCCGAGACCCCGGTTCGCTTAGCCCGGGATGAGAAATTAATTGAGATTCTCCGGTGCAAAGTAAATGACTACAGCTTTGACTTGGACAAAGCTGAAAAGGAATTAGTCAGGGCTTGGAAGCAAATAGCCAGAGATGCTGAGGAAAGAGCCAAGTTGGTTCGGCAATTACAAGACAAGCACGATTTTGAGGTAGCTCAACTTAGAAAGAAAATAATTTCAGCCACGGTTAAAAGTAACAAGATTATCAAGGATCTTGAAGAAGAGAGAGAGCATTGTTACACAACTATGGCTAGACTAGAATTGGAGCTACATCAAGTGCATAAGGATAACCAACATACCTTGGATGCTCGCACTGAACAAATAAGCCGATTGTTGCAAGAAAAAGGGGTCATTCGAGAGAAGATTGTTCGCATTGCTTAATACATCACCCGAAAGAGTCAACTGTGCGAAGATATGTCTCGAGGAACCTTTGTATCAGCAGTGAAGTTCTTCTTGCAACAAGTCATGTCTGACCTAGATAGGCTCCAAAGGGGATTAGCATATAGGCCCGCGGCAAGACCAAACGACGTCTCGCGGGCACTAGGAGCATTAATGTATTCATAGGGCATGCATCATCGTTTATATTTTTTCTTTTACAACATCACCTTGTAATCAATGTTTTGAATTATCAATGGAAATCAAGTGCTGTTATCAATTCTTTTGCTTTATGTCGTTTCTTCTAATTTCGATAGGCAAATAAATAGGAACGTAATTATGAAAATGAAAAAAAAGGGAGAGAGAGAAAGAAAAAGAAAAAAAAAGAGGAAGAAAAAGAAGAAAAAAGAGAGAGAAGAAAAGAAAGAAAAGAAAATAAGAAAGAAAAAAAAAAGGAAAAAGAGAAAAAGGAAAAAGAATTGATTTGGTTCAAAAGAGCAGTGGCGGGGATGATGCATGACGACTCGAGGAAAATGTGTTTGTTTTAAAGTCGGTGCATTTTATTTTTCTCATGCGCTAACAACTAATGGGTGTTGATGCTTGTGAGTCCAGATTTTATTGGCAACTGGCATTCTGGCTACCCACCCTTACAACACGAGATACAAGAAAATGACGAAAGCTGTGTCCCAAGAAATTGAGGCAACTATCGTAGATCCTGCTCATGAAAAGGAGATTGTAGACGTAGCAGGGATGAAGGAGGAAATGTACAAATTGAAGCAGCAAATGGCCGAAATGTACCAGGCTTGGTCTAGAGGTCAACCCCTGCCAGCTTACCCTGCCAATCCCACATACATCCCTCCAGCCAACCCCAATCCTGAACCACCTACAATGAATTCATCCTCCACATACCCTGATTACTATCACTATTTTGCCTCCACTTCCCAAGTACCACCACCTCCAACAAAACAAGCACCAACGCACCTACCCCAAGTTGCTCCAGTGTATGTGGCACCTCCGCCCGCTGCTATTTACATTTCATCTAGTGAACCGATGTTCCACATACAGGATCCTCATTACTACTCGCCCGAACCAACTTTCTGACAGCACGAGTCTCATGCTCCGCTGATGGAGACGAGTGAAGAGAGAATTGCCAACAATGCAGGGCAAGAAGAGATGGCCAGAAAGATAAAAAGTCTGGAAAATGCCTTCCGGAATATGCAAGGACTGGGAGGGCAAGTGAGTGTGGCATATAAGGATTTATGTCTATTCCTTGAAGTGCAACTGCCCATTGGATTTAAGTTGCCAAAATTTGATATGTATAGCGGACATGGAGATCCGGTGGCCCACCTCAGGGGATACTGTAGCAAAATGAGAGGTGCAGGAGGCAAGGATGAACTATTGATGGCATATTTTAGCTAGAGTCTAAGTGGTTCAGCTTTAGAGTGGTATACCCGACAAGATCATACAAGGTGGTTAGTCTGGGATGATCTTGTGCAAGCCTTTGCAAATCACTT
>JASVEL010013316.1:810000-835671 GCA_032618575.1 Nicotiana noctiflora | reverse complement strand
GTCTCTAAAAGAACCCCCAATACCACATATAGAAGGATTATATTTTGTTGCGCCATCTATATTTAACTTAAAGAAAAATTGTGGTGGTGGATACCATTTAATGTATACACCCAAAGTTTTTTATATAGTTTTTCTAGCCTTTGTAAGATTATAATATTCAGCTACTTGATGAAATACTAAATTTGTGTTTAACGAAACTTTAGTATGTTTAAAAAGATTATTATTTCTACTCCAAATATGCCATAATGCAAATGGTAACAAAATAGTTAACGATATACCATTATAATTTCCTAAATGATTTTGTTTCAAAAAATTATGCCAACACTACATTGAGAAAATAATTCCTTCAGTACTAAAAGGAGTTAAATCAATCTGGAAATGTTGCCAAAATAGTATAGCATTATTACATTCAAGAAAAATATGCCTAATTGATTCAACACCTAATTCAAAAAAGCTACAAGTATCCGTATTTAAAATTTTATATTATGTAAATAAGTACCTGTAGGTAGCCTACCATTACATAATAGCCAGATAAAGAAAGAAAATTTTGGTATAGTTTGTAGTTTCCAAATCCAAGTGTAATTATGATCTAAATTAACAACATTCTTAGAAGTCACATTATGAAGTTCATGGTAGATAGACTTAAACAAAAATAAGCCTGTAGGTGTAATATCCCATATTAAATGATCATAATTTGTATTGACTATAGGCATGTAAGTGCTAGTGATTTGTTTTTTAAAGAAATGGCAATATCAAAAGAAAAATCCTGAAAATGCCATTCATAATTATAATAATAATTTGATACCAATTTATTAATCTCAACTCTAGGTAGAGGGCCACAAAGGGAATTACGAATAGAAGCACGATGGTGTAACCAAGGATCCTTCCATAAGTTAACATGCTTCCCATTTGTTAGTAGCCATTTATAGCCAAGAATACAAATGTTCCATCCCTTTATAACATTTTGCCAAATTCTAGAAGTAGAAAATCTATTATTTCTATTTTATTTGAAATGAGTAAGAAGTAAAACCCTTGGCCAAAGAAGGTTAGGATTTTCAAATAGTCTCCATGCTAGTCTAGCAAGCAAAGCAGAATTTTTTATATTAAGATTTTGTATACATAATCCCCCTAGGGATAAAGGAGTAGTGACTCAATTTCAATTTAATAGGTGTAATTTTTTCTTTTGCGAAGTAGATCCCCACAAAAAGTCGCGTTGATATTCGTTAAGACTCTATAATAATAGAATTGGGAAAAGTAATAAAATGCATTATACGATTAGGAAGATTATTAAGGATGGAAAAATTTAAAGTTTTCCTTCCCGCTTTTTTTAAGAAATGAGTTTTCCAACCTGCTAATTTAGACTTGAAATTATCAATAAAAATTTGAAAATTTATGTTTAAAGGCCTTGAAGTAAAGATTGGGAAACCTAGATATTTTCCAAAAGAATTACTTTCCTTTATATTAAATAGAGTCTGAATGTCCATTTTAACATTAGTAGAGCAATTTTTTGAAAACAATAACTTAGATTAATCTAAGTTGATGGACTGTCCTAAATAATTATTAAAGAGAGTCATTGTTCTTAGGATAGAATTAAAAGACCTTGAATTAATTTTCAAACATAATATTATGTCATCCGCAAAAAACAAATGTGACAGTTGGTGTCCATTTTCCCATTAGAAATTGGAAGCCAAATATTATAATGTACCTCTAAATTTATTTTTCATGAAATCATTGCTAAACATAATATAAAAATATAAGGAGAAAGAGGGTCTCCTTGCCTAATACCTCTAGAAGGCTGAAAAAAATCAATGGCATGACCATTGATTAAGACAATAGTAGAAGTAGTTGTTATACAAGACATTATTAGGTTGCTTAATTTAATAGGGAAATGAAGATTATATAAAGTATTATAAATAAACGACCATTCTAATTTATCGAAAGCTTTTTCTAGATCTAATTTAAGAATCATATTAACATGCTTTCCTTTAATTTTATTAAAGTTAGTTAACAATTCCTGAACAATAATTGCATTATTAAATGCACATCTATTTTTCAAGAAACTAGACTAAGCTTGATCTATTTATTGAGGTAGAACAGGTTTAATGTGTGATGACCTGGCCCGTCATCATGTGAGTTATCACCCTGTTTTTCCCGTTGTATGCTTGTGCATGTTTGAGTACATGTGTTTGGTGAGTTTGAGTCAATTCGGATCGAGTTTGGTTGGAAATGAGACAAATAGTATCTTAGGATAAGGCATAGTTGGGAAAAGTCAACTGGATGTTGATTTGTGAGTTCGAGAGCTCGGAATCAAATTTTGATGATTTGTTCAGCTCCGGGATATCATTTGTGGCTTAGGAGAGTGATCAAAATTTGGAGGTCCGATGTAGTTTACGCTTGAATTGGCTAAGGTTGAATTTTGGCGAAATTTGAACGGTAGGTGGGAATTTTATCTGCGAGTCGGAATGGAATTTCGACAGTTGCAGTAGCTCTGTTAGGTGATTTTGGATATGCCTGCAAATTTTTAGGTCATTTGGACATCGTTTGGTCAGGTTTTTGATTGTATGTTGGATTCGAAAGTTTTAGATGAATCTTAGGCTTGAATTCGCTTTGATTTGATGATTTCTGTATTTAAGGGTGTGTTTTTAATGATTGGAACAAGTTCCTATAGTGCTTTAGAGTAGGTTGGTGGTTTCTGTTGGGGTCCCGGGGGACTCGGGATGAATACGGGGGTCCAAACGGACCATTTTTGGCAAAATAAGGGATCAGGTCTGATGTCATAGGTGCAGCAGACGTTTGTTCTTCGCGATCGCGAGGATGGGCCACGCGATCACGTAGTTTATCAGAGAGCTAAGGGTCTTTTCCTCTTCCTGATCACGAGGTGCTGGATGTGATCGCATAAGGTTAAATTTGGAAGCAATGCGATCGCAGTATAAGTGTCGCGATCGAGTAGATGTGATCGCGTATAGGAAAAATAAGGCCTGCTAAAATTTGTTCATCGGGATCGCATGCCAAAGGCTGCGATCAAGTAGAGTAAAGATGCCTGGCAGAAGGTTTTTTAACAGGACATTTCATTCGTGAACATAGTGTATATTTCCTCCATTTTTGAGTTCTTGCAGAGCAAAGTGACCGCTTTTAAAGGGGATTTCACTGGGAAAACATTGGAGGTAAGTTTTATGGTCTAAATACATGTTTTTATCTTAGAATCTCCATCAATTTCACTGAAACAGAAGGATTAATAGGGGATTTTTGCTCCACGCATGTGCTATGATAAATCACCGATTTTAATGAGCAAATGGAGTACGCTTTAGATAAACTTTATATGTATGGACTTGTGTTGAGATAAGGATTCTGAAAATATAACTTTTGTAATTTTCGAGAAGCGTACCGAAAGTCGGATTTTGACAACTTCGTTGGTTTTGGTGTAAATCGAGTTTTTTCGATTGGGTTATGTCTATTTAGCCTATTTTGATGTATTCTTGTTGATTTTAATCAGATTTGGCATCCGAGGAGGTTGATTTGCGAGGCAAGCGCAAGGCGATCTAGGACTTCTACAGATTCAAGGTGAGTGGTGGTAGTAAATGATGTACTGAGGCTTTGAAACCCCATACTTGCACTATACAGTGCTATACTGAGATGAAACACGCGTCATGTGACTAGCGTGGTGGTATTGTGACTGGGGATTTGGACTTGGTCCTTCCCAACTAATAGTTTACTGTGTATAATGGTTGAGATTGAGCTAATATCTGTGTAATTGGGCTTGTATCCGTGTTTGGGGCCTTGTGTCGATCTGTAGAGTATTAGGGAAACCTGTAGAGCTAAGTGACCCTTATATCATGTTGGACACACACACTTAACCGTACTCATAGTTGTATAGTATATCATGAGCCAGTACTAGATGTATACTTTGAGAGAGACTTCCTGGGGTGGGATTCCCTGTTCTAGCTGAGTGGACATGAGAGGCCAAGTCTATATTGACTGAGATGGAATCGAGGACCCGCTGTGAGGTATTGATATACATACCGGATCGGGCTGCACGCCTCATCATTATACATATATATACATATATATTAGATCGGGCTGCATGCCGCAACATTATATATATATATATCTGCACGCCGCATCGCTATATATATTGGATCGCACTGCATACCACAGTAATATATATATTGGATCGGACTGCACACCGCAGTAATATACATGTGGATCGGACTGCACGCCACAGTATTATTATGTTTGGGTTGTAGGAGCCCCTCCGGAGTCTGTACACACCCCTAGTGAGCATCGTTGATGCTAAATGGATCGGGCTGCACGCCGCAATGCTATGTATATTTGATTGGGATGCACGCCGCATCATTATATATATTGGATTGGGCTGCACGCCGCAGTGCTATATATATTGGATCGGGTTGCACGCCGTAGCAGTGTGAGTGAGGACTAGGTCAGTGTGTGATCATTGTAAGATCGTCGTGGACTGGAATTAGACTTATCACTGTAGAGATGACTTACCTGTGAGGTTACCCTTAGAAATGTTAAGTGATAGTACAGGTGTTCTTATTTTCAGTTGTTATTTATTGTTATTACTCACTGAGTTGAAATATACTCACGCCACTCCCCTGCAATTTTTGTGCAGATCCAGGTGTTCAGGAGGGTAGTTGAGCTATCGCAGCTGCTTTATTACTGTTATTCTGAGGAGACTTTGAGGTAGCCGCTGGCGTCTGCAGGACATCATCTCTTCATCTTTATCATTTTGTCGCTTTTATTCTACGTAAACATGATTTGTGTAGGATATTTCCATCTGTAGAGGCTCAGACATGTGACACCACGATTGTTGGGCTGTATTTTGTATGATTCTGTTTCCGCACTTACTATTTTGATATGAAAACAAGTTGTTAATGTTAATTGATCAGTATTAACTAATAACTGGCTAGTAAATTGGATAACATGGTCAGGCTTGCCTAGCAATACATTGGGTGCCATCACGACCGGGGTTTGGGTCATGACAAGTTGGTATTAGAGCCTAGGTTAACAGGTCTGACGAGTCATGGGCCGGTTTAGTAGAATCTCGTGTATCGGTACGGGGACACCTGTACTTATCCTCGGGAGGCTGCAAATCTTTTACGAAAGCTTCAATTCTTGAAATTCTTGTCATGTTTGTTCATCGAAAACTGAACTTTGATACTCTATTATCTCGCAAATGGCAAAAACTCGAGCTTACGGACGAGGTGGTTGACCAACATTTCCACCTGCTATAGGCCATGGATGCGGCCGTGGTCATGCTATGGGTAGGGTAGCTGAGGTAGTGCCAGTTCACCCACAGCCTCCAGTTGCTGAGGTTCTAACAGTACTAGTTCAGGCACCAGTTGTGCCCATTGTTATTCCGGGTCTACAGGAGACCCTAGCTCAGATATTAGCGGTTTGCACTGTCCTGGCTCAGGTAGTTTTAGCTTCCACTGCAGCAGCTACATCCGAGACCGGGGGTAGTTATCAGACCCCCGCAGCTCACACTCTAGAGCCGGCAGTGCAGGGCCTGCAGATACCTCGGGTTCCACCAGTCTAGTCAATGGTCCCAGTACAGCCAGCTGTTCAGGTTCAGGGGGATAGGGTCCCAGTTATGACCGACGACAAGGAGCGTCATCTTAAGAGGTTCAGTAGATTATCTCCTCCTATTTTCAGTGGTGCTCCGGGCGAGGACGCCCAAGGTTTTCTGGACAAGTATCGCCGGATGCTCCGTACGACGAGGATCTTGGAGTCCAGTGGTGTATCCTTTACTTCCTTCCATTTCTAGGGACCAGCCTTCGCTTGGTGGGAGCTTATGAGCGACGTAGACCGGCAGGGACAACACCATTATCATGGAGAGAGTTCTCCACTATGTTCTTGGAGAAGTGGGTACCTCGATTTCAGAGAAAAGAGATGCGTAGACAGTTTGAGCGGCTTCGCCAGGGAGACATGTTAGTGTCAGAGTATGAGATCACATTTACAAAGTTATCCAGACATGCATCGGGGTTGGTTCCAACTGACCAAGAGAGGATTGGACGTTTTGTTGATGGCCTTATTTATCCTATCCGTATTCTGATGACTCGAGAGAGGGTTCTGAGTCACTCTTTTGGGGATGATGTGGATATCGCTCGCAACATAGAGACAGATCATTGCAGGGAGCAAGAGGAGAGGGAGGCCAAAAGGCCTCGAGGATCAACTAGTTCTAGTGGCACTCAGACCAGAGGCCAGGGTCAGCAGAGCCGAGGTCCCTCTTTCAAGTCTTCACAGTCGGGCAGCTGATATCAATGTGGGTCGTCTTCTGGCCGTGGGCATCAGGGTTCGCACCAGAGACAGCCATCTCTCAGTGCTATGCCATCACAAAGTTCTTCACAAGCCCCATTTGTCCAGGGCTCTTCTCGACCTAGTTCATCAACTGGACATTCCGGTGCTAGGGGTCCTCATCTGTCCCAACCACCAGCACCTGGGAGTTTCTTCGAGTGCAGAGAGTTTGGGCACATCCGCTGAGAGTGTCCCTATTTTCTTCCCAGGCTATTAACAGAAGTGCAGCCCTCATCATCTAGTCCTTCCACTTCAGCACCCGCCCCACCAGCTAGAGGTGAGGGTCATGCAGCTAGGGGTCGCCCTCAAGGGGAGACTGATCAGGCAGTCAGGCTAGATGTTATGCTCTTCAGGGCCGATCTGACGAAGCTGCTTTGGATGTTGTCATTACAGGTATTATTTCAGTATGCCACAGAGATGCCTCCATTTTTTTCGATCCTGGTTCCACTTGTTCTTATGTATCTACATATTTTGCTCCTCATTTGGGCATGACCCGAGGGTCTCTCGCCTTGCCCGTGCATGTATCTGCCCCGGTGGGTGATACCATTATTGTGGACCATGTATATCGGTCTTGTCTAGTCACTATTGGGGATCTGGAGACCCGAGTAGACCTATTGCTTCTGAGCATGATTGATTTTGATGTTATATTGGGCACCGTGTTATGCTATTCTGGACTGTCATGCTAAGACAGTTACTTTGGTATGTCGGGTATTTAGAGGATCTAGTGGCGAGGCACGACTAATTATGTAACCACCAGCACCTGGGACTTTCCTAATGTATTCCCCTCAGACCTATTAGGCATGCCACTAGACATGGACGTTGGTTTTGGGATAGATTTGGTGCCAGGCACTCAGCCTATTTCTATTCCCCCATATCGTATGGCACCAGTTGAGCTAAAAGAATTGAAGGAGCAGCTCCAGGAACTCCTAGATAAGGGGTTCATTCGGCCGAGTGTGTCACCGTGGTGTGCACCGGTCTTGTTTGTTTAGAAGAAACATGGCTCAATGAGGATGTGTATTGACTATAGGCAGTTGAATAGGGTAACAGTGAAGTACAAGTATCATCTTCCTCGCATTGATGATTTATTGGATCAGCTCCAAAGAGCTAGGGTATTCTCGAAGATTGATCTTCGTTCAGGCTACTACCAACTGAAGATTAGAGTGTCTGATATTAAGAAGATAGCCTTCAGGATGAGGTATGGGCACAATGAGTTTCTTGTGATGTCTTTTCGGCTGACCAATGCCCCAGCCACGTTCATGCATATGATGAATAGTGTATTTCGGCCTTATTTGGAATCCTTCGTAATTGTGTTCATAGATGATATCCTGGTGTACTCCCATAGCCAAGAGGAGCTTGCCCAACATCTTAGAGTTGTATTACAGAGGTTGCGGGAGGAGAAGTTGTATGCTATGTTCTCCAACTGTGAGTTCTGGCTCGAGTCTATGGAATCCTTAGGACACATGGGGTCCAGTGATGGTATTCAGGTGGATCCGAAGAAGATAGAGGTAATACAGAGTTGGCCCTGACCGACCTCCGCTACTGAGATTCATAGTTTCCTGGGATTGGTAGCGTATTATCACCAATTTATTGAGGGATTCTCTTCCATTGCTTCACCCTTGACTAGATTGACTCAGAAGGGTGCTCATTTTGTGTGGTCCTAGGAGTGTGAGGAGAGCTCTCAGAAGCTCAAGACAGCATTCACCACGACACCAATCTTGATACTGCTGTCAACTTCAGATCCTTATATTGTGTATTGTGTTGCCTCGGGAGTTGGCATTGGTTGTGTATTGATGTAGGAGGGTGGGGTCATTGCTTATGATTCTTGATAGTTGAAGACCCACGAGAAGAACTACCATGTATATGATTTTGAGATAGCAACCATAGTTCACGTTCTGAAGATTTAGAGACATTACCTGTACGGTGCCTCTTGTGAGGTGTATACTGATCATTGCAGTCTTCAGCATCTCTTCAAACAGAAGGACCTTATTTGAGAAAGTGAAGGTGGCTGGAGTTTCTTAAGGACTATGATATCACTATATTGTATCATCCGGGGAGGGCCAATGTTATGGCCAATGCTTTGAGCCAAAAGGTGGTCAGTATGGATAGATTAGCTTATATTCCACTTGGGCAGAGGCCATTTGCATATGATATTCAGGCTCTGGCCAATCGGCTAGTGATGTTGGATGTTTTTGAGCCGAGTCGAGTATTGGCTTGTGTTGTTTCTCGGTCTTCTTTATATGATCAAATCAGAGAGCATCGGTATGATGATCCACATTTGCTTGTCCTTAAGGACTGAGTTCTGCACAATGATGCTATAGATATGACTATTGATAGTGATGGTGTTTTGAGGATGCAGGGCCGTATCTGTGTGCCCAATATAGTTGGCCTTCGTGAGTTGACATTAGAGGAGGCTCATAGCTCGCGGTACTCCATTCAACCGGGTGCCGCGAAGATGTACAAGGACTTGAGATAGCATTACTGGTGGAGAAAAATGAAGGTGGATATTGTTAGGCATGTAGCCAAATGCCTCAACTGCTACCAGGTCAAGTATGAGCATCAGAGACACGGTGGTGTTCTTCAGCATATGGTTATTCCTGAGTGGAAATGGGATAGGGTTACCATTGATTTTGTGATTGGGCTCCCTCGGACTTCGAGGAAGTTCGATTCACTGTGGGTGATTGTTGATGGGCAGACTAAATACACACATTTCATTCCAGTATGCACTACTTACTCA
The DNA here is from genome assembly GCA_032618575.1 of Nicotiana noctiflora. NCBI lineage: Eukaryota > Viridiplantae > Streptophyta > Magnoliopsida > Solanales > Solanaceae > Nicotiana > Nicotiana noctiflora. Next base: position 826,622 of record JASVEL010013316.1, on the reverse strand, counting down.
TTGGAGTGGTTAGCGATGATCTTTATTCTGGAGATTGTCAGGTTGCATAGGGTCCCAGTGTCTATCATATGTGCCAGAGGCACTTTATTCACTTCTCAATTCTGGAGAGCATTTCAGCGGGAGCTGGGTATGCGGGTGGAGTTGAGCACCGCATTTCATCCTCAAACAGAGGGACAGTCTGAACACACTATTCAGATCCTGGAGGATATGTTGTGTGCATGTGTGATTGATTTTGGTGGTTCATAGGATGAGTTCTTGCCTCTTGCAGAGTTTGCCTACAACAACAGTTATCAGTCGTGTATTCAGATGGCCCCGTATGAGGCATTGTATGGTAGACAGTGTAGATCTCCTGTGGGATGGTTTGAGCCCGGTGAGGATAGATTGATAGGGACTGAGTCAGTTCAGGATGCTTTGGATAGAGTGAAGTTCATTCAGGATAGGCTTCGCACAACACAGTCACACCAAAAGAGTTATGTAGACCGTAGGGTTCGAGAGTTGTCTTTCATGGTTGGTGATAGGGTATTTCTTAAGGTTTCACCCATGAAGGGTGTTATGCGGTTCAAGAAGAAGGGAAAACTGAGTCCCGGGTTCATTGGTCCTTTTGACATGCTCAGGAAGATTGGGGATGTGGCATATGAGTTGGCCTTGCCACCAAGTTTGTCCAGTGTTCATCCAGTATTCCATGTGTCTATGTTCAGGAAGTATGTCGGGGATCTATCTTATGTGTTGGACTACAGTACGATTCCACTTGATGGTGATCTATCTTATGATGTGGAGCTAGTGGCTATTCTGGGTAGACAAGTTCGAAAGTTGAGGTCCAAGGACATTGCTTAAGTCATGGTGCAGTGGAGAGGCCGGCCCGTGGAGGAGGCTACTTGGGAGATCAAGCAAGAGATGCGGAGCAGATATCCTCACATATTTGAGTCTCCAGGTATGTTTCTTGACCCGCTCGAGGACGAGCGTTTGATTAAGTTGGGGAGAATATGATGACATGGCCCGTCATCATGTGAGTTATCACCCCATTTTTCCCGTTATATGCTTGTGCATGTTTCAATACGTGTGTTAGGTGAGTTTGAGTCAATTCGGATCGAGTTTGGTTGGAAATGAGACAAATAGTCTCTTAGGAGAAGCCATAGTTGGGAAAAGTCAACCAAAAGTTGACTTGTGAGTTAGAGAGCTCGAAATCGAATTCTGATTATTCGGTCAGCTCCGCGATGTCATTTGTGTCTTAGGAGAGCGATTGAAATTGAATTTGGAGGTCCGATGTAGTTTTAGGCTTGAATTGGCTAAGGTTGAATTTTGGCAAAATCCGAACGATAGGTGAGATTTTGATCCGGGAGTCGCAATGGAATTCTGACAGTTGCAGTTGCTCTATTAGGTGATTTTGGATATGCCTGCAAATTTTCAGGTCATTCGGACATCGTTTGGTCGGGTTTGTGATTTGATGTTGGTTTCGAAAGTTTTAGATGAAACTTAGGCTTGAATTCGCTTTGATTTGATGATTTCCGTGTTTAATGGTGTGTTTTGATGATCGGAACAAGTTCGTATCGTGTTTTGGAGTAGGTTGGTGGTTTATGTTGGGGTACCGGGAGCCTCGGGCTGAATCCTGGAGTCCAGACGGACCATTATTTGCCAAATAAGGGATCAGGTCTGCTGTCATAGGTGCAGCAGACGTTTGTTCTTCGCGATCGCGAAGATGGCCACGCGATCGTGTAGTGTATCGGAGAGCTGAGGGTCTTTTATCTTCGCGATCACGAGGTGTTGGATGCGATCACGTAAGGTTAGGATCTGGAAGAAATGCGATCGCAGTATAAGCGTCGCGATCTCGTAGAATAGTTTAGCTGGTCATCGCGATCGCGACTGAGTCCACGCGATCGCGTAGAGAAAAAATAAGGCTTGCTAAAATTTGTTCATCGCGATTGCATGCCAAAGGCTGCGATCGTGTAGAGTAAAGAGGCCGGGCAGAAGGGTTTTTAACAGGACATTTCATTCGCGAACATAGAGTATATTTCCTCCATTTTGAGTTCTTTGAGAGCAATGTGACGGGATTTGAAGGGGATTTCACCGGGAAAACATTGGAGGTAAGTTTTATGGTCTAAATACATGTTTTTATCTTAGAATCTTCATCTATTTCACTGAAAATGGAAGTATTAATGGGGGATTTTTGCTCTAAGCATGGGCTATGGTAAATCGCCGATTTGAATGGGCAAACAGAGTCCGATTTTGATAAACATTATACGTATGGACACGTGTTGATATAAGGATTCCGAAAATGTAACTTTTGTAATTTTTTGAGAAGCGTACCGAGAGTCGGATTTTGACAACTTCGTGGGTTTTGGTGTAAATCGAGTTATTTCGATTGGGTTATGTCTATTTAGCCAATTTTGATGTATTCTTGTTAATTTTAATCAGATTTGGCATCTGAGGATGTTGATTTGCAAGGCAAGCGCAAGGCGAGCTAGGACTTCTACCGATTCGAGGTGAGTGGTGGTAATAAATGATGTACTGAGGGCTTGAAAACCCCTGTACTAGCACTATACAGTGCTATGCTGAGATGAAACACGCGTCATGTGACGAGCGTGGTGGTATTGTGATTGGGGATTTGCACTTGGTCCTTCCCGACTAATAGTTTACTATGTATAATGACTTAGATTGAGCTAATATCTGTGTAATTGGGCTAGTAGCCGTGTTTGGGGCCTTGTGCGGATCTGTAGAGTATTAGGGAAGCCTCTAGTGCTAAGTGACCCTTATATCATGCTGGACACACACACTCAGCCGTACTCATAGTTGTATAGCATATCATGAGCCAGTACTAGATGTGTACTTTCAAAGAGACTACCTGGGGTGGGATTCCCTGTTCTAGCTGAGTGGGCCTGAGAGGCCAAGTCTATATTGACGGAGATGGGGTCGAGGACCCGCTGTGAGGTATTGATTTACATACTGGATCGGGCTGCACACCGCAGCATTATACATATATATACATATATATTGGATCGGGTTGCACGCCGCAGCATTATACATATATATACATATATATTAGATCGGGTTATATATATATATATATATATATATATATATATATATATTGTATCGGGCTACACGCGGCAGTGCTATATATATTGGATCGGACTGCACGCTACAGTAATATATATTGGATCAGACTGCACGCTGCAGTAATATACATGTGGATCAGACTGCACGCCACAGTATTATTGCGCTTGGGCTGTAGGAGCCCCTCCAGAGTCTGTACACACCCCAGTGAGCGTCGTCGATGTTCAATGGATCGGGCTGCACGCCGTAGCACTACGTATATTAGATCGGGCTGCACGCCGCAGCGCTATATATATTGGATCGGGCTACACGCTGCAGCGCTATATATATTGGATCGGGCTGCACGCCGCATCATTATATATATATATACATATATATTTGGATCGGGCTGCACGTCGCAATAGTGTAAGTGAGGGCTAGGTTAGTGTGGGATCATTGTGAGATAGTCGTGGACTGGAATTGGGCTTATCACTGTAGAGATGACTTACCTGTGAGGTTACCCTTAGAACTATTTAGTGATAGTATAGGTGTTCTTATTTTCAGTTATTATTTATTATTATTACTCACTGAGTTGAAATATACACACCCCACTCCCCTGCACTTTCTACGTAGATCCAGTTGTTCAAGAGGGCAGTTGAGCTATCACAGCTGCTTCATTACTGTTATTCTGAGGAGACTTCGCGGTAACTGTCGGCGTCCGCAGGACCTGATCTCTTCCTCTTTATCAATTTGTCGCTTTTATTCTTCCAACAATTGATTTGTTACCATATTTCCATCTATAGTGGCTCAGACTTGTGACATCGCGATTGTTGGGTCGTATATTGTATGATTCTGTTTCTACACTTACTGTTTTGATATGAAAACAAGCTGTTAATGTTAATTGATCAATATTAACTAATAACTGGCTGGTAAATTGGATAACATGGTCGGGCTTGCCTAGCAAAGTGTTGAGCTCCATCACGACCGGGGTTTGGGTCGTGACATAATTCGATTTACAATTATTTTAGAAATGATTTTATAAATAGTATTACACAGACTAATAGGACGATATTGAGCTAAAGTAGTTGCATGTAATTTTTTGGAATGAGACAAAAAAAAGTTAAATTAATAGTAGGATCTATTTTGTAATTCTTAAAAACTTGATGACAAAAAGCTTTCACAGAAATTCCTATAATATGCTAATATTTCTGATAAAATATAGAATGTAATCCATCCGGACCCGGTGCCTTATAAGGTTGAAATGAATTTAAAGCATTAAATATTTCGATATCCTGTAAGGATTTTTCTAATAGTATATGATCATGATAGTCCACTATATTAGAAAGAAGAATGAAATTTCTAAAGGCGGAATTAATGCGTTGCGTAGTAAATATATTATTGTAATAATTGATAACATAATTGTTGATGTTAATAGGATCAGTAATCCAATTTCCACCTAAGTCTTGAAAGGTAGTTAAACGATTAATACGATGTCTATTCAAAGTGGTTAAATGAAAAACTTTTGTACTAGCATCACCATCATTTAACCAATTTATTCTAGATTTTAGTTTCCAAAAATCTTCTTCTAATTTGAATATAAAATTAAAATCAACAATAAGTTCATATTCTAATTTTTGGAGGAAAATACTAGTAGGTAAATGAATTGAGGCTTGGATACTAGCTAGTCTAGCCGAAATTATCCTCTTACGTTCAAATATATTACCAAAAGTTCTTTGATTCCAAAGTTGAACAGAATCTTTGAACATTGATAATGCAGGGACTAATGTATTATTTTCACTCCAAACTTGTGTTATAACATTCTCCAAAGTAGGATGGGTTATCCAAATAGATTCAAATCTAAAAATCTTTGATTTAGGTAATACGGTATGATGTAACTCTATTTTAATAGGACAATGATCTGAATGAGTTATTGGTAAGTGTGTAACTAAAGCATATGAATAATTAGCAGGCCAAGAGTAGTTAGATAACACACAATCTATTCTTTTAAGAATATTAGCATTGTTATGTCTACCATTTGTCCAAGTATAACAACCACCCTTATATCATAAGTCCGTGAGCAAAAAATAATTAAAACAAGAGAGAAGTGTATTAGCACATTTATTATTAATAGGTAGACCCCCAAATATATCATTTATATTAAGGATTTCATTAAAACCCCCACCTATCAACCAAGGCCCCTTATAATTATCAAAGATATATTTAAGATATGTAAGGTCAGTGTCGGAAGAAATAACATGGCATATTTTCCTACTGTCCGATTGGTTGTTGGCCTGATTCTGAAGGAGGTTGACACTAGGTTTTGAGGACACCTTCTGAAATTTTTTCTATTGAACTCCTCCTTCTGCACGAAAATCTTTACTCCATTCATGCATGCATAAATAGGTGTTGTCTCTTTGTTGTAGGCGATTGTTGCGTCTAACTCTGCCTGTAAGTTCTCCTGCTGCTCTCTTTGTTCTTGTTGACTGTGATTGTCTGGTGAGGGTGGAGGAGGTGGTGGCATGTTGACATGTCATGTGCCTGGCCTCAATAATGGTGTGTGAGGTTGAGTCTCCCAATAGGGTTGAATCCAAAGGACATTGGGAGTTGGTGGAGGATAAAATGGCATTCTTATGACATTGGGATGAAAAGATGTCTGTTCCGAGACTGGAGATGGAGGGGGAAGGGGTTGAAATGGTGCTATATTTGGAGCTTGCATCATTGACCAATGGTAACGTGCAAACGTCTCCATTCCTAGTGTCATTCCCTCCGCCACTATTTGAGCTAAGTCCCTCGGATGATTTATCAGAATGGTCACATCTTGTCTATTCACTTGCATGGTGAATGTTACAGCATGGTTGTGTAGTCCCGCTTCTAGACAAGATGCTAGGTATGTTGGTGCATGACGAGTGTGAGCCGTGTATAGTATTGAATTTTGTTCCACTGTTAGATGGGTGGTGGATGAGAGAATGAAGTGGGATTGTTGTGAAGTTGATGGGAGGTTTGTCTTGGAGTGTTGCGTGAGCTCCTCAGGTGACTTAGGAAGTTGAATGGGAACATGTTGAAGTTGAGAGTTTGTAATAATAGATAAGGGAGAGGGATTATTAATAATAGGAATTTTTGAATTAGTATATATGTTAGTGGGTGCTTTGGCCGGCTGAAAAGATTGATATGAGGGTTTTTGGTTTGACCTAGAAATAGAGGTTGAATGATTTGGTTGCCCTATTTGCATGTGATCATTAGCTAGGGTTGGAGTGTTGCAATTAATGAATGAATAAGGAAGTGTAGGTATTTTAGGGGAATGTTGGTCGAGTAAGGTAGAATTAACAGGAGGGGAGAGGGTTTAGTCATGCAAAGGTGTGTGATGAGCTTTGTCTTGCATGTGTGAGTGTGTGTCGTAGCTCTTTGCATGTTGAGAGATAGAAGTAGTGGTGGGGTAAAAAAATTATAATTCGACCCCATTAAAAGGTGCTTGATTGCTAGTTGAATTTTGACTAGGAGTATTGTCTTGTCTATGACTATTATTAGGGTGATTTAAGGCATTGAAATGATTACTATCTTCCATTAATAAATTAAACTTATTGTTAGTTACAACTACATTTGTTTGGTCATTAATAGTAGAGCTATTTTTAGATGGTAAACGTGCATTATGTAAAGATAATTGGGTAAAGGCGAGATGATTAGGATTAGCATTAGCCAAAGACTTACACTTCCCAATACTTACCTCCTTAGTTGTTTGCATGGCACGTGCTTGCTTTGCACTTGGAACTTTGGAAGGAAATTTAACTAACTTCCTATAATTATGTGTATCTACTGCTTCTCCATTAGTTGATGTATGGTTAGAATTAACCGTTTTTAAATTCAATCCTTTGGATGGGCAAGTTCTTTGGTTATGACCCATACAACCACATGTAATACACATTAAATTCAAACATTCATAGAGAATAGCTTGTTTATGTTCATCAATGTACAGATGAGACTTTAACGTTTGATTTAATTGAACTTCAACACATAATCGAGGGTATTGACCTCTTGTAGTATTAGAAGTAAAAATATCCATAGATAAGAATTTTCCAACCTTCTGAGCCAACTTCTTTAATAAATGATAATCATAAAACTCAGTAGGTAATTCGCGTAATCGCATCCATGTAGCAGAAGAAGTAATTTGAGTAGATGAAGCCTTATATCTAGGCTCCCATTGTTGAATAGATAAAAGTGGTTTAAAACAAACCAAGGTCCTTCTTGCAAAGCAGGTAATTTATTTTCCTCTTTCTGAAATTTAAGTAGGAAAATGTTTGAGCCTAAGTCATTTAATAGGAGATTTTCATTGGGTTGCCACATAGCATACACCTTTTGCCTAAGCAATTGATGTTCCACCTTACGCCCATATATCTTGATAATCACAGCATGTTCCCAAGGTTTATAGAGTCGATGTTTTTCCTCCGTTGTTAATGGGATAAAAATAGAGGAATCAGTAGGTGCTTCTATTTCTTCAATATAATCAGCGGAGTCCATCAATGAAAAAGAGGAATTAAGCTCTATATTGTTAGGACTATTAGTAGTGAGAATTTCAAGGTATAATTTATGAAGCGTTGTAGTATCAATCATTTGAGTTGGTGAATCTATTGCATAGTCGTATTCATGAGTATAGATTTTGGAGTTGTATTGTCAGGAGGTTTTGGTGGTATTAATGGAGAATGAGATTAGTGGTTAGAGTTTCGGAGTATTTGGTTAATTTTGCTATGTTCTTATTTGGAAGTTGAGTTACAATTTAAATATGTAAATGATATTTTTTTCAAAAAAAATATTTTTTTATTTTTATTTTTATTATAAAATGAATAATACATGGAAAAATAGTAAAAAGTAGAAAAATTATTATAAAAATAGGAAAAATAATGAAAAATATTTCCAATACATCTAGTAATAATATCACACATAAAAGAGTAATTATTTTTATATAAAAGTAAAATAAAAACTATTTAAAATTACAAAAAAGCATAAAAATTTGAAAAACTATATAAAAAAATTGGTAAAATACATAATATTTTTATAAAACAATATGGATGACCAATCACCAATAATCATGAGTAAATTCCATTGTCGCAACCGCTATAAGTGATTCCGACTTAAAACCACCGGTGCTAATCACCAAGCATCCACCAACTGTCGCCGGTCGCTACCGCAAACCACCGCTACTTTCCATCACCGCCACCAACGACCAATACCATCATTGCGCTTGACGTGTTGCTAAGAATTTCGCTAGCACTAGACATTGAGCGGCGTGGAGCGGCATGGAGATACGTCCTGACTTGTGCCATGGCCACGTCCTGCCACGTCCTAACCCGTGCCATGGCCATGGCCTTCAACATCCTACCACGTCCTGATCCGTGCCATGGCATTGGCCTGCCATGCCTTTACCCGTGCCATGGCCATGCCTTGCCATGGCCTGCCACGTCCTGACACGTGCCATGGCCATGCACTGCCATGGCCTGCCCCGTCATGACCCATTCCATTGCCACGCACTGCCATGGCCTGCCATGTCCTGACCCGTACCTAGGCCATGCACTGCCTTGACCTGCCACGTCCTGCCTCATCCTGACCCGTGCCATGGCCATGCACTGCCATGGACTTCCACGTCCTAACCCATGCCATGGCCATGCACTACCATGGCCTACCACGTCCCGCCACGTTCTGACCCGTGCCATGGCCACATCCCTGCCACGGACTGCAACGTCCTGTCCCGTGCTATGGCCATTCACTACCTTGGCCTGCTACATCCTATCATGTGCCATGGCCATGCACTGCCATGGCCTGCCATGTCCTGCCATATCTTGACCCGTGTCATGGCCACTCCCTGCCATGGCATGCCACGTCCTAACACATCTTGACCCGTGCCATGGCCATGCACTATCATGGCCTGCCACGTCCTGCCACGTTCTGCCACATCCTGACCCGTGCAATGGCCAAGCCCTACCATGGACTGCCATGGCCTGCCACGTCCTGACCCGTGCCATGGCCATGCATTGCGACGGCCTGCCACGTCAAACCCCGTGCCACGACCATGCACTGCCATGGCCTGCCACGTTCTACTACATCCTGCGATGTCCTGACCCATGCCGTGACCACGCCCTTCCATGGCCCGCCACATCCTGCCACGTCCTGACCCGTGCCGTGGCCACGACCTGCCATGGCCAGCCACGTCCTGACCTGTGCCATAGCTATGCACTACCATGGCGTGCCACGTCCTGCCAGATCCTGACCCATGCCATGGCCTACCACGTCTTGCCACATCCTGACCCGTGCCATGCCCATACAGTGCCATGGCCTGCCACATCTTGCCACGACCTGACCTGTGATATGGCCATGGCCTACCACATCCACCAGCCATCGCTTGTCACTACCGCAAACCATTGCTACTTTCCATCACCGTCACTAACGACCACTACCATCATTGCGCTTGAAACGTTGCTAAGAATTTGGCTAGCACTAGACATTGAGCGGCGTGGAGCGACATAGAGATATGTCCTGACTCGTGCCATGGCCATGCACTGCCATGGCCTGCCACGTCATGACCCATTCCATAGCCATGAACTGCCATGGCCTGCTGCATCCTGACCCATGCCATTGGCCATGCACTGCCTTGGCCTGCCACGTCCTGCCTCATCCTGACCCGTGCCATGGCCATGCACTGCCATGGCCTACCACGTCCTGCCACGTCCTGACCCGTGCCATGGCCATACCCTGCCATGGACTGCCACGTCCTATCCCGTGCCATAGCCATGCACTGACTTGGCCTGCTACGTCCTTACCTGTGCCATGGCCATGCACTGCCACGGCCTGCCACGTCCTGCCATATCCTGACCTGTTCCATGGCCACGCCCTGCCATGGCATGCCACGTCCTGCCATATCCTGACCCGTGCCATGGCCATGCTATATCATGGCCTGCCACATCCTTCCACGTCCTGACCCGTGCAATGGCCATGCCCTACCATGGCCTGCCATGGCCTGCCACGTCCTGACCCGTGCCAAGGCCATACATTGCCACGGCCTGCCACGTCCTACCCTGTGCCACGGCCATGCACTACCATGGCCTGCCACGTCCTACCACGTCCTGCGATGTCCTGACTCGTGCCATGACCACGCCCTTCTATGGCCCGTCATGTCCTGCCACGTCCGGACCCGTGCCATGGCCACGACCTGCTATGGCCTGCCACATCCTGACCCGTGCCATGGCCATGCACTACCATGGCATGCCACGTCCTGCTACATCCTGACCCATGCCTTGGCCTGCCACGTCCTGCCACATCCTGACACGTGCCATGGCCACACCCTGCCATGGCCTGCCACGTTCTGGCTGATCCTCATTCGTGCCATGGCCTGCCACGTCCTGCCACATCCTAACCTGTGCCATGCCCATGCAGTGCCATGGCCTGCCATGTCCTCCCACATCCATACCCGTGACATGGCCATGGCCTGGCACATCCACCAGCCGTCGCCGGTCGTTACCGCAAACCATCGCTACTTTCCATCACCATCACCAATGACCATTGCCATCATTGCGCTTGAAATGTTGCTAAGAATTCGGCTAGCACTAGACACTGAGCGCCGTGGAGCGGCATGGAGATACATCCTAACCCGTGCCATGGCCACGGCCTGCCACGTCCTGACCCGTGCCATAGCCATGGCCTTCAACGTCCTGCGACATACTGATCCGTGCCATAGCCATGGCCTGCCATGCCCTAACCCGTGCCATGGCCATGCCCTGTTATGGCCTGCCACATGCTGACCTGTGCCATGGCTAGGCACTGCCATGGCCTGCCACGTCATGACCCATTCCATTGCCATGCACTGCCATGGCCTGTCACGTCCTGAACCCGTGCAATGGCCATGCACTGCCTTGGCGTGCAACGTCCTGCCTCGTCCTGACCCGTGCCATGGCCATGCACTGCTATGGCCTACCACGTCCTGACCCGTGCCATGGCCATGCACTACCATGGCCTACCACGTCCTGCCACGTCCTGACCCGTACCAAGGCCATGCCCTCCCACGGACTGCAACGTCCTCTCCCATGCTATGGCCATGCACTGCCTTGGCCTGCTACATCCTAACCTGTGCCATGGCCATGCACTGCCGTGGCCTACCACGCCCTGCCATATCCTGACCCGTGTCATGGTCACGCCCTGCTATGGCATGCCACATCCTAACACATCTTGACCCGTGCCATGGCCATGCACTATCATGGCCTGTCACGTCCTGCCACGTTCTGCCACATTCTGACCCGTGCAATGGCCAAGCCCTACCATGGCCTGCCACGTCCTGCCACATCCTAACCTGTGCCATGCCCATGTAGTGCCATAGCCTGCCATGTCCTCCCACATCCAGACCCGTGACATGGCCATGGCCTGGCACATCCACCAGCCGTCGCCGGTCGTTACCGCAAACCATCGCTACTTTCCATCACCATCACCAATGACCATTGCCATCATTGCGCTTGAAATGTTGCTAAGAATTCGGCTAGCACTAGACACTGAGCGCCGTGGAGCGGCATGGAGATACATCCTAACCCGTGCCATGGCCACGGCCTGCCACGTCCTGACCCGTGCCATAGCCATGGCCTTCAACGTCCTGCGACATACTGATCCGTGCCATAGCCATGGCCTGCCATGCCCTAACCCGTGCCATGGCCATGCCCTGTTATGGCCTGCCACATGCTGACCTGTGCCATGGCTAGGCACTGCCATGGCCTGCCACGTCATGACCCATTCCATTGCCATGCACTGCCATGGCCTGTCACGTCCTGACCCGTGCAATGGCCATGCACTGCCTTGGCGTACAACGTCCTGCCTCGTCCTGACCCGTGCCATGGCCATGCACTACCATGGCCTGCCATGTCCTAACCTATGCCAAAGCCATGAACTGACATGGCCTGCCACGTCCTGACCCATGCCAGAGCCATGCACTGATATAGCCTGCCACATCTTGACCCGTGCCATGGCTATGCCCTGTGACGCTCCACCATGGCCAGCCATGCCCTGACCCGTGCCATGGCCATGCCGTGCCATGGCCTGGCACATCCTGACACATTCCATGGCCATGCACTGCCATGCCATGCCACGTCCTGACCCTTGCCATGGCCATGCACTATCATCGCCTGCCACGTCTTGACCCGTGGTATGGCCATGCACTGCCATGCCCTGCCACGTCCTGCCATGTCCTAACCCATGCCTTGGCCATGCATTGCCACGGCCTGCCACGTCCTACCCCGTGCCACGACCATATATTGCCATGTCTTGCCTCGTCCTACCACGTCCTGCGATGTCCTGACCCGTGCCATAACCACGCCCTTCCAAGGCCTGCCACGTCCTACCACGTCCTGACCCGTTCCATGGCCACGACCTGCCATGGCCTGCCACATCCTAACCCGTGCCATGGCCATGAACTACCATGGCCTACCACGTCCTGCCAGATCTTGACCCATGCCATGGCCACGTCTTGCCACATCCTGACCCGTGCCATGCACATACAGTGCCATGGCCTGCCATATCCTGCCACGTCCTGACCCATGACATGGCCATGGCCTGGCACATCCACCAGCCGTCGCCGATCATTACCGCAAACCATCGCTACTTTCCATCAACGTCACCAACGACCATTACCATCATTGCGCTTGAAATGTTGCTAATAATTTGGCTAGCACTAGAAACTGAGCGCCGTGGAGAGGCATGGAGATACATCCTAACCCGTGCCATGGCCACGTCCTGCCACATCCTGACCCGTGCCATAGCCATGGCCTTCAACGTCCTGCCACGTTCTGATCCGTGCCATAGCCATGGCCTGCCATGCCCTGACCCGTGCCATGGCCATGCCCTGTTATGGCCTGCCAAATCCTGACCTGTGCCATGGCCATGCACTGCCATGGCCTGCCACGTCATGATCCATTCCATTGCCATGCACCACCATGACCTGCCACGTCCTGACCCGTGCAATGGCCATGCACTGCCTTGTCCTGCAACATCCTGCCTCGTCCTGACCCGTGCCGTGGCCATGCACTGCCATGGCCTACCACGTCCTGCCACGTCTTGAACCGTGGCATGGCCATGCCTTGCCATGGACTGCCACGTCCTGTCCCGTGCATGGCCATGCACTGCCTTGGCCTGCTACATCCTAACCCAGTCAATGGCCAGGCACTGCCATTGCCTGACACGTCCTGACCCGTGCCATGGCCACGCCCTGCCATGGTATGCCACGTCCTGCCACATCCTGACCCGTGCCATGGCCATGCACTGTCATGGCCTGCCACATCCTGCCACATCCTACCACGTCCTGACCCGTGCCATGGCCACGCCCTACCATGGCCTGCCACATCCTGACCCATACCATGGCCATGCATTGCCACAGCCTGCCACGTCCTACCCCGTGCCATGGCAATGCACTACCATGGCCTGCCACATCCTGCCACGTCTTGCGATGTCCTGACCCATGCCATGACCACGGCCTTTCATGGCCTGCCACGTCCTGTCACGTCCTGACCCGTGACATGGCCATGGCCTGCCACATCTACCAGACGTCGCTTGTCGCTACCGCAAACCATCGCTACTTTCCATCACCGTCACCAACGACCACTACCATCATTGCGCTTGAAATATTGCTAAGAATTAGGCTAGCACTAGACATTGAGCGGCGTGGAGCGGCATGGAGATATCTCCTGACCCGTGCCACGGCCACGTCCTGCCACGTTCTGACCCGTGCCATGGCCATGTCCTTCAACGTCCTGGCACATCCTGATCCGTGCCATGGACATGGCCTGCCATGCCCTGAACCGTGCCATGGCCATGCCCAGCCATGGCTTGCCATGGCCTTCCACGTCCTGACCCGTGCCATGGCCATGCACTGCCATGGCCTGCCACGTCATGACCCATTCCAGAGCCATGCACTGCCATGGCCTGTCACGTCCTGACCCGTGCCATAGCCATACACTACCTTGGCCTGCCATGTCCTGCCTCGTCCTAACCCGTGCCATGGCCATGCACTGCCATGGCCTACCACGTCCTGACCCGTGCCATGGCCATGCACTGCCATGGCCTACGACGTCCTGCCACTTCTTGAACCGTGACATGGCTATGCCCTGCCATGGACTGCCACATCCTGTCCTGTGGCATGGCCATGCACTGCCTTGGCTTGCTACATCCTAACTTGTGCCATGGCCATGCACTGCCATGGCCTGCCACTTTCTGACCCGCGCCATGGCAATGCCCTGCCATGGCATGCCACGTCCTGCCACATCCTGACCCATGCCATGGCCATGCACTGTCATGGCCTACCACGTCCTGCCACATCCTGCCACGTCCTCACCCTTGCCATGGTCACGTCCTACCATGGCCTGCGACGTCCTGACTCGTTCCATGGCTATGCATTGCCACGGCCTGCCACGTCCTACCCCATGCCATGGCAAGGCACTACCATGGCCTGCCACGTCCTGCGATGTCCTGACTCGTGCCACGACCACGCCTTTTCATGGCCTGCCACGTCCTGACCCGTGCCATGGCCACGACCTGCCATGGCTTTCCACGTCCTGACCTGTGCCATGGCCATGCACTACCACGGCCTACCACGTCCTGGCACATCCTGACACGTGCCATGGCCACACCCCGCCATGGCCTGCCACGTGTTGGCACATCCTGACCCGTGCCATGGCCTGCCACGTCCTGTCATATCCTGACCCGTGCCATGCCCATGCAGTGTCATGGCCTACCATGTCCTGACTCGTGACATGGCCATGGCCTGCCGCATCCACCAGCCGTCACCGGTTGCTACCGCAAACCACCGCTACTTTCCATCACCGTCACCAACGACCACTACCATCATTGCGCTTGAAAAGTTGCTAAGAATTTGGCTAGAACTAGACATTGAGCGGTGTGGAGCGGCATGGAGATACGTCCTGACCCGTTCCATGACCACGTCATGCCATGTCCTAACCCGTGCCATGGTCGTGGCCTTCAACATCCTGCCACGTCCTGATACGTGCCATGGCCATGGCCTGCCATGCCCTGACCCGTGCCATCGCCATGCCCTGCCATGCCCTGCCATGTCCTGACCCGTGCCATGGCCATGCACTGCCATGGCCTGCCACATCCTGATCCGTGCCATGGCCATGCATTGCCATGGCCTGCCACGTCCTGACCCATGCCATGGCCACGGCCTACCATGGCCTGCCACGTCCTGACCCGTGCCATGGCCATGCACTACCTTGGCCTGCTACGTCCTGCCACACCATGACCCGTGCCATGGCCATACACTGCCACGTCCTGCCACGTCCCGACCTGTGCTATGGCCTGCTACGTCCTGCCACATTCTAACCCCTGCCACGGCCAAGCCCTACCATGGCCTGCCATGTGTTTCGACGTCCTGCTATGCCTTTGGCATAGGACTTGGCCTCTCGAGCGATGCCTTGTTCCTTGGCATGGCCACGCCTGTGGTGCATTGGGCCTTGGCCTCTCAAGCAAGACCCCGAGAAACACCTATTTGCAAATATCGCCCCTTGGCATAGGCCTCAACCTCGAAAGCAACACACCGAGAAGCCGATAATAGTGTATTCGCACATAGCCGTTTCCTCGACACGACTAAGTGTCAGGTCCCATTGTCCACCTAATACACAAATTGTATGGTCCCAAGGTCTTGAGGACTTGTACAGTTTTCCAACACTTAGTATATTATTTAGCATCAAGAGATGACTAAACCTCCTTTCAGAAAAGTTAGAAATTGATTGGATTAGAAGGGGAGGGACGAATCAGAGTGACAAATGGCTGAATCTCAGTAGATCCTGGCAGCAAGTCAACTCTACCACATACAATAACCTGTCGCGTATTAAGTCGTCTGCAAAGGATTCTAACCGCTGCTTGATGGAAATTGTAATTCAAGGCAGCCACCGCGGCTCTTCCGCTGCGATGACTTAGCCAACGCAACATCGCTATGAACGCTTGGCTGCCACAAGCCAGTTATCCCTGTGGTAACCTCTCTGACACATCTAGCTTCGAATTTCGAAGGTCTAAAGGATCGTTAGGCCACGGTTTCACGGTTCGTATTCGTAGTGGTAATCAGAATCAAATGAGCTTTTACCCTTCTTATCCACACGAGATTTCTGTTCTAGTTGAGCTCATCTTTGGACACATGCATTATCTTTTAACAGATGTGCCACCGTAGCCAAACTCACCACCTGACAATTTCTTCCGCCCGGATCATCCTGCAAGCCAGCCTTGGGTCCAAATAGAGGGGCAGTGCCCCGCTTCTGATTCACAGAATAAGTAAAACAACGTTAAAAATAGTGGTATTTCACTTTTGCCTTTCGGCTCCCACTTATACTACACCTCTCAAGTCATTTCACAAAGTCATACTAGAGTTAAGCTCAACAGGGTCTTCATTCCCCGCTGATTCTGCAAAGCCCGTTCTTTTGGCTTTGGTTTCGCTGGATAGTAGACAAGGATAGTGGGAATCTCGTTAATCCATTACTGCACGTCACTAATTAGATGACAAGGCATTTGGCTACTTTAAGGGAGTCATAGTTACTCCTGTCGTTCACCCGCGCTTGGTTAAATTT
>JASVEL010013316.1:0-102500 GCA_032618575.1 Nicotiana noctiflora | reverse complement strand
AGTAAGCTTCGCCCCATGCACTTCGCCCTTGAGGTGCTACTTGCATGTTGCTTTGCTGTTCCATATCTAGAAGCCATCAGCCGCCACGAGCGATGTCGCCTCCCGATGTTATGCTAGACACAACTCGCAACAACCGATGGCAATCGGTAACTTAGTAAGCTTCACCCCATGCACTTCGCCCATTGCGGTGCTACATGCACGTTGCTTTACCGTTCCATTGCTAAGAGCCATCAGCCACCACGAGCAATGTCGCCTCCCGATGTTATGCCAGACACAACCTGCAACAACCGATGGCAATCCGCAACTTAATAAGCTTCACCCCATGCACATTTCCCCTTGCGGTGCTACTTGCACATTCCTTTGCCGTTCCATTAGTAAAAGCCACCAGCCACCACGAGCGTTGTCGGCTTCCGATGTTTCCCACAACAATCGATGGCAATCGGCAACTTAGTAAGCTTTGCGCCATGCGCTATGCCCTTTGTGGTGCTACTTGCATGTTGATTTATTGTTCCATTGCTAAAAGCCATCAGCCGCCACGAGCGGTGGGGGGGTTTACATACATAACCCACAACAACCAATGGGAATCAGAAACTTAGTAAGCTTCACCCCATGCACTTGGCCCCATGCAGTGCTACTAGCACGTTGCTTTGCCGTTCCATTGCTAAAATCCATCATCCACCATAAGTGATGTGATGCCAGACACAACCCGCAACAACCGATGGCAATCGGCAACTTAGTAAGCTTCGCCACATGCACTTTGCCCTTTGAGGTGCTATTCGCACGTTGCTTTTCTATTTTATCGGCAAAAGCAATTTGCTTCCACGAGTGTTGTTTCCTCCCGATTTTGCCAGCAACATCTATTGGCAATTGATAGTTACTAAGCTTTGCCCCATGCACACGACACCTTTAGGTGCTACATGCATGATGCTCCACCTTTTGTTGCCAAAAGCCAATGTTTATCTAGTTAACAAAATTAACTAGACAAATCGCTCCACCAACTAAGAACAGCAATGCACCACAACCCATAAAATCAAGAAAGAGATATCAGTCTGTCAATCCTTACTATGTTTGGACCTGGTAAGTTTCCCCGTGTTGAGTCAAATTAAGCAGCAGGCTCCACTCTTGGTTGTACCGTCCCGTCAATTCCTTTATGTTTCAGCCTTGTGACCATACTCTCCCCAGAACACAAAAACATTGATTTCTCATAAGGTGCTGACGGAGTCCTAAAAGCAATATCCGTGGATCCTTGGTCGGCATCGTTTATGATTGAGACTAGGACGGTATCTGATCATCTTTGAGCCCCCAACATTCCTTCTTGACTAATGAAAACATCCTTGGCAAATCCTTTCGCAGTTGATCGTCTTTCATAAATCCAAGAATTTCACATCTGACTATGAAATATGAATGCCCCTGACTGTCCCTGTTAATCATTACTTCGATCCCGAAAGCCAATGTAATAGGACCGAAATCATATAATGTTATCACTTGCTAATGTATATAGAGCGTAGGCTTTCTTTGAGCACTCTAATTTCTTCAATGTAACAGCGCATGAGGCACGACACGGCCAATTAAGGCTAGGAGCGCATTACCGACAGAAGGGACGAGACGACCGGTGCATACCTAAGGCGGAATGGCCGGCTCATCCCAAAGTCCAACTACGAGCTTTTTAACTGCAACAACTTAAATATTTGCTATTGGAGCTGGAATTACTGCAGTTGCTGGCACCAGACTTGCCCTCAAATGGATCCTCGTTAAGGGATTTAGATTGTACTCATTCCAATTACCAGACTCATAGAGCCCGGTATTATTATTTATTGTCACTACCTCCCCGTGTTAGGATTGGGTACTTTGTGCACCTGCTACCTTCCTTGGATGTAGTAGCCGTTTCTCAGGCTACCTCTCCGAAATCGAACCCTATTTCTCCATCACCCATCACTACAATGGTAGGTGTTACAGATCCAATTTTTCGCAAAGATTGACACTGCATGGTAGTAGCAAATCACACTGCTACTCAGCCTACTTTTCGCACACAACTGTCCAACACTAGAAATTTTCAGACTTTAGCCATCCATAAAGAACACACACAAAATTACGGGTAAAATCACTCAACCTTCATTACTCTCACAGAATTACAAAGGATTCGGTTTGGATGGCTCACATATGCTACTTTCCTTAGCCATACGAAATTACATACCTAAAGGGGGCTGCCTGTGGCAGTTTACAAAAGGGACAGTTGGGGCAGTTTTTTACTTTCCTACAAACAAGCTAACATTTCAGTTTGAATCCAAATTCAAACTATATCAACAAAATGGCCTTGTCCTAATCTGTAGAAGTCAACTCCTCATGTGCTTTGCACATGTCTTCAACTTGCATCACTAGACTTGCACCACTGGACTTGCATACTAGCTTTTCCAGCTTCATTGCCCATGTTTTGCCTTCAGCCTTTGCTTTACTTTGGACCCTGCCTTGCACTTAATTTCATAGCCACGCCTTGCTATAAAATAAATCATCCCATTGATCCGTGCATGCCTTTATCAAGTGCCATGCCTTAGCTGCCAATGCCGAAGCCCACAAACCCAAGGCTACCTTGCCAACACACAAGACACCTTGCCTTAGCCGACCTGTCTAAGTCCAACACTAACTTAGACACACGCCCAGCCTTGTACATTCCTTGCCATCATTTTCACAACCCATGCCAAGGGGCAATGTACAAGCCCTTGGCGCGAATCTACCCGACCTCGTCAAGTCACATGGTTAGGGGCTAACAAACCACCCTACCGGTTGAACTCGAAGCCCTCGTCGAGGTTGATCTCAAGTAGTCCCCGATTTGATCTTCAAACTGCCACAATGAATTACCTTTCTCCCGCATTGCATCCACTTCAGGTTTGCCTTTCCATTGAATTAAAAACTCTGTCTTCCCATTCTTCTTGTGCATCCCGAGTACCTAGTGGTCCAGAATTTTCTCAATCTCATCCTCAATTTGATTGCGCACTTCAGAAGGAGCTTTCTAGATTTTATGCCTGTAAGGATCTTCAGGATCTTCCACTTCAGGCCGCAAATAACTCACATGGAATGTGGGATGTATCTTCATTCTGTCTGGCAGCTTTAACCGATAAGCAACTTCGCCTACCTTTTGAATCACTTCGAATAGACCATCATATCTTGAAACCAATGCTCTATGCCTTACCCTCATATCTATCTTTTTCTAGATTTGAGGCATAAGTTTCAGCAACACCTTGTTGCCCACTTTCAACTCTAACGGTAGCCTATTTTGATCCGCATATTTCTTCATGCATTTTTGTGCCACCTTCAAACTATCCGCAACTTCATCCATCATCATTTGCTTGTCAAAGACATAACGATATGTTGCAGGACACTTTCCACCAATCTTTTGTTGCACCATCTTTGTTGTAGTCTTGGCTGATTTCCCAACACGATCTCGAATGGACTCTTCTCCGTAGATGAAGACTTGTGCAAGTTGTAAGACATCTATGCACAATCTAATAGATCAGCCCAATTTCGTTGACTCGCCGTCACAAAATGTATCAAGTACTCTTCCAGCAGATGATTGATTCGTTCGATTTGGCCATCAGTCAGGGGATGGTTCGCCATTAAAAACTTCAAATTCGTGCCAAGCAAAATGAATAAGTAAGTCCAAAACCTGCCTGTGAACCTTGCATCCCTATCACTAATAACATCCTCTGGCATGCTGAAATGTTTCACCACATTTTTGAAAAACAATTCTGCAGCAACTTGAGATGGACATTTTGTTGGTGCAACAATGAAAACAGCATACTTATAAAACCTGTCGACCACCACCATCACTGAAGATAGCCTATTGACTTTAGGAAACCCGCTGATAAAATCCATTGAAGCGGATTGCCATGTTTCTTCAGGAATTGGCAAAGGTTGCAGCAGCCTTGCTTCCTTCTTCCGTTCAGTTTTATCGAGCTGACAACAAGATAGCTTTTCACATAAGCTTCCACGTCTTGTTCCATCTTTGGCCAGAAATAATATCGCGACAGTAACGCCATCATACTCTTAATGCCTAGATGATCAGCCCAAAGTATATCATGCATCTCTTTCAGCAACTCACGATGCAGTCCGTCACCATGTGGTACAACGATTCTCCCTCCTTTGAAATGGAGAAGATCGTCCTCGATCCAGTACCATCGCACAGTACCTTCCTTCACAAGATTCATTTTGATGTACAATGGATCATTTATAGAAACTGACGTGATCTTATCAAGAAAATCTAATTCAAGTTGTGTAATTGAATAAACAGCAGCGAACACCTCTTTCCGACTCAAGGCATCCGTAACTTGGTTGTGCGTTTGTGCTCCCACACAAAGTCATACTCCGCAAAGAATTCCTGCCAACGTGCCTGCTTTGGACTCAATTTCTTCTATGTTTTGAAGAAAGTATTAGCCACATTTTCCTTCCTTACAAAGAACTTTGTTCTGAGCAAATAAATGCGCCAAATCTGTAGACAAAGAACAACAGCAACAATTTCCTTCTCGTAAGCCGAATACCTTTGCTCTGCTTCATTCAATTTCCTGCTTTCAAAGGCCACAGGATGACCTTCCTGAACCAACGCAGCTCCCACAGCTTTGTTTGCTGCGTCAGTATGTACTTCAAAGGGCAACTCAAAATCAGAAAGCCGCAAGATAGGTTCCGATGCAATGGCTTCTTTCAGCAACTCAAATGCAGCATTGCATTTTTCCGTCCACTCCCATCTAACATTCTTCTTCAACAAATCTGTCAAAGTAGCAGTTTTATTTGAGTAACCAGCAATGAATTTCCTGTAGTAATTTGCCAACCCGAGGAAAGACCTCAACTCTTTCACAGTTTTAGGCACCTGCCACTCCATAATGACTTTTACCTTATTCGGGTCCATCCGAGCTTGGTTTTGGCTCACCAAGTGACCCAGAAATTTAATCTCATGTTTAGCAAACTCACACTTCTCCATCATCACATACAATTTGTACTCCCTCAAACGATATAGCACATTGATCTAGTGTGATCGATGTTCATCGAGGGTCCGACTATAGATAACTATGTCGCCTAAGTAGACAACGACAAAGTCATCCAGAAACTCGTACAGCAAATCATTCATCAAGTTACAAAAGGTAGCAGGAGCATTCGTTAGCCCAAATGGCATATCAAGGAATTCATATAAGCCATACCTCGTAACACACGTGGTTTTAGACTCATCACCTTCTACAATACGAACCTGGCTCTGATACCAGTTGTTACAGGGCCAATTTTTCGCAAAGATTGACACTTCACGGTAGTAGCAAATCACACTGCTACTCAACCTACTTTTTGCACACAACAGTCTGACACTAGAAAGTTTCAGACTTTAGCCAACCATAAAGAACACACACAGAATTACGGGTAAAATCACCCAACCTTTATTACTCTTGCAGAATTACAAAGGACTTGGTTTGGATGGCTCACATATGGTACTTGTCATAGCCAAAAAAAATTACATACCTAAAGGGGGCTGCCTGTAGCAGTTTACAAAAGGGACAGTTGGGGCAGTTTTTGACTTTCCTACAAACAAGCTAACATTTAAGTTTGAATTCAAATTCAAACTCTATCGATGAAATGGCTTTGTCCTAATCTGTAGAAGTCAACTGCTCATGTGCTTTGCACATGTCTTCATCTTTCATCACATGCCTTGTACCACTGGACTTGCATACTAGCTTTTCCAGCTTCATTGCCCACGTTTCGCGTTCTGCCTTTGCTTCAATTTTGACCCTGCCTTGCCCTTAATTTCATAGCCACGCCTTGCTATAATATTAAGTCATCCCACTGATCCGTGCATGCCTTTATCAAGTGCTATGCCTTAGCTGCCAATGCCGAAGCCCACGAACCCAAGGCTACCTTGCCAACACACAAGACACCTTTTCTTAGCCGACCTGTCTAAGTCCAACAATAACTTAGACACACACCCATCCTTGTACATTGCTTGCCATCATTTTCACAACCCATGCCAAGGGGTAATGTACAAGCCCTTGGCACGAATCTACCCGACCTCGTCAATCACATTGTTAGGGGCTAACAGTAGGCAACTATCTTACCATCGAAAGTTGATAGGGAAAAAATTTGAATGATGCGTCGTCAGCACGATGGATGTGCGATCCATCTAGTTATCATGAATCATTGAAGCAACAGTCAAAACCCGCATCGACCTTTTATCTAATAAATGCATCCCTTCCAGAGGTTGGGGCTTGTTGCACGTATTAGCTCTAGAATTACTACGGTTATCCGAGTAGTAAATACCATCAAACAAACTATACCTGATTTAATGAGCCATTCGAAGTTTCACAATCACAATTTGTTCATACTTACACAAGCATGGCATAATCTTTGAGACAAGCATATGACTACTGGCAGAATCAACCAGGTAGCATTCCTCATTGACGCCAGTATCACATGAGCATGGCTGACCCAAAGGACACGGCCAAGTCCAAGACGAGCACGGCTGTCATCCGTAACAATCGATGGAAATCGGCAACTTAGTAAGCTTCGCTCCATGCACTTCACCCCTTGTGGTGCTCTTTGCACGTCGCTTTGTTGTTCCATTGCTAAAAGCCATCAGCCGTCAAGGGCGGTGGGGGGTTTACAGACATAACCCACAACAACCGATGACAATTGGCAATTTAGTAAGCTTCTCCCCATGTACTTCTCCCCTTGCGGTGAAACTAGCACGTTGCTTTGCCATTTCATTGCTTAAAGCCATCAGCCGCCATGAGTGATGTGATGCTAGACACAATCCGCAACAACCGATGGCAATCAAAAACTTATTAAGCTTCAACCCATGCACTTCGCCCCTTGTGGTGCTACTCGCACGTTGCTTTGTCGTTCCATAGCTAAAAGCCATTTGCCGCCACGACCGTTGTCGCCACCCGATTTTGCCCGCACCATTCATTGGAAATCGGCAGTTACTAAGCTTTTCCCCATGCGCACGGCACCTTGAGGTGCTACTTGCATGATGCTCCACCTTTTGTTGCCAAAAGCCAATGTTTGCTACGAGCGGTGTCACTCCCAGGCATGCTACGAGCCCACACGAGTACTTGCCAGCGTGGTTTGTGAACTTAGGGGATATAGCATGGAAAAGCCATGCATGCCCCCTATGCCCACGCCCCATGGCAGCGTCCCTATACATGGCCGCACTGCATGGCAACAAGCACCTCAGGTGCCTTTCAACACCTCTACCCCCCTTATATATGCTTAAAAAAACCCAAGTTTCAGGAGTAGACATGCCTTGTCCAGAGAATCATAATGGAGTTGTACAACACCAAATAGAACAAACAAAGGTAGAACTTAGCTAATATATTCACAAATGACTTTTAAACATTGTAAATGATATTTCTTACAAAAAAATATTTTTTTATATTTATTTTTATTATAAAACGAAAAATACATGGAAAAATAGTAAAAAATAGGAATAATAATGAAAATAAATTCCAATACATCTAGTAATAATATTACACATAAAAGAGTAATTATTATTATATAATACTAAGATAGCAATTATTTAAAATTACAAAAATGCATCAAAATTAATAAAAACTAGATAAAAAATAGGTAAAATACCTAATATTTTTATAAAACTGTATGGATGACCAACCACCATTAATCATAAGTAAATTCCATCGACGCAACCGCTATAAGTGATTCCGACTTAAAACCGCTGGCGCCAACTACCAAGCGTCCACCAACCATCACCGGTCGCTACCGCAAACCACCGCTACTTTCCATTACCGCCACCAACAACCACTACCATTATTGCGCTTGACATGTTGCTAAGCAATTGGCTAGCACCAGACATCGAGCAACGTGGAGACACATCCTGACCCGTGCCATGGCCACGTCCTGCCACATCATGACCTGTGCCATGGCCACGCCCTGCCATGGCCTGCCACGTCTTGCCACGTCCTGACCCGTGCCATGGCCATGCACTCCCCTGGCTTGCCACATCCTGACCCATGCCACGACAATGCACTACCATGGCCTACCACGTCCTGATCCGTGCCATGTCCATGCACTTCCATAGCCTGCCACGTCCTGACCTATGCCATGGCCACAACGTGCCACGACGTGCCATGTCCTGCCATGTCCTGACCCATGCCATGGCCATGCCCTACCATGGCCTGCCACGTCCTGACCCATGCCATGGCCATGCACTGTCATGGCCTGCCACGTCCTGACCCGTGCC
This sequence comes from Nicotiana noctiflora, assembly GCA_032618575.1. Lineage (NCBI taxonomy): Eukaryota > Viridiplantae > Streptophyta > Magnoliopsida > Solanales > Solanaceae > Nicotiana > Nicotiana noctiflora. The sequence continues at coordinate 94,273 of JASVEL010013316.1, read as the reverse complement.
AAGGCCATGCACTGCCAAGGCCTGCCACGTCCTAACCCGTGCCATGGCCATGCACTGCCATGGCCTACCACGTACTGTCTCGTTCCCTGGCCACACCTTGCCATGCCCTGCCATGCCCAAGGACGTCCTGACATGTGCCATGGCCTACCACGTCCTGACCCGTGCCATGACCATGCACTGCCATGGCCTACCACGTCCTGAGACGTGGCATGGCCACGCCCTGCTATGGCCTACCACATCCTAACCCGTGCCATGGCCACGACCTGCCATGGCCTGCCACGTCCTGACCCGTGCCATGGCCATGCACTGCCAGAGCCTGCCACGTCCTTACCTATGCCATGGCTATGCAGTGCCATGGCATCCCACGTCCTGACCCGTGCCATGGCCATGCACTGCCACGTCTTGCCACGTCCTTACCTGTGCCATGGCCATGCACTGCTATGGCCTGCCACATCCTTACATGTGCCATGGCCATGCATTGCCATGGCCTGACCCGTGCTACGGCCATGCACTGCCATGGCCTGCCACGTCCTGCCACGTCCTGACCCGTGCCATGGCCACATCCTGCCATGGCCTGCCACGTCCTGACCCATGCCATGGCCATGCACTACCATGGCCTGCCATATCCTGACCCGTGCCATGGCCAAGCACTAGCATGGCCTGCCACGTCCTGACTCGTGCCATGGCCATGCCCTGCTATGACCTGCCACGCCCTGCCATGCCCTGGGACGTCTTCACCCGTGCCATGGCCTGCCATGTCCTGACCCATGCCATGACCATGCACTGCCATGGCCTACCACGTCATGACACGTGCCATAGCCACGCCCTGCCATGGCCTACCACATCATATCCCGTGCCATGGCCATGACCTTCCATGGCCTCCCACGTCCTGACCATGCCATGGCCATACACTACCATGGCCTGCCACGTCCTGACCTGTGCCATGGCCTGCCACATCCTGACCCGTGCTATGGCAATGCAGTGCCACATTCTGCCACGTCCTTACCTGTGCCATGGCCATGTAGTGATATGCCCTGCCACGTCCTTATGTGTGCCATGGCCATGCATTGCCATGGCCTGACCCGTGCCATGGCCATGCACTGCTATGGCCTACCACGTCCTGACCCACGCCATGGCCATGCCCTACCATGGCCTGCCATGTCATGACCCGTGCCATGGCCAAGCACTACCATGGCCTGCCACGTCCTGACTCGTGCCATGGCCATGCACTGCCATGGCCTGCCACGTTCTGTCCCGTTCCATGGCCACACCTTGCCATGCCCTGCCATGATATGCCACATCCTGACCCGTGCCGTGGCCACGCCCTGCCATGCCCTGGGACGTCTTGACCCGTGCCATGGCCTGCCACGTCCTGACCCATGCCATGGCCGTGCACTGCTATGGCCTACCACGTCATGACACTTGCCATAGCCACGCCCTACCATGGCCTACTACATCATAACCCGTGCCATGACCATGACCTGCCATGGCCTCCCACGTCCTGACCCATGCCATGACCATACACTACCATGGCATGCCACGTCCTGACCTGTGCCATGGCCATGCAATGCCACGGCCTGCCATATCCTGAACCGTGCCATGGCCATGCTGTGCCACGTTCTGCCACGTCCTTACATGTGCTATGGCCATGCACTGCCATGGCCTGCCATGGCCTTACGTGTGCCATGGCCATGCACCGCCATGGCCTGACCTGAGCCATGGCTATGCACTACCATGGCCTGCCACGTCCTACCACGTCCCGTCCCGTGCCATGGCCACGTCCTGCCATGGCCTGCCACATCCTGACCCGTGCCATGGACATGTACTACTATGGCCTGCCACGTCCTAACCTATGCCATGGCCATGCACTGCCATTGCCTGCCACGTCCTGACCCGTGCCATGGCCAAACACTACCATGGTCTCCCACGTCCTGACCCGTGCTATGGCCATGCACTGTCATGGCCTGCCACGTCCTAACCTATGCCAAAGCCATGCACTGCCATGGCCTGCCATGTCCTAACCCGTGCCATAGCCATGCACATCTAAAGCCTGCCATGTCCTGACCCGTGCCATGGCTATGCCCTGCCACGCCCTGCCATGGCCTGCCATGCCCTGACCCGTGCCATGGCCATGCCCTGCCATGGCCTGGCACGTCCTGACCCGTTCCATGGCCATGCACTGCCATGCCCTGCCACATCCTGACCTTTGCCATGGCCATGCACTATCTTGGCCTGCCATGTCCTGACCCTTGCCATGGCCATGCACTGCCATGCCCTGACACGTCTTGACCCGTGCTATGGCCACGCCCTGCCATATCCTGCCATGTCCTGCCACGTCTTGACCCGTGCCATGGCAACGCCCTACCATGTCCTGCTACGTCTTGACCCGTGGCATGGCCATAGACTGCTATGGCTTGCCACGTCTTGACCCGTGCCAAGGCTACGGTCTGCCACGTCCTGACCCATGCCATGGCCATGCCTTGCCACGTCCTGACCTGTGCCATGGCCATGCACTGCCATGGCCTTCCACGTCCTGACCCGTGTCAAGGCCATGCACTGCCATGACCTACCACATCCTGACCCGTGCAATAGCCATGCACTGCCATGGCCTACCACGTCCTAACTCGTTCCATGGCCACACCCTGCCATGGCCTGCCACGCCCTGACCCGTGCCATGGCCACGCCCTGTTATAGCCTGCCACGTCCTAACCTTTGCCATTGCCATGCACTGATGTGGCCTGCCACGTCATGACACTTGCCATAGCCATGCCCTTTTATGGCCTACTACATCATAACCCGTGCCATGGCTATGACCTGCCATGGCCTCCCACGTCCTGACCCATGCCATGACCATACACTGCCATGGCCTGCCACGTCCTGACCTATGCCATGGCCATGCAATGCCATGGCCTGCCATATCCTGAACCGTGCCATGGCCATGCAGTGCCACGTTCTGCCACATCCTTACATGTGCTATGGCCATGCACTGCCATGGCCTGCCATGGTCTTACGTGTGCCATGGCCATGCACCGCCATGGCCTGACCCGAGCCATGGCTATGCACTACCATGGCCAGCCACGTCCTACCACGTCCCGTCCCGTGCCATGGCCACGTCCTGCCATGGCCTGCCACATCCTGACCCGTGCCATGGCCATGCACTACTATGGCCTGCCACGTCCTAACCTATGCCATGGCCATGCACTGCCATGGCCTGCCATGTCCTGACCCGTGCCATTGCCATGCACTGCTATGGCCTGCCACGTCCTGACAAATGCCACGGCCAAGCACTACCATGGCCTGCCACATCCTAACTTATGCCAAAGCCATGCACATCCATGGCCTGCCATGTCCTGACCCGTGACATAGCCATGCATCTGTCATGGCCTGCCACGTCCTAACCTATGCCAAAGCCATGCACTGCCATGGCCTGCCATGTCCTGACCCGTGCCACAGCCATGCACTTCCATAGCCTGCCACGTCCTGACCCATGCCATGGCTATGCCTTGCCACGCCCTGCCATGGCATGCCATGCCCTGACCCATGCCATGGCCATGCCCTGCCATGGCCTGGCACGTCCTGACCCGTTCCATGGCTATGCACTGCCATGGCCTGCCACATCCTAACCTTTGCCATGGCCATGCACTATCATGGCCTGCCACGTCTTGACCCTTGCCATGGCCATGCACTGCCATGCCCTACCACGTCCTGACCCGTGCCATGGCCACGCCCTGCCATGTGTTGCCATGTCCTGCCACGTCTTGACCCGTGCCATGGCAACGCCCTGCCATGTCCAGCTACGTCTTGACCCGTGGCATGGCCATAGACTATTATGGCTTGCCACGTCTTGACCCGTGCCAAGGTTACGGTCTGCCACGTCCTGACCCATGCCATGGCCATGCCTTGCCACGTCCTGACTTGTGCCATGGCCATGCACTGCCATGGCCTTCCACGTCCTGGCCCGTGTCAAGGCCATGCACTGCCATGACCTACCACATCCTGACCCGTGCAATAGCCATGCACTGCCATGGCCTGCCACGTCCTAACTCGTGCATGGCCACACCCTACCACGCCCTGCCATGGCCTGCCATGCCTTGACCCGTGCCATGACCACACTCTGTTATAGCCTTCCACGTCCTAACCTGTGCCATGGCCATGCACTATTGTGGCCTGCCACGTCATGACACTTGCCATAGCCACGCCCTGCCATGGCCTACTACATCATATCCCGTGCCATGGCCATGACCTGCCATGGCCTCCCACGTCCTGACCCATGCCATGGCCATACACTGCCATGGCCTGCCACGTCCTGGCCTGTGCCATGGCCATGCAATGCCATGGCCTGCCATATCCTGAACCGTACCATGGCCATGCAGTGCCATGTTCTGCCACGTCCTTACCTGTGCTATGGCTATGCACTGCCATGGCCTGCCATGGACTTACGTGTGCCATGGCCATGCACCGCCATGGCCTGACCCGAGCCATGGCTATGCACTACCATGGCCAGCAACGTCCTACCACGTCTCGTCCCGTGCCATGGCCACGTCCTGCCATGGCCTGCCACATCCTGACCCGTGCCATGGCCATACACTACTATGGCCTGCCACGTCCTAACCCATGCCATGGCCAAACACTACCATGGTCTGCCACGTCCTGACCCGTGCCATGGCCATGCACTGTCATGGCCTGCCCCGTCCTAACCTATGCCAAAGCCATGCACTGCCATGGCCTGCCATGTCCTGACCCGTGCTATAGCCATGCACTTCCATAGCCTGCCACGTCCTGACCCGTGCCATGGCTATGCTCTGCCACACCCTGCCATGGCATGCCATGCCTTGACCCGTGCCATGGCCATGCCCTGCAATGGCCTGGCACGTCCTGACCCGTTCCATGGCCATGCACTGCCATGGCCTGCCACATCCGGACCTTTTCCATGGCCATGCACTATCATGGCCTGCCACGTCTTGACCCTTGCCATGGCTATGCACTGCTATGCCCTGCCACGTCCTGACCCATGCCATGGCCATGCCCTGCCATGTCCTGCCATGTCCTGCCACGTCTTGACCCGTGCGATGGCAACGCCTTGCCATGTCCTGCTATGTCTTGACCCGTGGCATGGCCATAGACTGCTATGGCTTGCCACGTCTTGACCCGTGCCAAGGCTACGGTCTGCCACGTCTTGACCCATGCCATGGCCATGCCTTGCCACGTCCTGACCTGTGCCATGGCCATACACTGCCATGGCCTTCCACGTCCTGACCCGTGTCAAGGCCATGCACTGCCATGACCTACCACATCCTGACCCGTGCAATAGCCATGCACTGCCATGGCCTGCCACATCCTAACTCGTGCCTTGGCCACACCCTGCCACGCCGTGCCATGGCCTGCCACACCCTGACCCGTGCCATGGCCATGCCCTGTTATAGCCTGCCACGTCCTAACCTATGCCATGGCCATGAACTGCTGTAGCCTGCCACGTCATGATACTTGCCATAGCCACGCCCTGCCATAGCCTACTACATCATAACCCGTGCTATGGCCATGACCTCCATGGCCTCCCACGTCCTGACCCATGCCATGACCATTCACTGCCATGGCCTGCCACGTCCTGACATGTGCCATGGCCATGCAATGCCATGGCCTGCCATATCCTGAACTGTGCCATGGCCATGCAGTGCCACGTTCTGCCACGTCCTTACCTGTGCTATGGCCATGCACTGCCATGGCCTGCCATGGCCTTACGTGTGCCATGGACATGCACCGCCATGGCCTGACCCGAGCCATGGCTATGCACTACCATGGCCTGCCACGTCCTACCACGTCCCGTCCCGTGCCATGGCCACGTCCTGCCATGGCCGGACACATCCTGACCCGTGACATGGCCATGCACTACTATGGCCTGCCACGTCCTAACCTATGCCATGGCCATGCACTGCCATGGCCTGCCACGTCCTGACTCGTGCCATGGCCAAACACTACCATGGTCTGCCACGTCCTGACCCGTGCCATGGCCATGCACTGTCATGGCCTGCCACGTCTTAACCTATGCCTAAGCCATGCACTGCCATGGCCTGCCATGTCCTGACCCGTGCCATAGCCATGCACTTCCATAGCTTGCCACGTCCTGACCCGTGCCATGGCTATGCCCTGCCACGCTCTTCCATGGCCTGCCATGCCCTGACCCGTGCCATGACCATGCCTTGCCATGGCCTGGCACGTCCTGACCCGTTCCATGGCCATGCACTGCCATGGCCTGCCACATCCTGACCTTTGCCATGGCCATGCACTATCATGGCCTGCCATGTCCTGACCTTTGCCATGGCAATTCACTGTCCTGCCCTGCCACGTCCTGACCCGTGCCATGGCCACGCCCTGCCATGTCCTGCCATGTCCTGCCACGTCTTGACCCGTGCCATGGCAACGCCCTGCCATGTCCTGCTACATCTTGACCCGTGGCATGGCCATAGACTGCTATGGCTTGCCACGTTTTGACCCGTGCCAAGGCTACGGTCTGCCACGTCCTGACCCATGCCATGGCCATGCCTTGCCACGTCCTGACCTGTGCCATGGCCATGCACTGCCATGGCCTTCCACGTCCTGACCCGTGTCAAGGCCATGCACTGCCATGACCTACCACATCCTGACCCGTGCAATAGCCATGCACTACCATGGCCTGCCACATCCTAACTCGTGTCATGGCCACACCCTGCCACGCCCTGCCATGGCCTGCCACGCCCTGACCCGTGCCATGGCCACACCCTGTTATAGCCTGCGACGTCCTAACCTGTGCCATGGCCATGCACTGCTGTGGCCTGCCACGTCCTCACTCAAGCCATGGCCACGCACTGCTATGGCGGCCACGTCCTGACCCATGCTATGGCCATGCACTGCCATGGCCTACCATGTCATGATATATGCCATAGCCACGCCCTGCCATGGCCTACCACATCATAACCCGTGCCATGGCCACGACCTGCCATGGCCTGCCACGTCCTGACCCGTGCCATGGCCATACACTGCCATGACCTGCCAGGTCCTAAACTATGCCATGGCCATGCAATGCCATGGCCTGCCACGTCCTGACCCATGCAATGGCCATGCACTGCCACGTCCTGCCACGTCCTGACCCGTGCCATGGCTATGCACTGCCAAGTCCTACCATGTCCTTACTTGTGCCATGGCCATGCACTACCATGGCCTGCTACGTCCTTACGTGTGACATGGCCATGCACTATCATGGCCTGACCCGAGCCATGGCCATGCACTTCCATTGCCTGCCACCTCCTACCACTTCCTGACCTGTGCCATGGCCACGTCCGGCCATGGCCTGCCACTTCCTGACCCGTGCCATGGCCATGTACTGCTATGGCCTGCCACGTCCTGACCAATGTCATGGCCATGCTCTGCCATAGCCTGCCACGTCCTGACCCATGCCATGGCCATGCACTACCATGGCCTGGGACGTCCTGACCCGTGCCATGGCCATGCACTGCCATGGCCTGCCACATCCTAACCTATGCCAAACACATGCACTTCCACGGCCTTCCACGTCCTGACCCGTGCCATAACCATGCACTGGCATAGCCTGCCACATCCTGACCCATGCCAAGACAACGCCCTACTATGCCTTGCCATGGCCTGGCACGTCCTGACCCGTGCCACGGCCATGCACTGCCATGCCCTGCCACGTCCTAACCCATGCCATGGCCATGCCGTGCCATGTCTTGCAACGTCCTGCTACATCTTGACCTATGCCATGGCCACACCCTGCTATGTCCTGCGACGTCTTTACCCGTGCCATGGCCATGCACTGCTATGGCCTGCCACGTCCTAACCCGTGCCATGGCCATGCACAGCCATGGCCTTCCACGTCTTGACCCATGCCATGGCCACGCCCTGCCACATCCTGAACTGTGCCATAGCCATGGAGTGTCATGGCCTGCCACGTCTTGACCCCTGCCAAGGCCATGCACTACCATGACCTAACACATCCTGACCAATGCAATAGCAATGCACTGCCATGGCCTACCACGTCCTGACTCGTGCGATGGCCACAACCTTCCACGCCCTACCGTGGCCTGCCACGCCCTGACCCGTGTGATGGCCATGCATTGACGTTCCGTTGCTAAAAGCCTGCCCCGTGCCATGGCCATCCACTGCCATGGCCAGCCACGTCCTGACTCTTTCCATGGCCATGCACTCCCATGGCCTGCCACGTCCTAACCTATGCCAAACACATGCACTTCCAAGGCCTTCCACGTCCTGACCCGTGCCATAGCCATGCACTGCCTAAGCCTACCACGTCCTGACCCGTGCCATTACAATGCCCTGCCACGCCTTTCCATGGCCTGGCACGTCCTGACCCGTGCCATGGCCATGCACTGCCATGCCTTGCCACGTCCTAAACCGTGCCATGGCCACGCCGTGCCATGTCTTCCAACGTCCTGCTACATCTTGACCTATGCCATGGCCACACCCTGCCATGTCCTGCGACGTCTTTACCCATGCCATGGTCATGCACTGCTATGGCCTGCCACGTCCTAACTCGTGCCATGGCCATGTACAGCCATGACCTTCCACCTCCTGACCCATGCCATGGCCACGCCCTGCCATGTCCTGAACCGTGCCATGGCCATGGACTGTCATGGCCTGCCACGTCTTGACCCCTGCCAAGGCCATGCACTACCATGACCTAACACATCCTGACCCGTGCAATAGCAATACACTGCCATGGCCTACCACGTCCTGACTCGTGCGATGGCCACAACCTTCCACGCCCTGCCGTGGCCTGCCACGCCCTGACCCGTGCCATGGCCACGCCCTGTTATAGCCTGCCACGTCCTAACCCTTGTCATGGCCATGCACTGCTATGGCCTGTCACCTCCTGACTCTTGCCATGGCCATGCACTGCTATGGCCTGCCACGTCCTGGCCCATGCCATGGCCTGCAACGTCCTGACCCGTGCCATGGCCACGCCTTGCCATGGCCTGCCACATCCTGCCATGTCCTGACCCGTGCCATGGCCACGCCCTGCCATGGCTAGCCACGTCCTGACCCGTACCATGACCTGCAACGTCCTGACCCGTTCCAAGGCAATGCACTACCATGGCCTGCTACGTCCTGACCCATGCCATGGCAATGCACTGCAATGGCCTGCCACATCCTAACCAGTGCTATGGCCACGCCCTACCATGCCCTGCCCTGGCCTGCCACGTCCTGACCCATGCCATGGCCATGCCTTGCCATTGCCTGCCACGTCCTGACCCGTGCCATAGCTACGCCCTGCCGCGCCCTACCATGGCCTGCCACGCCCTGACGCGTGCCATGGCCATGCTGTGCCATGGCCTGCCATATCCTGACCCGTTACATGGCCATGCACTGCCATGGCATGCCACGTCCTGACCCATGCCATGGCCATGTACTGCCATGGCATGCCACGTCCTGACCCGTGCCATGGCCACGCACTGTCAAGGCCTGCCACGTCCTGACCCGTGCAATGGCCATGCCCTACCTTATCCTGCCACGTCCTGCCACATCTTGACTCGTGCCATAGCGACACCCTGCCATGGCCTGCCACGTCCTAACCCGTGCCATGGCCATGCAATGCTATGGCCTGCAACATCCTGACTCTTGCCATGGCCATGCACTGCCATGGCCTGCCACGTCCTGACCCGTGCCATGCCCATTTACTACCATGTCCTGCGACGTCCTGACCCGTGCCATAACCATGTATTGCCATGGCCTGCCACGTCTTGACCCGTGCTATGGCCATGCACTGCCATGACCTGCCATGTCTTGACCTGTGCCATTGCCACGCCCTGCCACATCATGAACCGTGCCATAGCCATGCATTGCCATGGCCATCCCATGCCATGGCTACGCCCTACCAAGCCCTGCCATGTCCTGCCACATTCTGCCACTTCTTGACCCGTGCCATGGCCATGCCTTGCCATGGTCTGCCACGTCTTGACCCGTGCCATGGCCATGCACTACTATGGCTTGCCACGTCCTAACTCGTACCATGGCCATGCACTGCCATGGCCTGCCATGTCCTTACCGGTGCCATATTCATGCATTGCCATGGCCTTCCACATCGTGACCCGTGCCATGACCACACCCTACCTCGCGCTGCCATGGCCTGCCATGCTTTGAACCACAACATGGCCACGCCCTACCATGGCCTGCCACGTCCTAACCCGTTTAATGGCCATGCACTTCCATGGCCTGCCACGTCCGGACCCTGGCCATGGCCATGCACTGCCATGGCCTACCACATCCAGACCCGTGCCATGGCAATGCAAAGCCATGGCCTGCCACGTCCTGACCCGTGCCATGGCTACGCCCTACCATGCCCAGCCATGGATTGCCACATCTTGACCCGTTCCATGGCCACGCCCTGCCACGTCATGACTCGTGCCTTGGCCATGCACTGCCATAGCCTGCCACGTCCTGCCATGTGCCAAGGCCAAGCACTACCATGGCCTGCCACGTCCTGACCGGTGCCGTAGTCATGCACTGCCATGGCCTACCACGTCCTGACCCCTGCCATGGCCATACCCTACCAGGCCTGTCACGTCCTGACACGCGCCATGGCCACGCCCTACCATGGCCTGCCATGTCCTAACACGTGTAATGGCCATGCACTACGAGTTCCTGGTGATGTCTTTCGGGATAACTAATGCCCCAGCTGCATTCATGCATGTCACGACCCCAAATCCGGTCGTGATGGCGCCCAGCATGCCGCTAGGCCAGCCCGACCAATCAACAATAACCACGGAGCCACAAGCTCACTTTATCCGATTTAAGCATAATAGTGATAGATATTTTAAAAACAGGGAACCAAGTCCCAACATGTGCCAACTCCCATAGACCGAAGGGTCAAGAGTCATGAGCCTCTACAGAGTATACAAAGTGTAAATAGTGAATATAACCGTGCACAAGTGTGGGATGATCAGAACAAAAATACAGACAAACTGGAGAATCAGGTCCTGCGAACGCTGGCAGCTACCTCGACCGTCCAAAAGCACTCCCTAGCCGCAATAGGATCAGCCCTGCTGTGATGTACCTGAATCTGCACACAAGGTGCAGGGAGTCGGGTGTGAGTACTTCCAACTCAGCAGTAATAAAAGTAAATAATGTTGAAGGGAAGAAAACCACGATAGGCACTATCTCATGCTACACAATACATAACTATCTTTTTATTCCTTTCAAGCATATGTGAGTAGATTATTTAGAAATCTCAATTTTAACTACTTTATTTCATAATAATATACCAATACCTGGATACAATCTCAAGCAATGCAAGTCCGCACTCAAATCAGCCCCTCGGGCTCAGCACTCCTTATCAATTGACACCAGAAGATCTGGTCAATAAGGAAACTAATGCATGTGTGCCAGTAATTTATGAGTGCTGAATGTTATGCCACCTAGTACACGTAAACCAATGTATGTATGCCATGCAATGCATATGACCGCTACGGCGTGTAGCCCGATCCAATTTGGGTACCCGTGCTCACTGTGGGGGTTCAGACTCCGGAGGGGCTCCCACAGCCCAAGCACAATATTAATATCACACCTGCTGCGACGCGCAGCCCGATCCGTATACCACTGCGGCGTGCAATCCGATCCATGCATGTGTATGCATATGCTCACATAAAATGTCATGTCCTAACATATGGCCCTCGGCCCCAATCAGTCTAACAAATAATCAAGAAAGCCCTACGGCAACAATATCATATTAGCTCACAACTAAAAATGTTATTAAGACCTTGTTCAAGTTTTTTTTTCATAACCTTATAAAAATGCTGAATAGCAAAAATACCATTTTAAACCTTAAATTTAGAATAAAATATGCACAGTGTTATCAAAACAATGATACCAATCCCTTAAGGATTCAAATAATTGGCACGAAGTCCAAACATGATAAGTAGTTCAATTCATTTCAATAATTAGGTGTTATTATTTATTACGCGGGACGGACCAAGTCACGATCCCCAATGGTGCTCTACCCCACGCCCGTTATCCGACGTGCAAGTCACCTCAACGCAGCACTAAGATGTGCAAGTCCGGGGTTTACTAACCCTCAGGACATCATTTACAAGTATTACCCACCTCGAACCGACGAAAGCTCATGCCCGCGATGCCTTATCTCCTCGAACCGGCATCCACGCACGTAAAAACTAGCACAAATCAGCACAAATATATCACAATAGGCTAATGGAACATCACCCAATCGAAAGAACTCGAAAAATATCAAAAATAACGAAATTGGCAAAACCCGAACCCCGGGCCCACATATCGAAAAATTATGAAACTCATATTTTCGGAATTCTCGTCTCTCCACGAGTCCGTACATACCATGAACTCCCAATTCGGACCACAAATGGTCCTTCAAATCCCCATTTTAAGATTTTTTGCTCAAAGCCCTAATTTTCTTGATTTCTTACCCAAATTCAGTGAATTAATGGAAGATTCTTTGATAAAATCATGTATTTAACTCATAAAACTTACCTCCAATGATTCCCCGTCGAAATCCCTTCAATTCCCGTCCAAAAGCTCTCAAGAATGACCAAAAATGGTGGAAAAATGGGTTGATTTCGCGACTGGAATGTTTAAAAACATTCTGCCCAGGCATATTACTCACCGCGATTGCGGGAATGGCTCTGCGATTGCGGAGAACAAAATTTGGCCCAAAATATACCCTTCGCGATCGCGGGAAAGGCTTCGCAATCGCGGTGAACAAACTCCGGTTCCTCCGGACAGGCTTCAGTATAATCGCCATAACTTTTTGCTCACAACTCCGAATGATGAATGGTTTGATGTTCTGGAAACTAGACACACAGTGCTATAACTTTGATTTGATGCTCATTTCCTGAATCCGTATAAATTTATAGATATAAGCTTCCCAACGTATATATGTGTATTAGAGATCCTTCTCGGACACCCTATAGTGTAACGTCCATAACTATTTCCACAGATGTCAAAATCACGATTGCTTTATCTTTCTGAATACTAGACATGATGAGCTACAACTTTCGTTTTTAAATCACCTTCAAATTCCTTGTAGATAAAAAGATATGAGCTTCCGAAGTAGGATCATTTCACGCGATCGCGATTCATTAATACTTTTCGCACATTTTACTCACCGCGATCGCGTCCCATTGTCCGTGATCGCGTAGAACATTGCTACAGACATAAACCAGCAGTTAAAAATGGCCTAGAAATGGTCCGAAACCACCCCGAAACTCACCCGAGGCCCCCGGACCTCAACCAAAAGAACCAACACGCCCTATAACCTTATTCGAACTTGTTCCAATCATCAAAACTCTATCGTTAACATCAAAATCGTCCGTTTTCAACAAATTTAAGCTTAAGTTTAACTTTAACTTCAAAAATTCACATTCGATCAAAAACCCGACCAAACGATGCCCGAATGACCTTAAAATTTGCAGGCATATCCAAAATCACCTAACGGAACTACTGCAACTGTCGGAATTCCATTCCGACTCCCGGATCAAAATCTCACCTATCGATCGGATTTCGCCAAAATTCAACCTTAGCCAATTCAAGCCTATTTCTACACCGGATCTCCAAATTCAATTCGGATTGCTCTCTTAAGTCATAAATGATCCTTCGAAACTAGTCGAATCATCAGAATCCGATTCCGAGCACTCTAACTCGATAGTCAACTCTAGGTTGACTTTCCATATTCAAACTTCCTTCAAACATGCTATTTGCTTCATTTTTAATTCAATTCACTCCTAACTCACCCGATAGATTCTAACACTGATATAGAAGCATAAGATATGTTAATGCAAGGTAACGGGGTGGAAATTTCCGTAACGACGGGCCGGGTCGTTACATTCTCCCCAACTTAAACAAACGCTCGTCCTCGAGCAGACTCAGAGTTGTACTGGAAGCAACCCACTAGCCGAATGACCTTACCAAGTATATATCCGGGCGATCATACGTCACCCTATCTCACATAAGTCCGAAAACACCATATAGTCAGAATTTCACAGACCATCTGAACCATAAATCACATTGCACTTTCTGAAATCATATGCCAAATGCAAATCCCATGCCTATACTCGGGATACACTCGAATTCACTGCAATAACCCATATTCACTACTCCGGTTGAGATCATATGCTGTATCGGCAACCCAAATAACTCGAGACGATAGTCTCTAATCACAACAACTGGCCACAATAACCAAATACTAGCTGAAAACCTCTTTCATTAGGTAGAGTCTTATTCCAACACCTCCATATCCTGCCCACGGTAGCTGAAGCACGCGATATACCGAACCCATCTCTCAGGTTAACCATTCGTGAATCTATTTCCCTCTTAAAATTGATACTACAATAGATTTCGGAGCCAAACCTTGATTTTTACCTTTCTAACAAGCTAAGATCTAATATGCTCGTATTCATTAATGACTCCAACGGTCATTTCGATTATAACACACCGCACTGGTGATAAGACACCTCAACACCGGCCTAAGCCACGACGAGCACAACATAGGCTCCAATAGAAATGTATGCACACACTCGAATCATGACAACTCAATTCATGACAACTGTCTCCAGCAAATAGAGCTGCAATTCAATTCCTCTGTGCCATCATAACATAGAACTGAGATCGCGTCTCACATAATAGAAATAGAGTACCTGAATCCTCCTCGAGAGGTCATAACATCACGTATCCTTGTCGCGATTCGTGATTCTACCCCAACATTATTACTCATGAAGCACCTCAAGCCACTAAGCTCAAAACGGTTAGCCACGCACAGATCTAGGTCTTGAACCCTAGCAATCAACCTCACCCACGGTGAAATAATTAACATATTCTATTAAATTTTGAAAGGACACAACCGATGTGTCATTCGCCAAGCGATACTCAAAACGGTCTTTTCCTCAGAAGCGAGGAAGTATTGTATACCAGGTAGCTTATAACTAACTATATTTTCACAATATTCTGTTGCGGCGTGCAACCCGCTCCAATGACATACCCGTGGCGGCGTGCCACCCGATCCGGATACCATACCTGTGGCGGCGTGCCACCCGATCCAAATAACCCGTGGCGGCGTGCCACCCGATCCACGCATAAATCTCGCAAAAGGAAATGCATATCGAGTCGAATTTTCTCATTACAGCAAAAATGTATATATAGCCTCAAGCTCGGCCACATGAAACGCATCTGACAACGTTTCTCAATACTGGAACTGAATCAATGGTAGATACCTCTACACCGACATCCGCCACTAAGGCCCAACCAACAAAGCAATACCCACCAGCCGTCTGCTGGTCCTGAGGTACAACTACCCCGCTGGAGCATACTCCGATGCACTTTGCTACGCAATTTGTGCCATACCATCATAGTCCATATCACATCAGTCTAGACAACCTGGCCAAATGATGACCAGTCAGCAATCAAGTATCATAATCCAAATTCGTCATATCAAGCTAAGAGAGAGCCACTAGGGCTTCCGATTTCCAATAATCACAAAACGGTGTCGATACACATGATATACAACCACCGCAATAGGCGGACTAACGAGAGCTTCAAGTCTCCAACACATATATAACACATGAATCACAATGCCTGATCCCGTACTCCACTGTACATATACATAACGCACATCAAGCGCCCATTCGTTCCACGAAAGCCATCCAAGAGTTTCACTATGCCATCAACGACTCAATTATTACAGTCGATCCAACAAGAGAATACCACCATGCCATTAGATATTATCAATTTACATTACCTTGTCCTTTTTGGACCATATTCCCTGCCAAGTTAATAGAATAGCAGTACCATTTTCTTAAATCATCAGAAAGATCGATTCTTAATTCACTTGCAGTTGTCCGCGCTGCTCAATAATTTTATTGATTTCTCATATATTATGAACTGATCTCAAAACCTAGAATATACCATTATCAACTTTCCAGAACACATCGTGTATACCATATTACACTAAGACAACATGGAAATTCATATCCTTTTCCTCCGCCTCAACGTCGGCGCACTCAACTACTCAAGGACTTTCGTGTTCCCATATAGAAGAAAACTTATTACACATTCCCAGCCTTGCATACCAACAGGAAAACTACACTCATTTTCAAACCACGGTATAACACATCGCAAACTCTTTCTCCCAATTACATTGCATAAATTAAACCGCCAGGACTGAGTCCTTATACCCATATGAAAGTTACACAACTGCCAGCACTCAAGAGTTTTGCTGCACAATATCTGCAAGACTCATTACTTCAAACACATACCAGGAATTAATCGTATTCCTTATCATACCGCTTCAGTTTATTAACAAGTTGCTCCATTTACTCAATTTCTTTTCTGAACCATCTTTAACTTAGTATTAGCCTTTACTGTAGAACTACCATAACTCAACTCATGTTACCACACGAGACTCGTACATAAGACCACACGGTCTAAAACCCATAGGCCACTCTCAATGTTTCCCAGGAGTACCACATTCTACAATACTTGTTTTGAAGAACTTCATGCGATTTTTGAATTAGTATCATTACCTTCCCATACGGTTACATAGAATCCCATCATTCACATAATATAACACAAGTCTTGATTTCTTCTAACGAAACCAGCGTCTTTAGCCACATGCACAATCTTAAGACACCTGATTGTTACAAGTAAAATCTTGAACACCGAAAAACAATTCTCGGGCGTCATTCACCCTTATTCAGTTGTAATTCAACTATCTTATTGAACAGGACCACTCGTGCCTTGCTAAAACTCTGACACCGCAGAACATGATTACATACAGATACAATTAGCTATCTTTCTTTTATATACACCGAACACTCTTTACCAACATAAGTTTCACAACATCCTAGTATTTCTTCATATCTACGAAGCACCATAACCTTTATCAAAATTTCCCAACATACCTAGAGACAGAGCCAACACAACACACGACAGTGCAATCAGTTAATCAATAACAACCTCCCCAACTTAGCTCGGAGTCATACATCGAAGCACTTTTTGCCACTCATAGCCTTCTTACTCAAATGATGCGACAAAGTTCTAGTAAGATTAAACTCAAGTCATTTACAAGCTTCGGCGGAGGTTCGAATCATCAGAAATATTAATTCTTTTGAAATTCTTGCATTCATTCACACACAACAGTTACGCCCACTCTTTAGGTGACAAAAATCTTTTCTAAGTCCCAAATTTTCCAAAAATTTCGGCAGAGTTTCCTTTGTAAATTGGCCTATCCACCTGCCAGAGAATCACCAAACCATTCTAACAATACATCCACAACTCAACAAGATATCACAATGTATTTCGACAACATTAGTCTCAATACTACACAAATCATATTATCATATTTGGTACATGAACATGTGTTGTACCTGCTCGAATCATAACACATATCAACTACCTTTCAATTACACATGAGAACCAATCCACCTATCTCGCCTCAATTTAGCATTTCAACACAATACCTTCCACCAGGATACACATAGCATAATCATTTTAGTCTTCCTGAGTTTGAACTCGTTCCACTACACATAAGGCAATTATATTACTGAGCGCTCGATGCGTACACAGACGTGCAGAAGGAATTTCAAAAGCATATCTCAAGCCGAATCAAGTACGCACGATAAGAATTCCAAGAAATGTGAAGTGTTTCCTAAAGGTTCGCAGCCTCCCGAGGATAAGTACGAGCGTCCCCGTACCGATCCACAAGACTCTACTAACCGGCTCAAGACTCATGAGGCCTAGTAAACCTAGGCTCTGATACCAACTTGTCACGACCCCAAATCCGGTCGTGATGGAGCCCAGCATACTGCTAGGCCAGCCCGACCAATCAACAATAACCACGGAGCCACAAGCTCACTTTATCCGATTTAAGCATAACAGTGATAGATATTTTAAAAACAGGGAACCAAGTCCCAACATGTGCCAACTCCCATAGACCGAAGGGTCAAGAGTCATGAGCCTCTACAGAGTATACAAAGTGTAAATAGTGAATATAACCGTGCACAAGTGTGGGATGATCAGAACAAAAATACAGACAAACTGGAGAATCAGGTCCTGCGAACGCTGGCAGCTACCTCGACCGTCCAAAAGCACTCCCTAGCCGCAATAGGATCAGCCCTGCTGTGATGTACCTGAATCTGCACACAAGGTGCAGGGAGTCGGGTGTGAGTACTTCCAACTAAGCAGTAATAAAAGTAAATAATGCTGAAAGGAAGAAAACCACGATAGGCACTATCTTATGCTACACAATACATAACTATCTTTTTATTCCTTTCAAGCATATGTGAGTAGATTATTTAGAAATCTCAATTTTAGCCACTTTATTTCATAATAATATACCAATACCTGGATAAAATCTCAAGTAGTGCAAGTCCGCACTCAAATCAGCCCCTCGGGCTTAGCACTCCTTATCAACTTACACCAGGAGATCTGGTCAATAAGGCAACTAATGCATTTGTGCCAGTAATGTATGAGTGTCGAATGTTATGCCACGTAGTACACGTAAACCAATGTATGTATGCCATGCAATGCATATGACCGCTACGGCGTGTAGCCCGATCCAATTTAGGTACCCGTGCTCACTGTGGGGGTTCAGACTCCGGAGGGGCTCCTACAGCCCAAGCACAATATTAATATCACACCTGCTGCGGCGCGCAGCCCGATCCGTATACCACTGCGGCGTGCAGTTCGATCCATGCATGTGTATGCATATGCTCACATAAAATGTCATGTCCTAACATATGGCCCTCGGCCCCAATCAGTCTAACAAATAATCAAGAAAGCCCTACGGGCAACAATATCATATTAGCTCACAGCTAAAAATGTTATTAAGACCTTGTTCAAGTTTTTTTTTTCATAACCTTATAAAAATGCTGAATAGCAAAAATACCATTTTAAACCTTAAATTTAGAATAAAATATGCACAGTGTTATCAAAACAATGATACCAATCCCTTAAGGATTCAAATAATTGGCACGAAGCCCAAACATGATAATTAGTCCAATTCATTTCAACAATTAGGTGTTATTATTTATTACGCGGGACGGACCAAGTCACGATCCCCAATGGTGCTCTACCCCACGCCCGTTATCCGACGTGCAAGTCACCTCAACACAACACTAAGATGTGCAAGTCCGGGGTTTACTAACCCTCAGGACATCATTGACAAGTATTACCCACCTCGAACCGACGAAAGCTCATGCCCGCGATGCCTTATCTCCTCGAACCGGCATCCACGCACGTCAAAACTAGCACAAATCAGCACAAATATATCACAATAGGCTAATGGAACATCACCCAATCGAAAGAACTCGAAAAATATCAGAAATCACGAAATTGGGAAAACCCGAGCCCCGGGCCCACATCTCGAAAAATTATGAAACTCACATTTTCGGAATTCTCGTCTCTCCACGAGTCCGTACATACCAAGAACTCCCAATTCGGACCACAAATGGTCCTTCAAATCCCCATTTTAAGATTTTTTGCTCGAAGCCCTAATTTTCTTGATTTCTTACCCAAATTCAGCGAATTAATGGAAGATTATTTGATAAAATCATGTATTTAACTCATAAAATTTACCTCCAATGATTCCTCGTCGAAATCCATTCAATTCCCGTCCAAAAGCTCTCAAGAATGACCAAAAATGGTGGAAAAATGGTGGAAAAATGGGTTGATTTCGCGACTGGAATGTTTTAAAAACATTCTGCCCAGGCATATTACTCACCGCGATCGCGGGAATGGCTCTGCGATCACGGAGAACAAAATTTGGCCAAAAATTTACCCTTCACGATCGCGGGAAAGGCTTCGCGATCGCGGTGAACAAACTCCGGTTCCTCCGCACAAGCTTCAGTATAATGGCCATAACTTTTTGCACACAACTCCGAATGATGAATAGTTTGATGTTCTACAAACTAGACACATAGAGCTATAACTTTCATTTGATGCTCATTTCCTGAATCCGTACACATTTATAGATATAAGCTTCCCAACATATACATGTGTATTAGAGATCCTTCTCGGACACCCTATAGTGTAACATCCATAACTATTTCCACAGATGTCAAAATCACGATTTCTTCTTCTTTCTGAATACTACACACGATGCACTACAACTTTCGTTTTTGAATCACCTTAAAATTCCTTGTAGATAAAAAGATATGAGCTTCCGAAGTAGGATCAATGCACAGAAATTTTCCTTCTTCGCGATCGCGGAGCATTTCACGCGATCGCGATTCATTAATACTTTTCGCACATTTTACTCACTGCGATCGCGTCCCATTGTCCGCGATCGCGTAGAACACTGCTACAGACATAAACCAGCAGTTAAAAATGGCCTAGAAATGGTCCGAAACCACCCCGAAACTCACCCGAGGCCCCCGGGACCTCAACCAAAAGAACAAACACGCCCTATAACCTTATTCGAACTTGTTGCAATCATCAAAACTCTATCGTTAACATCAAAATCATCCGTTTTCAACAAATTTAAGCTTAAGTTTAACTTTAACTTCAAAAATTCACATTCGATCAAAAACCCAACCAAACGATGTCCGAATGACCTGAAAATTTGCAGGCATATCCAAAATCACCTAAAGGAGCTACTGCAACTGTCGGAATTCCATTCCGACTCCCGGATCAAAATCTCACCTATCGATCGGATTTCGCCAAAATTCAACCTTAGCCAATTCAAGCCTATTTCTACACCAGATCTCCAAATTCAATTCGGATTGCTCTCCTAAGTCATAAATGATCCCTCGAAACTAGTCGAATCATCAGAATCCGATTCCGAGCACTCTAACTCGATAGTCAACTCTAGGTTGACTTTCCATATTCAAACTTCCTTCAAACATGCTATTTGCTTCATTTTTAATTCAATTCACTCCTAACTCACCCGATAGGTTCTAACACCGATATAGAAGCATAAGATATGTTAATGCAAGGTAACGGGGTGGAAATTTCCGTAACGACGGGCCGTGTCGTTACACCATTGAATCTAAAATCCCTAACCTACCACCATAGAACCTGGACCACTCTGTTAGCTGTGAGTACTGTCCCTGCCGCACCCTGCCATGGCCTGCCACGCCTTGACCCGTGCCATGGCATTGCCCAGCCATGGCCTGCCACGTCCTGACTCGTTCCATGGCCATGCACTGCCATGGCCTGCCACGTCCTGACCCGTGCCATGGCCATGCACTACCATGGCCTTCCACGTCCTGACCTGTGCCATGGCCACACCCTGCCTTGTCCTGCCACGTCCTGCTACGTCTTGACCCGTGGCATGGCCACGGCCTACCATGGCCTGCCACGTCTTGACCCGTTCCATGGCCATGCGCTGCTATGGCCTTACACGTCCTAACCCGTGGTATGGCCATACACTGCCATGGCTTGCCACGTCCTGACCCATGCCATGGCCAGGACCTGGCACATCCTGACCCGTACCATGGCCATGCACTGCCATGGCCTGCCACGTCCTGACCCGTCCCAAGGCCAAGCACTATCATGGCCTGCCACATCCTGAGCGGTGCCACAGTCATGCACTGCCATGGCATACCACGTCCTTACCTATGCCATGGCCACACCCTACCATGCCCTGACATGGCGTGCCACACCCTGACTTGTGCCATGGCCACGCCCTGCCATGTCCTGCCACGTCCTAACCCGTGTTATGGCCATGTACTGCCATGGCCTGCCACGTCCAGACCCGTGCCATGGCCATATACTATCATGGCTTGCCACATCCTGATCCGGGCCATGGCCATGCCCAACCATGTCCTGACACGTCCTGACCCGTTCCATGGCTATGCCCTGCCACGTCGTTCTATGGCCTGTCACGCCCTGACCCATGCCATGGGCACGACTAGCCATGGCCTGTTATGTCCTAACCCATTTCATGGCCATGCACTACCATGGCCTGCCACGTCCTGACCCGTGCCATCGCCACGCACTTCCATGGCCTGCCACTTCCTGACCCGTGCCATGGCCATGCACTATATAGCCTGCCACGTCCTGACCCGTGCCATGGCCATGCCTTGCCATGTCCTGCCCTATCTTACCACATCTTGACACGTGCCATCGCTACGCCCTGCCATGGCTAGCCAAGTCCTGACCCGTGCCACGGCCATGCACGGCCATGGCCTACAACGTCCTAACCCGTTCCAATGCCATGCACTACCATGTCCTTCCACATGAACCGTGCCATGTACATGCACTGACATGGCCTGCCACGTCCTAACTAGTGCCATGGCCGTGCCTTGCCATTTCCTGTCCCGGCCTGCCACGTCCTGACCCGTGCTATGGCCACACCTTGCCATTGCCTGCCACGTCCTGACCCGAGCCATGGCCATGCACTGCCATGGCCTGTCACGTCCTGACCTGTGACATAGCTATGCCCTACCACGCCCTGCCGTGGCCTGCCACACCCTGACCCGTGCCATGGCCACGCTAAGCCATGGCCTGCCATGTCCTAACCCGTTCTATGGCCATGCACTACCATGGCCTACCACGTCCTAGCCCGTGCCACGGCCATGCACTGCCATGCCCTGCCACGAATTAACACATGCCATGTCCATGCCTTGCCATGTCCTGCCACGTCCTACCATGTCTTCACCCGTGCCATGGCTATGCCCTACCATGGCTTGCCACGTCTTGACCCGTGCCATGGCCATGCATTGCTATAGCCTACCACATCCTAACCCGTGCTGTGGCCAGGCACTGCCATGGCCTGCCACGTCCAGACCTATGACATGGCCATACACTGCAATGGCCTACCACGTCCTCACCCGTGCCATGGCCATGCCCAACCATAGCCTGGCACGTCCTGACCCGTGCCATGGCTACGCCCTGCCACACCGTGCCATGGCCTGTCACGCCCTGACCCATGCCATGGGCACGTCCAGCCATGTCCTGCCACGTCCTAACCCATTCCATGGCCATGCACTGCCATGGCCAGCCACGTCCTTACCCATGCCATGGCCACGCACTTCCATGGCCTGCCACTTCCTGACCCGTTCCACGGCTATGCACTGCTATGGCCTGCCACGTCCTGACCCGTGCCATGGCCATGCCCTGCCATGTCCTGCCCCGTCTTGCCACGTCTTGACCTGTGCCATGGCTATGCCCTACCATGGCTATCCAAGTCCTGACCTGTGCCACGGCCATGCACGGCCATGGCCTGCAACATCCTAACCCGTTCCAAGGCCATGCACTACCATGGCCTTCCACCTAACCCGTGCCATGGCCATGCACTACCATGGCCTGCCACGTCCTGACTAGTGCCATGCCCATGCCCTGCCATGCCCTGTCCTGGCCTACCACGTCCTGACTCGTGCCATGGCCACACCTGGCCATTGCCTGCCACGTACGGACCCGAGCCATGGCCATGCACTTCCATGGCCTGCCACGTCTTGACCCGTGCCATGGCTAAGCCCTAACACGCCCTGCCATGGCCTGCCACACCCTGACCCTTGCCATGGCCACGCCCAGCCAGGGCTTGCCACTTCCTGACCCGTTCTATGGCCATGCACTACCATGGCCTGCGACGTCCTGACCCGTGCCATGGCCATGC
Source organism: Nicotiana noctiflora (assembly GCA_032618575.1). Lineage (NCBI taxonomy): Eukaryota > Viridiplantae > Streptophyta > Magnoliopsida > Solanales > Solanaceae > Nicotiana > Nicotiana noctiflora. The sequence continues at coordinate 70,689 of JASVEL010013316.1, read as the reverse complement.
ACTGCCATGGCCTGCCACATATTAACCTATTCCACGGCCATGCCTTGCCATGTCCTGCCACGTCCTACCACGTCTTGACCAGTGCCATGGCCATGCCCTGCCATGGCCAGCCACATCTTGACCCGTGCCATGACCATGCACTACTATGGCCTACCACGTCCTAACCCGTGCCTTGGCCATGCACTGCTATGGCCTGCCACATCCTGACCCGTGCCATGTCCACGCCCTGCTAGGTTCTAACCCGTATTATTGCCATGCACTGCCATGGCCTGCCACATCCTGACCTGTGCCAAGGCCATGCACTGCCATGGCCTGCCACGTTCTGAATGGTGCAATAGCCATAATCTGCCATGGCTGCCACGTCCTGACCCGTGCCATGGACACACCCTACTATGCACTGCCATGGCCTGCCACACCCTGACCCATGCCATGGCCACACCCTGCCATGACCTGCCACGTCCTAACCCGTGCCAAGGCCATGTGATGCCATGGCCTGCCAAGTCCTGACCCGTGCCACGGCCATGCACGGCCATGGCCTGCAACATCCTAACCCGTTCAAAGGCCATGCACTACCATGGCCTTCCACCTAACCCGTGCCATGGCCATGCACTACCATGGCCTGCCACGTCCTGACTAGTGCCATGCCCATGCCCTGCCATGCCCTGTCCTGGCATGCCACGTCCTGACCCGTTCCATGGCCACACCTTGCCATTGCCTGCCACGTACTGACCTGAGCCATAGCCATGCACTTCCATGGCCTGCCACGTCCTGGCCCATGCCATGGTTAAGCCCTAACACGCCCTGCCATGGCCTGCCACACCCTGACCCTTGCCATGGCCACGCCCAGCCATGGCCTGCCACTTCCTGACCCGTTTTATGGCCATGCACTACCATGGCCTGCGACGTCCTGACCCGTGCCATGGCCATGCACTACCATGGCCTGCCACATATTAACCTATTCCACGGCCATGCCTTGCCATGTCCTGCCACGTCCTACCACGTTTTGACCCGTGCCATGGCCATGCCCTGCCATGGCCAGCCACATGTTGACCCGTGCCATGGCCATGCACTACTATGGCCTACCACGTCCTAACACGTGCCTTGGCCATGCACTGCCATGGCCTGCCACATCCTGACCCGCGCTATGGCCACGCCCTGCTAGGTTCTAACCCGTATTATGGCCATGCACTGCCATGGCCTGCCACATCCTGACCTGTGCCAAGGCTATGCACTGCCAAGGCCTGCCACGTTCTGAACGGTGCCATAGCCATAAAGTGCCATGGCTGCCACGTCCTGACCCGTGCCATGGACACACCCTACTATGCACTGCCATGGCCTGCCACACCCTGACCCATGCCATGGCCACACCCTGCTATGACCTGCCACGTCCTAACCCGTGCCAAGGCCATGTGATGCCTTGGCCTGCCACGTCCTGAACCGTGCCATGGCCATGCAATGCCATGGCCTACCAAGTCCCGACCCATGACATGGCCATGCACTGCCATGGCCTGCCACGTCCTGACCCGTGCCATGGCCACGCCCTGCCATGGTCTGCCACGTCCAGCCACGTCCTAACCTGTGTCGTGGTCACGCCTTGCCATGTCCTGTCACATCCTGGCCCATGCCATGGCCATGTATTGCCATGGCCTGCAACGTCCTGACCCGCTCAAAGGCCATGCAATGCCATGGCCTACCACGTTTTGACCCGTGCGATTGCTATGCACAGCCATAGCCTACCACGTCCTGACCCGTGCCATGACCACGCCCTGCCCTGGCCTGCCATGTCCTGAACCGTGCCATGGGCATGCCCTGCCATGGCCTGCTATGTTCTGACCCGTGCCATGGCCATGCTCTACCATGGCCTGCCACGTCCTGAACCGTGCCATGGCCATGCACTACTAAGGCCTGCCACGTCCTGACCCATGCCATGGCCACAGCCTACCATGGCCTACCACTTCCTAACCTATGCCATGGCCACGCCCTACCTTGGCCTGCCACGTCCTAACCCGTGCCATGGCCATGCACTGACATGGCCTGCCACATCTTCACACGTGCCATGGCCATGCACTACCATGCCCTGCCACATCCTCACTCGTGCCATGGCCATGCACTGCCATGTCCTGCCACGTCCTTACCTATGTAACGGCCATGCACTGCCATGGTCTACCATGGCCTGCCACATCCTTACATGTGCGATGGCCATGGCCTGACCTGTGCTATGGCCAATCCCTGCCATTGCCTACCACGTCCTGCCACGTTTGGCCCATGCCATGGCGACGCCATGCAATGGCCTTCCATGTCCTGACCCATGCCATGGCCATGCACTGCCACGTCATGCCCCGTCCTGCCACGTCTTGACCCGTGCCATGGCCATTCACTTCCATTGACTGCCTCGTCCTACCACGTCTTGACCCGTGCCATAGCCATGCACTACCATGGCCTGTCATGTCCTGCCACGTCTTAACCCGTGCCATGGCCATGCACTGCCATGCACTACCATGGCCTGCCACGTCCTGCCACGTCTTCACCCGTGCCATGGCCACACCCTGCCATGGTCTGCCACGTCTTGACCCGTGCCATGGCCACGCCCTGCCTTGGCCTGCCATGTCCTGCGATGTCCTGTCATGCCTTCGGCATAGAACTTCGCCTCTCGAGCGATGCCTTGTGCCATTCCATGGCCACGCCTATGGTGCATTGGGCCTTGGCCTCTCTAGCGACACCCCTAGAAACAACTATTTGCACACATCGCCCTTTGGTATAGGCCTCAACCTCGAAAATGACACACCGAGAAGCCGCTAGTAGTGTATTCGCATATAGCCATTCCCTCGACACGACAAAGTGTTAAGTCCCATTGTCCACCTAATACACAAATTATATAGTTCCCACAGTCTTGAGGACTTGTACAGTTTTCCAACACTTAGTATATTATTTTGTATCAAGAGAGGACTAAACCTCTTTTCGAAAAAGGTAGAAATTGATTGGATTGGAGGGGGAGGGACGAATTAGAGTGATAAAGGGCTGAATCTCAGTGGATCGTGGCAGCAAGGCCACTCTGCCATTTACAATACCCCGTCGTGTATTTAAGTCATCTGCAAAGGATTCTACCCGCCTCTTGATTGAAATTGTACTTCAAGGCGGCCTCCGTGGCTCTTCCGCCGCAATGACTTAGCCAACGACAGGTGCCCTTCAGGGCCAAAGGCCCTACTACGGGGCGGGAAGCGGATGGCAGTTGCATGCGTCGCTTCTAGCCCGGATTCTGACTTAGAGGCGTTCAGTCATAATCCAGCGCGCGGTAGCTTCGCGCCACTGGTTTTTCAATAAAGTGCGATGACAAATTGTGCGAATCAATGGTTCCTCTCATACTAGGTTGAATTACTATTGCGACACTGTCATCAGTAGGGTAAAACTAACCTGTCTCATAACAGTCTAAACCTAGCTCACGTTCCCTATTGGTGGGTGAACAATCCAACACTTGGTCAATTCTACTTCACAATGATAAGGAGAGCTGACATCGAAGGATCAACAAGCAACGTCGCTATAAATGCTTGGCTGCTAGAAGCCATTTATCCTTGTGGTAACTTTCTGACACCTCTAGCTTCGAATTCTGAAGGTCTAAAGGATCGTTAGGCCACGCTTTCACGATTCATATTCGTACTGGAAATAAGAATAAATCAAGCTTTTACCCTTCTATTCCACACGAGATATATGTTCTCGTTGAGCTCATCATAGGACACATGCGTTATCTTTTAACAGATGTGCGCCCCAGCAAAACTCCCCACCTAACAATGTCTTCCGCCCGGATTGGCCTGCAAGCAAGCCTTGTGTCAAAAAATAGGGGCAGGGCCCTGCTTCCGATTAACAAAATAAGTAAAATATCGTTAAAATTAGTGGTATTTCACCTTCGCCTTTCGGCTCCCGCTTATACTACACTTCTCAAGACATTTCACAAATTCCAACTAGAGTCAAGCTCAACAGGGTCTTCTTTCCCGCTGATTCTGCCATGCTCGTTCCCTTGGTTGTAGGTTCGCTGGATTGTAGACAGGGACATTAGGAATCTCTTTAATCCATTCATGTGCGCCACTAATTAGATGGCGAGGCATTTAGCTACCTTAAAAGAGTCATAGTTACTCCCGCTATTTACCCGCGCTTGGTTGAATTTCATCACTTTGAGAGTCAGAGCACTGGACAGAAATCACATTGCGTAAACATCCGTAGGGACCATCGCGATGATTTATTTTAATTAAAAAGTTTGATTCCCCTTGCCTGTACCAGTTTTGAGTTGGTTGTTCGACGCCCGGGGAAGGCCTTGAAGGAACCGTTCCCAGTCTGTCCCCCGGCCGCCATGTGGCAACCCACTTTCGCTGCGGAAGCAGCTCGAGCAGTTCGCCGACAATTGACGGGATCGGGACTGGGACCCCTGTGCCTAGCCCTTAGAGCCAATCCTTTTCCCGAAGTTACGGATCCATTTTGCTGACTTCCCTTACCTATATTGATTTATCAACCAGAGGCTTTTCACCTTGGAGACCTGGTGCAGTTATGAGTACGACTGGGCATGGATGGTAGTAGGTCCTTCAAATTTTCAACGGCCGTCGGGGGCGCACCGGAAAACATTCGACGTACGGTGCTCTTCCAGCCGCTGGACCCTATCTCTGACTGAGTCGTTTCTAAGGTGGACAAGCTGTTATATAGAAAAGATAACTCTTCCCGAGGCCCCCGCCGATGTCGCCGGAATTCCTAACATTGTCATCAACCGCCAGGTCCCGGTTCAGGAATTTTAACCCGATTCCTTTTCGGAGTACATGTGAAACACGCTATCTGTCGGGGTTCCCCCGACCCTTAGGATCGACTAACCCATGTGCAAGTGCCATTCACATGGAACCTTTCCCCTCTTCAGCCTTCAAAGTTCTCATTTGAACATTTGCTACTACCACAAAGTTCTGCACCAACGGCCGCTCTGCCTAGGCTCACGCAAAATGTTTTGCAGTGACCGCTGTGCCCTCCTACTCATCGAGCACTGGCAGTTGCCCCGACGGCCAGTTGTAGGTCGCGCGGTTAAGCGCCATCCATTTTCGGGGCTAGTTGATTTGGCTGGTGTGTTGTTATACACTCCTTAGAGGATTTCGACTTCCATGACCGCCGTCCTGCTGTCTTAATCGACCAACACCCTTTGTAGGATCTAGTTTAGCGCACAATTTGTCACTGTAACCCGGCTTCCGGTTCATCCCGCATCGCCAGTTCTACTTACCAACAATGGGCCACTTGGAGCTCTTGATTATGTGGCGCGGCTCAATAAAGCAGCCGTGCCATCCTACCTATTTAAATTTGAGAATAGGTCGAGGGTGCTGCACCCCCGATGCCTCTAATCATTGGCTTTACCCGATAGAACTCACATGCGACCTCCAGCTATCCTGAGGGAAACTTCAGAGGTAACTAGCTACTAGACGGTTCGATTAGTCTTTCGCCCCTATACCCAAGTCAGACGAACAATTTGCATGTCAGTATCGCTGCGGGCCTCCACCATAGTTTCCTCTGGCTTCACCTTGCTCAGGCATAGTTCACTGTCCTTCGGGTCCCGACATGTATGCTCACACTTGAACCCTTTAGAAAAGATCAAGGTCGGTCGGTGGTGCACCCCACAGAGGGATCCCACCAATTAGCTTCCTTACGCCTTACGGGTTTACTTTCCCGTTGACTCTCACACATGTCAGACACTTTGGTCCGTGTTTCAAGAGGGGTTGAACGGGGAGCCCACAGGCCAGCATCCGGAGTGCACAGATGATGAAGGATGCAAGAGGCGTGCGCCGCCTACCATAATCAAGGAGACGGCGTTCCACGGGAATATCAAAAGCCCAAGCTTTGGCCACCCCCCCCCCCCAATCCACATTGGTCCACATTCCGAGTCGATCGGCGGAGCGGCTAACCACCATTTCACATCCGACCGGAGCGCATCACCCGCCCCCATCTGCTTTCCTCCAGAACTTTTCAAGCACTTCTTGACTCTCTTTTCAAAGTTCTTTTAATTTTTCCCTCGTGGTACTTGTTCGTTATCGCTCTCTTGCCCATATTTTGCCTTGGACGAAATTCACTGCCCGATTTATGCTGCAATCCCAAACAACTCGACTCGTAGATAGTGCCTCGTGGTGATATAGGGTCCGAGCATAACGGGGCTTTCACCCTCTCCGACGCCCCCTTCCAGGGGACTTGGGCCCTGTCCGCCGCTGAGGTCGCTTCTCCAGACTACAATTCGGACGGCAGAGCCACCCGATTCTAAGGCTGGGCTGTTCCCGATTTGCTCGCCATTACTAGGGGAATCCTTGTAAGTTTCATTTAATCTGCTTATTGATATACTTAAACTCATCGAGTAGTCCTGCCTACCCTAGGGTCGCGGTCAGAGCGCCTAAGCGCGATAAAGGTTAGGGAGCCCAAACGTGAGACGGGTTGGAGCCACGACATTACGAGAGTTGAGTTTCAACCACCACTTGTCGTGACGTCCGCAGCCATGGACTTGCATTTAGGACAACTGCACGCTCGAGGCACACGGGAGGTCAGTATCATCCCCACGACACTGCCGGACCATGAGAATGGCCCAGTGTGAGGGGGCGATACGATGCATGATGCTCAGGCAAATGTGCCCTCGGCCTGATGGCTTTGGGTGTAAATTGCGTTCAAAGACTCGATGGTTCATAGGATTCTACAATTCACACCAAGTATCACATTTCGCTACATTCTTCATCGATGCAAGAGCTGAGATATCCATTGCCGAGAGTCGTTTGTGTTTCAAAAGAAGCACAAGTCCCCTTGAGTGTGCCGCAAATAGGGCACGAGGGGCAGGCTTTCAACTTACTATTCCTTGACGCTTTCCGCGCCGGGGTTCATCAATCACCCGACACGCACGCAAGCGCACGCGCGGGGGATAGGAGGGAGCCTTGTGGATGGAGGCCGAAGCACCCTGACCGCGCTGCTCCCCAGTGTTTAAATAGGTCTACGGTCATTCTGCTTTGCAGGTTTCAACAATGATCCTTCCGCAGGATCACCTACGGAAACCTTGTTAAGACTTCTCCTTCCTCTAAATGATAAGGTTCGATGGACTTCTCGTGATATCGCGGGCAGCGAACCGCCCATGTTGCCGCGATCTGAACATTTCACCCGATCATTTGATCGGTAGGAGCGACAGGCGGTGTGTACAAAGTGCAGGGGCGTAGTCAACGCGAGCTGATGACTCGCGCTTACTAGAAATTCCTCGTTGAAGACCAATAATTGCAATGATCTACCCGCATCACGATGAAATTTCAAAGATTACCCGGGCCTGTCGGCCAAGCCTATAAACTCGTTGAATACATCAATGTAGTGCGTGTGCGGCCCAGAACATCTAAGGGCATGACAGACAAGTTATTGCATCAAACTTCCGCGGCCTAAAAGGTCGTAGTCCTTTTAACAAGCTGGCCCTGATGGGATACCTCCGTATAGCTAGTTAGCAGGCTGAGGTCTCATTCGTAAACGAAATTAACTAGACAAATTGCTCCACCAACTAAGAACGGCCATGCACCACCACCCATAGAATCAAGAAAGAGCTCTCATTCTGTCAATCCTTACTATGTCTAGACCTGGTAAGTTTCTCCGTGTTGAGTCAAATTAAGCCACAGGCTCCACTCCTGGTGGTGCTCTTCTGTCAATTCCTTTAAGTTTTATCCTTGCAACCATACTCCCCCCGGAACCCAAAAACTTTGATTTCTCATAAGTTCCAGTGGAGTCCTAAAAGCAACAGCTGTCAATCCCTGGCCGTCATCGTTTATGGTTGAGACTAGGACGGTATCTGATCGTCTTCGAGCCCCAAACTTTCGTAATTGATTAATGAAAACATCCTTGGCAAATGCTTTTGCAGTTGTTCTTCTTTCATAAATCCAAGAATTTCACCTCTGACTATGAAATAGGAATGCCCCCGGCTGTCCCTATTAATTATTACTCTGATCCTGAAGGCCAACGTAATAGGACCAAATTCCAATAATGTTATCCCATGCTAATGTATACAGAGCGTAGGCTTCCTTTGAGCACTCTAATTTCTTCAAAGTAATAGCGCCGAAGGCACGGCCCAGACAATTAAGGCCAAGATCGCATCGCCGGCAGAAGGGACGAGACGACTGGTGCACACATAAGGCGGACCGGCCGGCTAAACCTAAAGTACAACTACGAGCTTTTTAACTGCAACAACTTAAATATACGCTATTGGAGCTGGAATTACCGCGGCTGCTGGCACCAGACTTGCCCTCCAATGGATCCTCGTTAAGGGATTTAGATTGTACTCATTCCAATTACCGGACTCATAGAGCCCGGTATTGTTATTTATTGTCACTACCTCCCCGTGTCAGGATTGGACAATTTGCGCGCCTGCTGCCTTCCTTGGATTTTGATTATAGGTGAATTTTACTATAATTATGCCCTAAATAATCACACTTTATTGTTGAATTGATATTGTTTATGACAAAATGCTTTGATTAGTGTTTATTGGTGTGTTATATGTACACATGAACCATTAATGCTAAAGGAGATATTTCGGAGTCATATGTTGATGAAAAGGCCAAGTGAAGAGTTGAAGTGAAGTGAGTTTGAAAAATTGAAGAAGAAATCCGAAGTATTATTCATCCACGGTTCACTCGCGACCGCGGATGAACCGCGAAAAAACAAGCTCTCTGAACTTTTCGGAATAATCAGAGTACTGCTCTGTTCGCGGTTCACCCGCGACCGCGGACGAACCACGGAAGGCACCGCAAAATACTTTCCTAGTTGTGTACAAATTCAGTTTTTAACTCTTAGTTCGCCCAATAGAGGCAAGCCCTATATTTTTGACTACTTTTGCAAGACAATTAGTAAGAGAGAACTCTCTTAACTCATTCCTTTATTTTATATCAATTATTTATTTATGAATTCAATTATTATTCTTGTTTCTTTGAGCATGAGTAGCTAAATCCTTTTCTATGGTTTTGATGGAACCTATTGAGTGATGAACTTCTTGTTTATGTGATTACAAATTGTGAGCTAGATTTCTATTTGTTCAAATTCATTCTTGTTGTAGTTAATTGGTAGGATCCCTAATTAGCTGTGCCTATTTAGTATGCGTAACTTGAAATAGAGTGCATATTTAGGTATATTGTTGAACAACACCACACCTAGGTTATTGAAGGAATCTATAACTTCAGGCGTAAAGACGAGATTAGGAATAACGAAGTCTTGGGTGCAATCTTAAGTGAACTATTCAAATTAAAGCTAGCTAGGGTACCTCGGGAGAGTGCACTAGTAAATTATCGTAATTGCTCGGGAGAGAGTTACGGTATAAATAGCGTTCATGATTGATAGAATATATTGACAATTTGTATGAGCATAACAAGAAGGGATTCCATCAATAAGGGAAATCAATACCTTAGTCCTTCTCCATATTATTTCCTCAACATTTAATTCTTTTTTTAAGCCTTTTTAAATTATTGCAAAGGTAGTTGTTCAAAAATAACACAAACATATATTCGGAATTTTGGGAACTTGATTCGGAAGTGTTCCTGGGTTGTGAAAGTTGCAATTGGTAGGTTAATTCTCTGTGAGATCGATTCTGGACTTATTAGACCAGGTTATATTGACTACGACCGTTCCTTGGACGTGAATCAATTTTGGCGCCGTTGCTGGGGAGTTAACGTAATTATCAATTGCCATTGACAAAACTTCAATATTCTTGCGTAGTCGGGTTCTTTCTACACTTTACATTGAATATCATGACGGTTGTTGATTTGTGTACTCAGGTGCATGTCTAGAAAATCTGCAAGGACTGGAGAACTTATTGAAGGACTCTCAAACCCCGAGCAAACTTTCCGGGCACGTAACAAGGCTATCAAACAAGTTCAGCAATCTCAACAACCAATCAAACTAGACTTCGACATGTGTGACGTGAACGAACCAAACCAGCAAGCTGGGTTAAACATTCAAGAGGCACAAGAGGCACAAGAAGGTGCACTATATGACTGGGCACAACCCACAACGGATAATTTTGCAACTACCATCGTTGTGCCCGTGATTCAAGCTGAGTGTTTCCAGAATACTAACAACGTGCTCCATTTATTACAAAACAAGGGATTATTCTCTGGGTCTCAGGATGAAGATCTACAATAGCACCTGAAGAACTTTCTCTAGATATGGAAGACACAGAGGCAACCGAAATGTGACTCCGGAAGCTATCAGACTATTGCTCTTTCCGTTCTTAGTTACAGGGGCTGCACAGGTATGGCTAAACTCAATTCCCATAAACTCTATTGCAACTTGGGATGAGTTAGTCAAGCAATTCCACAACAAGTTTCATCCACCTAACAAGACAGCTCAGCAAATTGATGAGATTGTGAGCTTCAAGTAGAAACCAATGGAGACATTACATGAAACTTGGGGCAGATTCAAGGGTATGCTTGTTATGTGTCCTCACCATGGGATTGCCGAGCAGATGTTGGGTAAAAGGTTCTACATGGGGCTTTCAGATAGTATGAAGAATATTGTGAATGCTTCAGCAGGTGGGGCTTTCTTGAGCAAGCCTTGGAGAGAGGGCCAAAATTTGCTAGACAAGATGGCTCAAAACTCCGGGTGGACGACCAGAAATGCGCCTATCACTCCAGTGGTACACTATGTACCTCTGAATCCGTCCAACACTCTAGAGGAGAACGTGGCAACTTTATTGACACAAATGAGCATCCTGACAAAGAAGGTGGAAGAATCAGGGGTCAAGCAGCAGGTTCATATTGTAGACACTACCAATGGTGGTTCATCCACATCTTGCATTAGCCAACCCATAGGTAATCCATGGGCTGCAGACCAAGAATATCATCATCAGCATGAAGACATGAATTATGTGACTAATTATAGAGGGCAACGACAGGGTAACCAGAGTTGGGGTCAGCATGCTCCACAGCGGTAAAGGCCTCCTCAGCCACAATATAATGCAGCAGGTATTAGGCCACCACACAATATGGCTCCATATCCTAGACCTCAGAATTTTAGCTATCAGCAGTAGGGATATCATCCACCTCCACCACAGCATGGGGGTAGACATGATGATGGGTTCGCAAGGTTTGAAGCTATGATGCAGCAGGTAATTGGGTCAAATGCCAAAACCAATGAAGAAATAGATGCACATGATGCAGCGATCAAGAATATGGAAGTACAGATGGGCCAGATTGCTATGTCACTTAACAAACGTCCTCAAGGGACATTGCTTGTAGATACACAAACTAACCCAAAAGACCAAGTCCTAAAGAACCTGATGGCTTTGGAGGAGGCCCCTGTGGCCTGTTTAACAGTTCAAAAGGATATGTTCCTTACAAGTATGAACAAGATGTATCAAGGATGTACATTATCTCCTCAACCTCTTCATCAGTTGCCAAATTATCAAACATTGTAAGTGCTTTCTCTAACGAATCGTTGAGATACACACTTGGATCATGATTTTGTTCATCTCAATCACCGATATCATAGAAAGTTCCTCATATTGAGAAGGAATTTGGATTGCTTTGTATACATTGAACACCGCTTCCTCATCATCTACCCTCAGAATCATCTTTCCTTCTTTCACTTTAATGATCGCATCACCGGTAGCTAACAGAGGTCACCCTAGTATGATTGGAACCAAATCATGTGCTTCATAATCAAGAATAATAAAATCAACAGGGAAGATGAATTTTCCAATTTGCAGCAACACATCTTCTATCACCCCTTTAGGGTGTGCTATGGACATGTCTGCTAACGGTAACATCACAGTGGTTCGTCTAGGAGCTCCAAGACCCAATTGTTTGAATAATGATAAGGGTATTAAATTTATGCTCTCCCCCAAATCACAAAGAGCCCGGCCTACATCAATATCACCAATATGCACATGAATTGTAAAGCTGCCTGGATCTTTAAGCTTTTGAGGAAGCTTGTTTTGGACCCTGGCAGTGCACTTATCAGTAAGTGCAACTCTCTCATATTCAGTCAATCTTCTTTTGTGAGCCACTATATCTTTAATGTACTTAGCATACTTAGGAATTTCACGAAGTACATAAACAAGTGGAATGTTTAATTGAACCTGGCTCAACATAGACAGAAATTTACTAAACATGCGATCATCATTCTTCTTTTGAAGTCTCTGGGGAAAAGGTGTAGGTGGCCTTGGGACTTCCACTGGTTCAAGACTTTCAGTAATCTTCTTTGGATCATTTGTCACTTTAGGGATCAACTCTCCCTCAGGCACAAACTTATCTTTCATTTTCTTTGAGACTTCCTCAAGTTCTTTCCCGCTTCTAAGTGTTATAGCACTTACTTGTGGGTTCTTTTCTATATCACTGGGAAGAGCTCCTGTAGGTCTACTATTATGGTTCGTTGCTATCTGCCCCATCTGCCTTTCAAGATTTCTAACATCAGTCCTGAGCTGCTGATTGTCAATTAACAACTTTTTCAACAAATCATTTGTGCTCTCTTCCACTTGCTGAGGTGGTCTTTGAGGCTGGTTAAAACCCCCTTGCTGTCTGTATTGATTTTGATTTTGCTGATTTCCACCCCATGAGAAGTTAGGATGATTCCTCCAATTTGGATTGTAGGAATTTCCATATTGTGCGTGCTGATTTGTTGGGCATCTATTTTGCTGTCCCACATAATATATAGATTCTGAATTCGTAGGGCACATATCACTTGTATGGCTATCACCACACATTTTACATCAAATAGTCATTTGTTGTACCTGTTGCATGGGTTAAGGTTGTTGCATTGTCATCCTTGTTATCTGGTTGGATAGCCTTGCAATATCAGCTCTCATTGCCGATACATCATCAAGCTCAAGTAACCCTGCTGATTTTTGTTTCAATGCCATTCTGGAATCTCCATCACCCTGCCAATTATTGTCATTTGAAGTGAATATATTCAGCAAGTGTTGGATTTCAGTGTAGGATTTTGTCATGCAACTTCATCCACAAGCGGAATCAAGATTCATCTTTGAAGCTTCATCTAATCCATCAACCAAAGTGTGACCTAACACCTCGTCTGTTTGGAAATGATGAGGACAGTCCATGAGTAACTTCTTGTACCTTTCCCATGCTTGACGAAGTGTCTCGCCAGAGCGTTGTTCAAACCCAAGAATTTGACTCCTCGGCATCTTTGTCTTCTTAGTAGGAAAGAATTTAATTAAGAACTTCCTTGCTAGATCATCCCTTGTGCGGATTGAATTGGATGGTTCTTTATTGAACCACTCTTTACCTTTCCCAAGCAGAGAAAAGGGAAAGAGTGTCAGCCTTACATAGTCCTTGGAAACATTTGGATAATTGTAAGTATCCGTAATTTCCAGGAAATTCTGAATATGTCGTTGTGGATCTTCATGTGGTAGACCCACAAATTGCCCTGTAGGCTGAATCAGCTTCACCATATACTGTTTCAGCTCAAAGTGCCCATTAACATCAGGCTTCACAATATCCTAAGTCATATTAGCCAAACTGGGTGTTGCGGCTTCAATCACCGCTCGTTCCTCATTTCCTGCCATCACTGTTGGATGTGGTTGAATTTGAATGTTCAACTCTCATTCTGTTCTATATCGAGCTTCCCACTCTCTCCTTGTTCTATGAATTGTTCTTTCAATTTCAGGATCAAATGGAAAGAGATTGTTTGTGCTTCTACTCCTCCGCATTCAAGAGAAGAACCTGTATTACACAAACAAATAGATGAAAATTTCTTTTTATATTTTCTATTAACAACTTAAAAATAGTAAAACAGTCAAGGAGCTAATTTCAAATTCCTCGGCAATGGCGCCAAAAACTTGTTGCGACCAAAACACTCACACAAGTGTACGTGATCGACAAGTAGTATAGTGATAAGTAAAGTATCGTTCCCACGAGGAATTTTTTTAACTTATTGACTGATATTAAATTAACTAAATCTTTATTTATGCTATATAATTCGAAAATATATAAGAGCCGCTTTATAATACACTTAATAATGTCACAATTATTCAAAATGAAATTACTACAACCAATTCACAATATTTTTATAATAATATGGACGAATATATTCCAGGGTCATGGACTTGCTAGTAATCATGCTATTTTTCTACTTAGAATCGATTTATTAAATTATCCGGGTTATTGATTATAAGGTTAATAATATTCATAAGAAACTTTCGAGTTCTTATGAATCTATCCAAGTTAAATCAATACCTATATGTCTATGGTATTAATATTAACAAGAATGCATTTTCAAACTCTTATTTTTCAACCAAACAAGGAAATTAATTATATGTATATCTTAATTGCAAATATTTCACCCGATGCCCGAGATTCTAATCTTGTTCTATTTGATTTTATATGCAACCAAGAATTTCCTTTGTCAGGTTTAATTCAAAGTTCGTAAATAATATTTCAGTGTTAGCTATGCAGTAAAATAATTAAGACCAAAATCAAATAAACAACCCATATCAATAACTTCAATAAAGTCAATCTAAGCTTCAAATAACAAGATCAACTAACATCCATGACCCTAGAATATTAGAAAGTTTAGATACTCATGTTCATGCTAAAATCAACAATATTAGTATCGAACATACTACAAAGAAAATACAAGATGAAGGTTTAGATGAACTCTTTAATTTGTTGCTCCAAAATCTGGATCTTCAATTTCTTGCTTAGCTCCAAGAGGACATCAGTGGTTTCTCTTCTCAAAATGTTCTCTCTAAAATGAATAGTGTAATTCCACTCTAATTCAATGTAAAAATCTGATCTCTCAATTATGCACATTTTCCTTGTTTTAGTCCCTTAGTGGAATCCACCCCTTAGTGACAAAATAGTCACTCAATAATGCATTTCCGGAACAGGACTAGCACAGGCATGCTAATGGCCACGCTACTGCCCGCGCTAGTAGGGTAACATTCTGTCTGAAATTTTGGACTAGCGCGGGCAAGCTAATGGTCACGCTAATGCCCGCGCTAGTGGTGTTTGTGCTCCTTTGTCCTCTTTTGCTCAATTTTCCACATTGTTTACCATCATAAACTCTCACATGCTTAATTAACTCCTATGAAACATTCAAATCACAATTAGAGCAAACTTTATCATTAATTATAATCATATGACAGTAATTTCTTCTTAATTTAGAGCATATATATATGGGCTATATTACACAATTTAGCCCATTATCAACACCCCACACTTAATCTATTGCTAGTCCTCGAGCAATCACACTAAACTTATAAAAGAGTCATCAACTCAACCATTTTACCTTAATGCTTGACACCTAGAACAAAACTCATACATTACACCTAGTAATATAACATTCTAGTTTCTAGACTAACTTCAAGTGCTATACAATATTCACACTTCTTTGAATTACTCTATACAGAGATCTAGATTTGATTGTCTGTCACGAATCATATGCCTTCACAATTTTATCAACATTACATATATCAATATGTACAAAAGAGTTCCATAATTAATTACAAGAAGAAAGTTTCACTCACACTCACAAAAGAAGTCACATGCATGCAAGTGGTACCATAAGCTTGCCCTTAATGTAAATCTCTACTAATGCAGGCTTGTTCGATCAAAAATCAACTAGGACTTTTTCTTCTGGTTGTAATGTGGGTTAAGGGGCTGGTAGGATTTATTCTGGGACTAGTGACAAGCACTCCTAAGCACTTTAACACATTACTCAATCATTTTTAGCGCAAATTCTTCAATCTTAATAACAATTGCATCAATCAATTCACTCCTAGCAATGTTCCATCTTTCTTTTATGCACTGCTTTAATTCACACTCCGCTGGCAGTAACAAAACAATAAACATATATTTATAATATTTTTTTTTCAATATTTTAGTGCACCTTTCTAACTTTCATTGGTTCCGTTCACAAACCACCCCACATTTAGTTCCTCTGTACTTCTTTTAGCGCTCATTTTACAATTAAATTGCTTTAAGAGGTTAAAGGGATCAAAATATCAATTAAGAACAAAAATGGTATAGGCTTGTAATGTGGGTGCCATAAGGTTTCAAGGCTAGAAATGGTTAACTAGGGATAGATTTTATTTGATTTAAGCAATTGAGTTCAAAAACATCAAGGAAAGCCTAACATCATTTTTAAAACCGAGTGTCACCTGAAATTTCGCTTCAATTCACATACTAGGCAAGTTCTAGACACACTTACACTACATGGACTATGCAAAAAACCAATCTCACCACACATGGCAGACGACTCATTAAGATCAACTCATCGAGACACTCTATTATGAGTACTCATTTCAGTAGCAAACATGCAATTAAGACACTTTCAGTCAAATTCCTTTAAAACTAAATATTATATTCTAGGATCTAATGTGTTCAGGCGTATTAGCAATAAGGATTCTCTTTCATTTTATAGCTTGTAATTCTTTAGTTTGATTCTCTTTCATTTTATAGCTTGTAATTCTTTAGTTTAATACACAAAGTATAAATTTAAAACAACCTATGCCCGGTTCAAAATAAGCCATTGGAAAAGAACCGTGGCTCAAAGAAAAACCAAGGGGGATTTGTTACCTACACAAAATATTTTACAATATCCACTCTCTATGACACGGACATATACTTTAAAAAATATTAATTTGAACAATCTTAAATCACCAAACTTAACTTAAAAAATTCAAAATATCACTCCAAAACAATACTAATGACAACTATACTAATGTTCTAACAAACCAAACAATACTAACATTCCAACAATAATAAACTAGCCAAAATAGTCCACAATACCAAACAAGATAAAAACAAATATAGAAATGTTGCAAAAGGGGCTCCTCCACCCCACACTTAAAATTGAAGACATGTCCCCATGTCTTCCATTAAAAGTATAAGTTTAAGCGAAAATACTTCCCCGAAGCCTTAATCTTGATCAGAGGCAGAATTGAAATCAACATTGCATGCCCTACCCAAAGCTCGAAACCAACCCATTATCCTCTTTTCGGACTTCTTTTGTTGAGTTTGCATTTGCCCAACACTCCCGGCCAGATCATTTACTGAAGTCATTATTTGTTCGATTTCGTGCTCCGTGCGGTCTAACCGTTGTCCTCGAGTGGCCCTAGACGGGCCAGCAACATCTGAAACCTGTGGTTCAGCACGCTGAGCTTCATCCCCCATTTCTGCATCACTTGCTTCAACTTGTTCAGTTTCCTCCTCATCATCATCGCTTTTGTCAGAATCATCACCATCCAAATCTGCTTGAATGTCCTCTCTACCTGTGGTGACCCTTTCTGCCGTGAATGGATTCATTTGTCTTAATCGACCATCGATGTCTAGATTGTTTTGCACATTAGCCTGCAAACACAAGAGTGTTACCAGTGATGGATAGTACATACCATACCTATGAACTCGAACTCTCTGGAACATCTCATTGTGTATCAAATGTGGCACATCAAACAATCTTCCAGTCATGAGGCACCAAATTAAGCAAGCTAGAGGTTTGTTCACCTCTGTCAAATTCTTTGATTGTAGCAAACGACTGTTAATGAAGTATAACCAACACTTAGCTACAAACTTGAGGGCGTTGGCGTGAAACTTGCTCCCATATTTAAACCACTGTATTCGAGCTTCCGGTCGACAAATGACGTCAGTGAAGGTTTCCCATGGAGTATGTTTTCTATTGTTTGATGGGTATGCATCTATGGTCCTCTCGTCCCATGGTGGCAGCCTGTATGCCGCCCTAATTGTCTCCATTGATGCATTGACCAACCGTCTACGCACCATAACATTGAAATCATTATGCTCTGGGAGATTTGCATAGAATTCCCGCACAAGCATCACGTTTCCAATGATTGGCTCTTCAAAGAAGATGTCTAGTCCCCGCCTTCTCAATTCTATTGGTATGTTGGGGGAGTAGTTTGACAACGCAATAGCATCCATTGCTTGCTCTGGTAGGATACTCTTGTCTTCTTTTATATGAAATATGTCCTCTGCTTTTGCAGATACAAATTTCTGGCTGTTAAAGGGCTGGACATCAACAGATTTGCGTGGCCTTCCTCCAACATTTGTTGTGGCTGGGCGTCTGGATGAAGAAGCTTCTGATGGGCGCTTACGAGGAGCCATTAGACCTGCCAAAAAGTGAAGGTTAACATTGTTCTTTCAGGTGATCAATCCGGACTACTCAAACTTCATCACGAAATTGATCACAATACTACCTTCATAAAAACATTTTATCAAACATGCTGTGAGAATGTTAGATGTTATGCCTTAAACAACATTCTACAAGGATGTTTTCATCCACAGCAACCAAACAACATTACTACTTTACAAACTATATAACACTAAAATTTTCAACCTAAATTAAGAACAAAATATGCCACAATATATATATATATATATATATATATATATATATATATATATATATATATATATGACATCTAACATTACAACTAAAATAGGGGTGTTATTTCAAGTTATCATCTACATTCTTATGAACAATATAATAAAGAAACAAAATTCTACATAATGATTCTATTTACATGATGAATTCTAACAATAAGTTACATAAACAAACTTAATCTATAAACTAAGAAGGCAACTTTTCTTTTTACAAAGAAAATTAAGAAAAACGAAATACATTCAAAATAAAAAAAAAAATACAAAGTTAGAAACACCAAAGAAAGAAAGAGAGAAAAGCTTACCTTAATGGAGATGGTCTTGGGAATTTTAAAAGATTTAGGGGTTGGAGAAATTGATTAATGAAGAAGATGAAAGAAGAGGCGCTAGGGTTAGAGTAGATAGTGAGGGGAATGGGTGTTTTATGATTTTTGGGTTTGGGGTATGTTAGTATACTTAAAAACCTTTAAAAAACGCGGAAATTTCACTAGACTAGCGCGGGCATTAGCGCGGCCGTGCTAGTCTAGCACGGGTTAAGGCAGAAAGTTAGCCCATTAGCGCGGCCGAGCAAATGGGTTTTTTTTTTCTTTTTTTTATATATGCACAATGCAATCATACCTTAGCATCCCTCCTTGTTGTCCTACAATTATCAGCACACAATTAACACCCAAACAAACTAAAAACAAAGAAAATAACACATTAAAAATGACATATATCGCTACTATTGGGTTGCCTCCCAACAAGCGCCTGATTTACTATCACGGCACGACTTCACAATTCATCAAACATCATTTAATTCAATCGAGGTCTTGTGATAATTAATGTCACCACCCCAATAGTGTTTCACCCTTTGTTCATTCACCAGAAAAGATTCACTTGAGTTTTTGTCCCTTAATTTTATTGCTCCATAGGGACTCACACTTACCACCACAAAAGGTCCTGCCCAACGGGATTTGAGCTTTTCCGGAAAGAGTTTCAACCTAGAATTGAATAACAGAACTTGTTGCCCCGGCTCAAACTCACGATGTTGGATATGTTTATCATGCCATCTCTTGGTCCTTTCTTTATATAACTTGGTATTTTCATAAGCATTCAACCTAAACTCATCAAGTTCGTTGAGTTGTAGCAGCCTTTTTTCACCAGCTATATCAATATCCACATTTAACTTTTTGGTTGCCCAATAAGCTTTGTGTTCAAGTTCAACAGGCAAATG
Organism: Nicotiana noctiflora; assembly: GCA_032618575.1. Taxonomy (NCBI): domain Eukaryota; kingdom Viridiplantae; phylum Streptophyta; class Magnoliopsida; order Solanales; family Solanaceae; genus Nicotiana; species Nicotiana noctiflora. Next base: position 51,114 of record JASVEL010013316.1, on the reverse strand, counting down.
ACATGCCTTTCCATAAACTAACCTGTATGACGAAGTACCTATTGGATTCTTGTATGCAGTTCGGTAGGCCCACAAAGCATCTTCTAATTTAACAGACCAATCCTTCCTGTTTGCATTAACTGTTTTCTCCAAAATCTGTTTTATCTCTCGATTAGATACTTCAACTTGACCACTCGTTTGAGGGTGGTACGCAGTAGCAACTTTGTGTTTTACCCCATATTTTGATAAAACATTTTTAAACAGTTTGTTGCAAAAGTGTGTTCCCCAGTCACTTATATACATCGTTGGAGTTCCAAAGCGTGTGAAAATGTGTTTCTTAACAAAACTTACCACAACTTTTGCATCATTCGTAGGAAGAGCAATGGCTTCAACCCACTTAGACACATAGTCTACTGCAACCAGAATGTACCTATGACCATTAGAACCTGGAAATGGTCCCAAGAAGTCAATTCCCCATACATCAAACAATTCCACCACCAAAATATTCTGCAAAGGCATCTCATTTCTCTTTGTGATTGTACCTGTTCTTTGACACGTGTCACAAGTTTTAACAAATGCATGAGCATCTTTAAATAATGATGGCCAGTAAAAACCTGATTGGAGAACCTTTTGGGTTGTTCTATCTCCACCATGATGACCTCCATATGAAGAAGAATGATAGTCATGCAAGATGGCATTCATTTATTCTTCAGGTACACATCTTCTTACCAATTGGTCAGCACATTGTTTGTAGAGAAAGGGCTCATCCCACATATATGATTTCACATCATGGAAGAATCTTCTCCGTTGATCGGCTGTGATTTCTGATGGCATCACTCCATTTGCAATATAATTTACAAAGTCAGCATACCATGGAGTTTCATTAGATGTGATAGCTAACAGATGTTCATCTGGGAACGTTTCTTTTATTGAGTCCCCTTCAATCACATGACCTCTGTTTTCCAATCTTGACAAATGATCTGCCACTTGATTCTCTGTACCTTTTCTATCTCATATCTCCAGGTCAAATTCCTGCAAAAGAAGAACCCATCGGATTAGTCTTGGCTTTGCATCTTTCTTTGCGAATAGATACTTGATAGCCGAGTGGTCAGTATAGACTATGACTTTAGTTCGTACTAGGTAGGATCTAAACTTGCCAAATGCCCATACTACTGCAAGTAATTCTTTCTTTGTGACAGTGTAATTCATTTGAGCGGGATTGAGAGTTCTGCTCGCATAATGAATGGAGTAAAAAAATTTCTCCTTCCACTCTCCCAACACAACACCAATGGCTATGTCACTTGCATCACACATTAATTCGAAAGGCAATTCCCAATCTGGAGCAACAATGATTGGTGCAGTGACTAATATTCTTTTAAGCTCTTCAAATGCCTTCAGACAAGCATCATCAAACTTGAATGGTGTATCTTTCTCAAGGAGCGTGCAAAGAGGAGATGAAATTTTTGAAAAATCTTTAATGAATCTTCGATAAAATCCTGCATGGCCTAGAAAACTGTGTATTCCCTTAACAGATATGGGTGGGGGCAATTTTTCAATTGCTTCCACTTTTGCCTTGTCTACTTGCAATCTGTTATTGGACTCTTTGTGTCCTAGGACACCTTCTCTTACCATGAAATGGCATTTTTCCCAATTTAGGACCAAGTTGGTCTCTTCACATCTGGCTAGAACTTTATTGAGGTTCGTTAAACATTTATCAAAAGAACGTCCAAAAATAGAGAAATCATCCATAAATACTTCTACAAACCTCTCGACCATATCAGTGGAAATGGCCATCATACACCTTTGAAATGTCGCAGGTGCATTGCAAAGACCAAAGGGCATTCTCTTGAATGCATACCTGCCATAAGGACACATAAAAGTGGTCTTCTCTTGGTCCTTTGGGGCTATAGTAATTTGATTGTACCCAGAGTAACCATCCAGGAAGCAGTAGTACTCCTGGCCAGCCAATCGATCAAGCATTTGGTCCATGAATGGGAGATGAAAGAGGTCCTTCCTGGTGGCATTATTCAGTTTTCTGTAGTCAATGCAAATTCTCCACCCTGTAATAGTTCTTGTTGGGATTAAATCGTTATTCTCATTAACTATCACAGTTATTCCTCCTTTCTTCGGAACACACTGAACTGGACTCACCCATTTGCTGTCAGAGATAGGGAATACAATACATGCATCAAGCCATTTGATCACCTCTTTTCTTACCACTTCTTTCATGTTGGGATTGAGGCGATGTTGGTGTTCTATACTTGGTTTGTGTCCTTCCTCCATTAGGATTTTGTGCATGCAAAAAGCAGGACTGATACCTTTAATGTCTGACATTTTCCACCCAATGGCTCTCTTGTGCTCTCGCAATACTCTCAACAATTTTTCCTCCTGCAATTTAGATAAATCAGAAAAAATGATAACAGGCAATGTATCAGAACTACCCAAATAAGCGTAATGCAAGTGAGATGGGAGTGGTTTAAATTCCAATTTCGGGGCTTCCTCAATTGATGGCTTTGAAGGAGGTCTATGTGGCTTGTTTAACGGTTCAAAAGGACATGTTCCTTGCAAGTATGAACAAGATGTATCAATGATGTACATTATCTCCTCAACTTTTTCATCAGTTGCCAAATTATCAAACATTGTAAGTGCTTTCTCTAACGAATCGTTGAGATACACACTTGGATCATGATTTTGTTCATCATTCTCAATCACTGATATCATAGAAAGTTCCTCACATTGACAAGGAAGTTGGATTGCTTTGTATACATTGAACACCGCTTCCTCATCATCTACCCTCAGAATCATCTTTCCCTCTTTCACTTTAATGATCGCATCACCAGTAGCTAACAGAGGTCGCCCTAGTATGATTGGAACCAATTCATCTACTTCATAATCAAGAATAATAAAATCAGCAGGGAAGATGAATTTTCCAACTTGCAGTAACACATCTTTTATCACCCCTTCAGGGTGTGCTATGGACCTTTCTGCGAACTGTAACATCACAGTGGTTGGTTTAGGAGCTCCATGACCAAAATTGTTTGAATAATGATAAGTGCATTAAATTTAAGCTCGCCGCCAAATCACAAAGAGCCCGGCCTACATCAATATCACCAATACGCACATGAATTGTAAAGCTGCTTGGATCTTTAAGCTTTTGAGGAAGCTTGTTTTGGACCCTGGCAGTGCACTCCTCAGTAAGTGCAACTGTCTCATATTCAGTCAATCTTCTTTTGTTAGCCACTATATCTTTAATGTACTTAGCATACATAGGAATTTCACGAAGTACATGAACAAGTGGAATGTTTAATTGAACCTGGCTCAACATAGACAGAAAGAACATGTGATCGTCATTCTTCTTTTGAAGTCTCTGGGGAAAAGGTGGAGGTGGCCATGGGACTTCCACTGGTTCAAGACTTTCAGTAATCTTCTTTGGATCATTTGTCACTTTAGGGATCAACTCTCACTCAGGCACAAATTTATCTTTCTTTTTCTTTGAGACTTCCTCAGGTTCTTTCCCACTTCTAAGTGTTATAGTACTTACATGTGGGTTCTTTTCTATATTACTGGGAAGAGCTCCTGTACGTCTAGTATTCTGGTTCGTTGCTATCTGCCCTATCTACCTTTCAAGATTTCTGACATCAGTCCTGAGCTGCTGATTGTCAATTATCACCTTTTTCAACAAATCATTTGTGCTCTCTTCCACTTGCTGAGGTGGTCTTTGAGGCTGGTTAAAACCCCTTTGCAGTCTGTATTGACTTTGATTTTGCTGATGTCTACCCCATGAGAAGTTAGGATGATTCCTCCAATTTGGATTATAGGAATTTCCATACTGTGCATGCTGATTTGTTGGGCCTCTATTTTGCTGTCCCACAAAATAGATAGATTCTGGATTCGTAGGGCACATATCACTTGTATGGCAATCACCACACATTTCACAGCAAATAGTCATCGGTTGTACCTGTTGCATGGGTTGAGGTTGTTGCATTGTGATCCTTGTCATCTGGTTGAATAGCCTTGCAATTTCAGCTCTCATTGCCGATACATCATCAAGCTCAAGTAACCCTGCTATTTTTTGTTTCAATGCCTTTCTGGAAACTCCATCACCCTGCCAATTATTGTCATTTGAAGTGAATGTATCAAGCAAGTGTTGGATTTCAGTTTAAGATTTTGTCATGCAACTTCCTCCACAAGCGGAATCAAGATTCATCTTTGAAGCTTCATCTAATCCATCAACAAAAGTGTGAACTATCACCTCGTCTGTTTGGCAATGATGAGGACAGTCCGTGAGTAACTTCTTGTACCTTTCCCATTCTTGACGAAGTGTCTCGCCAGAGCGTTGTTCAAACCCAATAATTTGACTCCTCAGCATCTTTGTCTTCTTAGTATGAAAGAATTTAATTAAGAACTTCCTTTCTAGATCATCCCATGTGTGGATTGAATTTGATGGTTCTTTATTTAACCACTCTTTAGCTTCCCCAAGCAGAGAAAAGGGAAAGTGTGTCAGCCTTGCACAGTCCTTGGAAACTTTTGGATAATTGTAAGTATCCATAATTTCCAGAAAATTCTGAATATATCTTTGTGGATCTTAATGAGGTAGACCCACAAATTGCCCTGTAGACTGAATCAGCTGCACCATATATTGTTTCAACTCAAAGTGCCCAGTAATATCAGGCTTCACAATAGCCTGAGTCATATTAGCCAGACCGGGTCTTGCGGCTTCAATTACCGCTCGTTCCTCATTTCCTGCCATCACTGTGTGGAACTAGAGAACAAAGCATGGTGGGCACTGAAGCAATTGAATCTCGACTGGGATGAAGCGGGGAAATCTAGAATGATCGGGTTACATGAATTGGAAGAATTCCGGTACCTAGTCTTTGAAAGCACTAAACTATATAAAGAGCGGATGAAGCGGATTCACGATCAGAATATCATTGAGCGGAACTTCAAAACCGGGGACAATGTACTGTTATACAATTCGAGATTACGGTTGTTCCCGGGCAAATTAAAATCAAGGTGGTCAGGACCCTTTCGAGTAATTGAGGTATTTGATTCAGCACTGTGGAAATTCAGACCATTGATGGTTCACGCACATTCAAGGTAAATGGCAGTGGTTGAAACCTTATGTCGGCATGGATGACATCGACGACAAAGTGGAACTACGGTTAGATGAACCTCAAAGGTCTAGCGAGCCTTAAAATGCGCTAAGATGAGTCGTGTTGTGACGTTAAATCATGCGCTACGTGGGAGGCAACCCACGAACGTGTTGTCAGTATACTAATTATAGTTAGTCTATATAAAAATAAAATAAAAAATTCTGACCAGCGAAAACATATTTTTTCAGAGAAGGGCTCTGTTCGCGGTTCATCCGCGACCGCAGACGAATCGCGGAAAATTGCCCTCTCTGAATTTTGACTATTCGCGGTTCGTCCGCGATCGCGAACGAACCGCGAACGACCACGGTCAGCTCCGCGGTCGGTAGAAATTTTTTTTATTTTATTCTCCCCCCCCCTAATAACCCTAAAACACTAAACCGCCCCTTATTTGCCCATAACAGCCGCCTCTCTCCCTCCCAACCTCCTCCGTCTCTCTAAATTCTCTCCTCCTTCTCCCTACAAATCTCTCCTCCATTATTCTCCAAATAATTCCCCCTCTTCAATCTTACTCCTCTACTACTCTCAATAGTAATTTTTCTTCTTCTTGTTCTTTTTATTTCTTTCTTCTTTTAGTTCTTTAATTTTTATTATTAATTTGGTAGACTTAATTAGTTAATTGTAGTTGAACTTGTATAATATGTATATATGGCTAGTTTTAGTAGAATCCATTTATATTACTTGGTTTTTGTAGTAGAATGTTAGATGAGTTTTTTGAAACCTTGTGATATGGATGGAATTATGGTAGACATTGTGTTGATTGGGTCTCCAATTTAGTTATTAAAGTTAATTTTCTTGTTTTGGAGACCCAAAGTGTTGTTGATTATATTTGTTGGTTGGTTGGCCAAGTTGGGAAATTGTTGTTGTAGTAGTTGATTAATGAATTTTTAGGGGAAATAATGCCCAAATAGTGAGTTGCTTGTTGGTGTATATTATTGGAGATGGTTTAGGGCAACTGGGTCATGTTAGATTGCCAAAATAAATAAGTGTGGGGTGCTTGTTTATGAATTGGTGAAATTGTTAGATAAGTGGTTAAGTATAGGAGTTATGGGATGATAGCACTAAAGAGACAGTTGTGGTATTCCACGGATGGTGAAGTCTGAGTAGCCAACTGATGTTCTAACATTATGCAAATTTTTGGTTGTCTCTTTTGCGCAGGATCATGGCCCCCAAAAGATCTAGACAGGGTGCTAGCTCTTCTAGGCAACCTACAAATGACGAGTCAAGGTTCGCCATCGAGGAGGTGGAAGGTGATTTCCACGCCAAGGCGGCTATGTACTGGCTCCAGGAAGTTGAAGTTGACAGGTTGGCCCAGCGGTCTGAAAAGCTAGAAATATATGATGAAATTCGCCGCCGCGAAATGGAGTTTCTATTTGACACACTGCCCCTCGTGAACAAGATGCTTGTTAGGGAGTTTTATGCCAATGCTCCCTACGGTTTGGCTAGGGAGGTATTCGTTCGAGGTAAGTAAGTCTACGCCCATGCTCATTGTATTAGACATGCACTTAAACTGCCGAATCACATAGTGACGTGGACTACTACCACGATAGGCCGAGTGTCACCTGGGACATGATAATTAAGGCCTTATGTTTTGATGGCATCCCTGTTTGGATACGAAATAAAACACTCCATTCTAACTGCTTTACACATACTGCTAAAAGCTGGTTTTTTATCATATGTAACCGGCTTTTGCCCTCCAGCAACACCACTGATGTCAATTTTAATAGGGCACTTCTAACATGGTGTTTGTAACAGATCGGGACGTGGACATCGCCCACTTAATTAGTGACGATATGGTGATAAGGGGTTCCCTCAAAGCCAAGGCTTTTTATTACCCATCTCTCGTCACTACTTTGTGTCTCGACCATCATACCTCGGTCCTGGCTTCGGATGGTGATCTCCCACCAAAAGCTCCATTCAGAGCTTCTCAAATCCGGGTCGGCCGACACAATGACCCAATCGACTTGGATGCTGAGGTTGACCCTGGGCCGGTTGCCCCGGTATGGCACTCCACTAACTCAGTCGGACCTTCCAGGCACGCTCATCGTGGAGCGATTATGTTTAGGTCCGAATCTACCCGACCTATGCTTTGGTCCATGGAGGAGGAGGTTGCTGATTTGTGCACCTCCGTAGATGGCTTGCACACGTGCTTAGACGCGATGTCACAGAGGCAAGCTCGGTCGGAAAGCAGGTTCATGGCATGGCTCCGAGCACTTGGTCGAGCATGTCACGTCGACCCATCCACCGTCTCCGACTCCGAGTGAGTCTCAGGGTAAGTTTTCTCGCCCCTCTAGATCTATATTTTTATCTTTATGTGATGAAGACATGACATGATTTTAAGTGTGGGGTGGGTGACTTATCTTGTATATGTTGTATATATTAGTTGTAGTTGTTAATATAAATAGCTGGCTTGGCCCGATGATGGACACTTGGCGACAGGTTTTGTAAGGGTCCAAGTCGGAATAAAAAACACAACAAAAAAAATCAGAAAATTTAAAATTCAAAAATATTAGTAGAGGACTCTTCCTGATGACGGACTACTTAGGACAAGTACTCTTGAGGGAAGTAGTCCACGTAGGAATTTTTCTTTCTTTTATTTTCTTTTTCTAGGTAGTGTATCACCTCCCCCTTGGTTTTTCTTTTGACCATGGTTCTTTTCCAAGGGTTTTTATTGAACCGGGTTAGGTAGATTTTTCTTTTTTTTATGATTAGAGGAAAAAGGGTAACATGTAACCCCAAGTATGCACATTAGCAAATCTTATTTGAACTTGAGAATGTATTTTCTAAGGTTGACTGTAGAATCTAAATATGCCTTAAATTTGCACAATAAAGCTTTCTTGAACATCGATAGGACTTTGTAGATGAACCAGATTCCAAATGAGTTGCATGCTATGTGTGTGTGAGGTTTTACTTACATTGTATGCTTAACATGATGCCTATAACTTGCCCGGTGTGTTTGTATAGAGAAATAGAAGTTGTTTGGTTGTAGAAAGGATAGAGGCATTTCTTTGTGTAACCCCATAAATCAATAGACATGAATTCACCCGTACATAATATCCTAGTTAACCCCTTTGAGCTTAAAGCATATTCTTTGATAACCCTTGAATGTGCATCAAATTATTATATTATTCTACTTTACCTCCTAGAAGCACTTATATTGTAATGAATATGCAAAAGACTAAGTGTGGGGTGAAGGAAAATTGAAAAAGGGAAAATCAAGAATGAATGATAGAAAATAGTGAACTGGCCAAAATTATGTAAATGTGTTGCAAAGCAATGAGAAAAAAAAAGAGATATTTTGAGAAAAAGAACTATAATGTATATATGAAAATTAGAAAGATGAGTTACACCAACAAAAGAAAAGTGGGGATTCAAAGTAAATAAGGTGAAGGAATGTTTAGGGGAGACATAAGAAGAAAACTAAAAGGGAGTTATGAAATGGAAAAGAAAAGTGCTTAGGGAGGTTAGCCACTATAACCAAAAGTATCCTACCCGTCCCGTAACCAACATTACAATCCTTAAAGACCTCTTGATGTATGATTGAATAACTCGATTAGTGGAGTATTACACTAGGGGCAAGCCTATGGTGTGTCTGTATGCATGTGAATGTTCTTTGTTGAGAGTGAGTGAATTTTTCCGATATTTATAAGTTCCATATTCTGAATGTGTATGTGGGAACTTCTCTCAATAAACAGTATGAGGGTGTGTAACTCAAGATGAAGAAGGAAAATTTGCAAGTTTTTGGTAATAATTAGAGTAAGCAATAATGTGCTGGCATGAGAGTTTACGGTTAGGTAAGGATTGTGCATATCTTAGGTTAATCATGAAAAAATAGCTTTTGTGACTTAATTTGGGGGAGACATAAATAAAATTGGCCTAAAGTGTGATTAAGGTTGCTCGAGGACGAGCAAAGGTTTATGTGTGGGGTACTGATAATAGGTGAATTTGACTATAATTATGCCCTAAATAATCACACTTTGTTGTTGAATTGATATTGTTTATGATGACAAAATGCTTTGATTAGTGTTTATTGGTGTGTTATAGGTACACATGAACCATTAATGCTAAAGGAGCTATTTTGGAGTCACATGTTGATGAAAAGGCCAAGTGAAGAGTTGAAGTGAAGTGAGCTTGAAAAATTGAAGAAGAAATCCGAAGTAGTGTTCATTAGCGGTTCACTCGCGACCGGGGATGAACTGCGAAAAAACAAGCTCTCTGAACTTTTCGGAAGAATTAGAGTACTGCTCTATTTGCAGTTTGCCAGTGACCGCGACCGCGGACGAACCACGGAAGGGGCCGCAAAATACTTTCCTAGTTGTGTACAAATTTAGTTTTAAGCCCTAAAACCTCTATATAAACTCCTAGTTCGCCCAATAGAGGCAAGCCTTGTATTTTTGACTACTTTTTCAAGACAATTGGTAAGAGATAAGTCTCTCAACTCATTCCTTTATTTTATATCAATTATTTATTTATGAATTCAATTATTATTCTTGTTTCTTTGAGCATGAGTAGCTAAATCCTTTTATAAGGTTTTGATGGAACCTATTGAGTGATGACTTTCTTGTTTATGTGATTACAAATTGTTAGCTAGATTTCTATTTTTTCAACTTCGTTCTTGTTGTAGTTAATTGGTAGGATCCCCAATTAGCTGTGCCTGTTTAGTGTGCATAACTTGGAAGAGAGTGCATATTTAGGTATATTGTGGAACAACACCACACCTAGGTTATTGGAGGAATCTATAACTTTAGGCATAAACACGGGATTAGGAATAACGAAGTGTTGGGTGCAATCTTAAGTGAACTATTCAAATTAAAGCTAGCTAGGGTAGCTCGGGAGAGTGCACTAGTAAATTATCGTAATTGCTCGGGAGAGGGTTACGGTATAAATAGCGTTCATGATTGGTACAATATATTGACAATTTGTATGATCATAACAAGAAGGGATTCGATAAATAGGGGAAATCAATACCTTAGTCCTTCTGCATATTATTTCCTTAACATTCAATTCTTTCTTTTAAGCCTTTTTAAATTCTTGCAAAGGTAGTTGTTCGAAAATCAAACAAACATATATTTGAACTTTTGGGAACTTGATTCCGAAGTGTTTTTGGGTTGTGAAAGTTGCAATTGGTAGGTTAATTCTCTGTGGCATCGATTCTGGACTTATTAGACCAGGTTATATTGACTACGATCATTGCTTGGACGTGAATCAGATGTGGTAGCTGTTTCTTAGGCTCCCGCTCTGGAATCGAACCCTAATTCTCCGTCACCCATCAACACCATGGTAGGTGTCATGGGGGTGATTTATGACAATCCAATTCTGCCCAAAGTTCACCTCCGTGCGGAAACCAAGCCCAGCCTTGGTTTTAGCCTTAGATTATTTTTAAGGATGCTTAGAACAAAGAACGGAAATAGGCAGCAATGAAATATCAGAAAGGCACACGAGATTATAGGAATTTCTTCCCAACTTGTATTAATGTAGTGAATACAAGAACACAAAGCCAACCCTGTGGCCCAGACAATGAGTTCCCCAATTCCCTGCCCCAAAATGACTTCCTACCCTTAGGAAAATGAATTAGACGAATTTGGCTAACACAATTAAACCAAGGCTAAGTTCTACCCATTTTAGGCCACCAAGGTACATATAAATAAGGCAACAATCAGTTGACAAGCCCTAAGTGATAGGGAGATAAGTTAAGTCAAGTACAAAAATGTGGGCACACTTTTAGGCCATGATCTTCATCATGTCTTGGAGTGGTTACAACCGCCAACTGCTCCCTCATGTGCTTGGCACATGTTTTTCCAACTACAACTTTTGCACAGCTTTTGCTGAATTTCGTCCAGCCTTTGGGCCAAGGCTGGCATTGCTCCCAGCCTTTTCCTTGACACTGCTCCGCACCAATGCAATTTTCCATAGCTTGCCGCCCGTTTACTTAGCCACACATGTTCCTTGTCCCAGCTGCCCGCTTTAGTCAAGTTCCCCCAACTTGATCAAATTTGCCCACATCAATTTACCGTTGCTTGTTCCGCATTGGCTTGCCTTATTTTGACATAGCTTTGCCTTGCCATTGCTTTGCCAACCCGCAAGTCTAAGTAATTGGCACCTTGCTTCCGTCCAAGGTGCCTTAGTCATACTACGCATAGTCCGTCATGCCGAGTCGCCCGTCATGATGTTGCCCCAGTTTTTAGGAGTTTTGCCAAGTCCATCATGAAAATACTTGCCATAACCCACACCTGCTAAGGATCACTGTCGGGTACTAACAAACCACCCCCACTAGAAGAATTCGTCGTCCTCAATGATCTAGCTTCGGCATTTTTCAGCACCACCAAATATGTTGTTGCTTGCTCTTGTTCCTCTTCGTTTTGCTCATCTTCAGATTTTTCTTCAGCAAACAACATTAAAAGATCTTCAATTCTTGGACAGTCCCTCGCCATGTGTGGTCCTGCGCAAATAAAACAGCCATCAAACTTGCTATTTTGTCCCCATTTTGTCGAAGATCCAGCACCCTGCTTTGCTTCTCATTGTCATTGCTCTTAACAGCATTACCCTTGTCATTTACATTTTTCCTCCATTCTTTTCCCTTGTCCTTGTTCCTGTTTTTGGATTTTGAAGTAGTAGAGAAGTCAGAACCATCTTGTCCCAACCGAAAATCACCCAACACATCTGCCGCAGCAATGGCACTAGGAAGGTCTTTCACATTCTACCTTCGTAGTTCCATTTGCGCCCACGGTTGCAGCACATAAAGGAAATTATGCAGCTTGTCCTCGTCAGACATGTTACTTATATCCAGCATCAAAGAACTACTTTCTTTGACATAATCCCTGACCATTCCAGTTTTCCTCAACTATTTTCTTTGATCCTTCAACTTTTTTTTCATCCCTTCCAAGAGTCAATTTTTGGCCTACCAGTACTTACATCATCTGCCATGCGCGTCCGCCATCAAAGCTTCATATCATCCACCAAATAGATAGTCGTAATGGTGACTTTGTCCTCATCTAGCGCCTTAGCAGCATGAAAGTACTGCTCCATATCCCACAGGTAGTTTTCGAGTTACTTGGCACTCCTTGCGCCATTAAACTCTTTAGGCTCAGGAATTTTGACTTTGGTACGATCTGCCCCATGCTGTGCTTCATCATTGCTAACATCCCAATGCAGCAACCCATTTTTTGTTTTCAGATCTGTGCACTCCTGGCTCAGCCTATCTAACTCTCCCTCAAGATAAGCAAAACGAGTCATGATAGTCAAAAACTGATCCCCATCAGGTTTTCCGATAAGTGCCTCTATTGCAGCAACCTTTTCCTTCAGATCTGCGTTGCCACCAGCCATTCTTCAAAAAATTCAACCACTGAACGTCGTGTCATCACCCCATCCAACCTGGCTCTGATACCAATTGTCACAGTGGTGATTTATAACAATCGAATTCTGCCCAAAGTTCACCTCCATGCGGCAACCTAGCCCAGCCTTAGATTCAGCCATAGATTATTTTAGGGACGGTTAGAACAAAGAACAAAAATAGGGAGCAACAAAATAGTAAAATGGAACACGAGATTACAGGAATTTCTTCCCTACTTGTATAATGGAGTGAATACAAGAACACTAAGCCAACCCTATGGCAAGACAAAGAATTCCCCAATTCCCTACACCAAAATGACTTCCTACCCTTAGGAAAATGATTTAGATGAATTTGGCTAACACAATTAGCCCAGGGCTAAGTTCTACCCGTTTTAGGCCACCCTAGGCACATATAAGTAACGCTACAATCAGTTGACAAGCCCCAACTAATGGGCATATAAGTTAAGACAAGTACAAAAACGTGGGCACACTTTTAGGCCATGATCTTTAGCATGTCTTCGAGTGGTTACAACCTCCAACTGGTCCCTCATGTGCTAGGCACATGTTTTTCAAACTCTAGCTTTTGCAAAGCTTGTGCTGAATTTCGCCCAGCCTTTGGGCCAAGGCTGGCAATGCGCCCAGCCTTGTCCTTTACACTGCTCCGCACCAATGCCATTTGCCACACCTTGCCGTCCGTCGACTTAGCCACACACGTTCCTTGTCCCAGCTGCCCGCTTTAGTCAAGTTGCCCCCAACTTGATCAAATCTGCCCGCATCAATTTACCCTTGGTTGTTCCGCATTGCCTTGCCTTATTTTGCCATGTATTTTCCCCTGCTTGACATGGCTTTGCCTTGCCATTGCTTTCCCAACCCGCACGTCTATGTTATTGGTGCCTTGCTTCCGTCCAAGGTGCCTTAGTCATGCTCCGCATAGTCCGTCATGTCGAGTCACCCGTAATGATGTTGCCCCAATTTTTAGGAGTTGTGCCAAGCCCATAATGAAAATACTTGCCACAACCCACACTTGCCGAGGATCATTGTCGGTGGACTAACAACAGGCCACTATCCTACCATTGATATTTGATAGGGTAGAAATTTTAATGATGCATCGTCGGAACGATGGCCGTGCGATCCGTCGACTTATCATGAATCATCGCAGCAATGAGCAAAGCCTGCATCAACCTATTATCTAATAAATGCATCTCTTCCAGAAGTCGGGGTTTGTTGCACGTATTAGCTCTAGAATTACTACGCTTATCCGAGTAGTAGATACCATCAAACAAACTATAACTGATTTAATGAGCCATTTGCAGTTTCACAGTCTGAATTTGTTCATACTTACATATGCATGGCTTAGTCTTTGAGACAAGCATATGACTACTGGCAGGATCAAATAGGTAGTATTCCTCATTGACGCCTGCATTGCATGACTATGGCTGACCCAAAGGGCACAGCCAAGTCCAAGACGAGCATGACCATCATTCGTAAGGAGCATTCTTTGGGTAGATAAGAGCCAATGACGACCCCGTTCCCATTGCGTTTACCAAATATGAGAGTTCGAGCATACTAGTCATAGACTTAGCCATGGCAAGGCGAAGCAAGGACAACTTTGGACACAACTGCAGCTTTTGCTTCACCCCGCACGTCGAACGTGAGGGGCGAAAGGTAACCGATTGTGCTTGATATTGCCTTGGCATTAGATATGCAACACAAAAAACCGACCCCGAACAAGCCTAATTTGCGCTTCTACCATGACTGAGATGGCATGCGGGCTAAGACGTCGTTGCTCAAGCAGGGATCCAACCTAGCCACATAAGCCGAACACCACTCATGTGCCGCACGTACACTTGCCTCGCCAATACAAGCCAACAACAGCCCCAACACGTAATGCGCATCCTTGTGTTGTTGAAGATGCCAGTGTTGCAAAGCCAAGACAAGCCCCACAAACCCCGAATAGGGGGTTGAAGCAATGCCAGACACAACCCGTAACAACCAAAGGAAATCAGCAATTTACCGAGCTTTACCCCATGCGCACGGCACCTTTTGGCGCTACTTGCACGATGCATTTTCGTTCCAATGCAAAAAGCCATCAGCTATCACGAGCGATGTCGCCTCCCGATGTTATGCCAGACACAACCGCAACAACTTATGGAAATCGACAACTTAGTAAGCTTCGCCCTATGCACTTTGCCTCTTGCGGTGCGACTTGCATGTTGCTTTGCTGTTCCTTTGCTAAAAGCCATCAGCCGCCACAAGCATTGTCGCCTCCCGATGTTAGACACAACCAGCAACAATCGATGGCAATTGGCAATTTCTAAGCTTTTCCCCATGCGCACAGCACCTTTTGGCGCTACTTGCACGATGCATTGCCTTTCCATTGCAAAAATCCAATAGCCATACGAGTGATGTCACCTCCCGATGATAGACACAACCAGCAACAACCGATGGTAATCAGTAATTTACTGAGCTTTGCCCTATGCACTTTGACCCATGCAGTGCTACTTGCACGAGTCGTTGCCATTCCATTGATATAAGCCATCAGCCACCACGAGCGTTGTTGCCTCCCGATGTTATGCCAGACACAACCAACAACAATCGATGGCAATCGGCAACTTAGTAAGGTTTGCCTTATACACTTTGCCCATTGCGATGCTACTTGCACGTTGCTTTGCCATTCCATTGTTAAAAACTATCAATCGCCACGAGCATCGTTTCCTCCCGATGTTAGACATAACCAGCAACATTAGATGGCAATCGGCAACTTAGTAAGCTTCGCCCCATACAGTTTGCCCCTTGCGGCGCTACTAGCATGTTTCTTTGTCGTTCCATTATTAAAAGCCATGAGTCGCCACAAGCATTGTCACCTCTCGATGTTGCCCACAACAACCGATGGCAATCAACAACTTAGTAAACCTTACCCCATGCACTTCGCCCTTTGCAGTGCTACTAAAATGTTTCGTTGTCGTTCCATTGCTAAAAGCCATCAGCCGCCACGAGCGTCGTCACCTCCCTATGTTGCCTGCAACAACAGATGGCAATCGACAACTTATTAAGCTTCGCCCCATGCACTTTGACCCTTGCAGTGCTACTTGCACGTTGCTTTGTCATTCCATTGCTAAAATCCATCAGCCTCCACGAGCTTTGTCGCCTCCCGATGTTAGATACAACCAGCAACAAGTGATGGCAAACGACAACTTAGTAAGCTTCACCCCTTGCACTTTGCGCCTTGTGGTGCTACTAGCATGTTGCTTTACCGTTCCATTGCTAAAAGACATCAGCTGCCATGAGCATTTTCGCCTCTCGATGTTGCCCGCAACAACCGATGGCTACGACATATACTAAGCTTCGCCCTATGGGTAAGGCACCTTGTAGCGCTACTTGTACGACGCTCCGCCCTTCATTATCTAAAGCCATCAGCTACCACGAGGGATGTTATAAACAACCAGCAACAACCGATAGAAATCAGCAACTTATTAAGCTTCGCCCCATGCACTTTGCCCCTTTTGGTGCTACTTGCACGTTGATTTTCCGTTCCATTGATAAAAGCCATGAGTCATCACGAGCGATGTCTCCATCGGTTGTTGCCTGCAAAAACTGATTGCAATCGACATCTGTTGGGGTCGGGTATAGCTCCGATTAGCTCTGTTATAGGTCTTTTAGATTGATTAGTTACTAACTGTGTTGGTAATTGATTAGATTTTTGATTCATTGCTGGTTAAATGCTAAGTTATAATTTTCTTTAGCTAACTTTTTTAGTAACAGTAATTTTTTTATATTTTTATTTAGTGACTCTATGTGTGTGATTTTCTTAGTCTGCATATAATTATCTAAGTCATTTTTCATATTTTGTTCGGTTTTAGCTATTTCAAGCATAGTTTCTGTCCAATAACTTAAATATTCGTAATTTATCATATATTAGTCTGTTTCGGGTCCTGAGTCCCATGTATTTGTATAGTCATAATTATATATTCTTTCTAGTTCATCATTATTATAGGCTTCTTCTAGTTCTTCTAGTTCTTCGTTCCATTCTTGGTTAATTATTTCTGTTAAAACTAGATTTTCATATTCTTGAATTTTATTCCATATATTTTTTCTTATTTCAGGTTCGGTTATTTTTCTAAGTACATAAAAGATTAATATCTTATAATTATCTGCCATTTCATCTAGTAGGTATGTTATCATTTTTATGTATTGCTAATGTTCTTTATGATATTCCTTCTAATCCTCTTATTTTTACTATCATATTCATCATATAATAATAAGATATAAAAAACAATTTTTCTGGTCACTACCATGGCCCTTTGCCCTAATCATCTACCCTAGCAATGTCCTCAACTGCGGTACTCCCCTAAACGGCATCTCATCGCCTCACCGGTTTCCCATTAGGAGTGACTTAGCCTAGGTTACTACTTAAAGCATACTTCCATGGCAAACTTACTCAAATTATTTTTTATAACATTACTATAACATGATGAAAACTATAGTATTATAAGACGATTATCAGGAATATAAGAATTTAGCTAGACATAATCATAAATGATTTTACCCGACTTTGTATTTCCTTCGACATATTTGTTGGATAGCTTATTTGAGAGAGTTTTTGAAAGAGAGAATTTTATTACTGATAATATTTCGAGAGTTGAGGATGGCTGAGGATATCTTTCTTCTATCTTCTTACTTCTTTATATAGAGAAGTAAGGTGACTCTTACTATTCACATCTGACTCTTACTATTCACATCTGACTCATACTATTCATTGGCCTTTACTATTCATTGGCCTTTACTATTCATTGCCCCATGCACTTTTCCCCTTGCGATGCTACTAGCACGTTGCTTTGTCATTCCATTACTCAAAGCCATCAGCAGCCATGAGTGATGTAATGACAGACACAACCCGTAACAACCAATGGAAATCGGCAACTTAGTAAGCTTCGCCCCATGCACTTCGCCCCTCGCGCTGCTACTCGCATGTTGCTTTGTCGTTCCATTGCTAAAAGCCATTTGCCGCCATAAGCGTTGTCGCCTCCTAATTTGGCCCACAACATCCAGTGGCAATCGGTAGTTACTAAGCTTTGCCCCATGCGCGCGAGACCTTGAGGTGCTACTTGCATGATGCTTCACGTTTTGTTGCAAAAATATAATGTTTGCCAAGAGTGGTGTCACCCCCAGGCATGCTTTGAGCCCACACGAGTATTTGCTGGCGTGGTTTTTGATCTTCGGGGACATAGCATGGACATGCCACGCATGCCCCCATTCCCCATGCCCCATGCCAGCGTCCCCCATACGTGCTCGCACTGCCTGGCAGCAAGCACCTCAGGTGCCTTTCAACACCTCTACCCCCCTTATATATGCTTAAAAGAAACCCAAGTTTCAGGAGTAGACATGCCTTGTCCAGAGAATCATAATGGAGTTGTACAACACCAAATAACACAAACCAAGGTACAACTTAGCTAATTTAATCACAAATGAATTTTAAACAAAAAAAAAATAGTTTTTTTTATTTTTATTTTTATTATAAAATGAAAAACACATGAAAATATAGTAAATAATATTATGGAAAATTCTTATATAATTAGAAAAAATAATTGAAAAAATTTCCAATACATCAGGTAATAATATTACACATAAAAGAGTAATTATTTTTTTATATAAAACTAACATAAAATCTATTTAAAATTACAATAAAAGCATAAAAATTAATAAAAACTAGATAAAAATAATTAGGTAAAATACATAATATTTTTATAAAACCATATGGATGACCAACCACCATTAATCATGATTAAATAACATTGTCGCAACCGCTATAAGTGATTCCGACTTAAAACCGCCGGCGCCAACCACCAAGCGTCCACCAACCGTCGCCGGTAGCTACCGCAAACTATCGCTACTTTCCATCATCGCCCCTAACGACCATTACCATCATTGCGCTTGACATGTTTCTAAGCATTTGGCTAGCACTAGACATTAAGCGGCATGGAGACATGTCCTGACCCGTGCCATAGCAACGTCCTGCCACGTCCTGACCTGTGCCATGGCCTGCCACGTCCTGTCACATCCTGACCCGTGCCATGGCCATGCACTGCCATGGCTTGCAATGCCCTGCCATGGCCTACCTTGGCCTGCCACGTCCTGATCCATTCCATAGCCATGCACTGCCACGTCCTGACCCGTGCCACGGCCATGCACTGCCATGGCCAGCCACAGCCTGCCACGTCCTGACCCGGGCCATGGCCATGCACAGCCACGTCCTGACCCGTGCCATGGCTATGCACTACCACGTCCTGACCCGTGCCATGGCCACGCACCGCCATGGCCTGCCACATCCTGCCACGTCCTGACCCCTGCCATGGACACGCCCTGCCATGGCTTGCCACGTCCTGATCCCTGCCATGGCCATGCACTTCGATGGCCTGCCATGTCCTGCAACGTCTTGATCCATGCCATGGCCATGCATTTCCATGGCCTACCACGTCCTGACCCGCGTCATGGCCATGCACTGCCACGGCCTACCACGTCCTGACCCGTGGCATGGCCATGCACTCCCATGGCCTGCCACATCCTGCCATGTCCTGACCCGTACCATGGCCACGCCCGGCTATGGCCTCCCATGTCCTGCGACGTCATGCCATGACTTTGGCATAGGACTTGTCATTTCGAGCGATACCTTGTGCTATGCCATGGCCACGCCCGCGGTGCATTGGGCCTTGGCCTCTCAAGCGACACCCCAAGAAACAGCTATTTGCACACATCGCGCCTTGGCATAGGCCTCAACCTCGGAAGCGACACACCGAGAAGCCACTAGTAGTGTATTCGCACAAAGCCGTTCCCTCGACACGACTAAGTGTTGGGTCCTATTGACCACCTAATACACATATTATATAGGTCCCATGGTCTTTAGGACTTGTACGGTTTTCCAACACTTAGTATATTATTTAGCATCAAGAGAGGACTAAACCTCT
Organism: Nicotiana noctiflora; assembly: GCA_032618575.1. Classification (NCBI taxonomy): domain Eukaryota; kingdom Viridiplantae; phylum Streptophyta; class Magnoliopsida; order Solanales; family Solanaceae; genus Nicotiana; species Nicotiana noctiflora. The sequence goes on along the minus strand of JASVEL010013316.1, from coordinate 31,694 downwards.
TTTCGGAAAAGTTAGAAATTAATTAGATTGGAGGGAGAGGGACGAATCGGAGCGACAAAGGGCTGAATCTCAGTGGATCGTGGCAGCAAGGCCACTCTGCCACTTACAGTAACCATCACATATTTAAGTCATCTGCAAAGGATTCAACCAACTGCTCGATGGAAATAGTACTTCAAGGTGGCTACCGAGGCTCTGCCGCGATGACTTAGCCAACGATACATGCCCTTGGGAGCCAAAGCCCCCTACTGCGGGTCGGCAAGCGGATGGTGGGCACATGCGTCGCTTCTAGCTTGAATGCTGACTTAGAGGCGGTCAGTCATAATCCAGCACACTATAGCTTTATGCCACTGGCTTTTCAACCAAATGCGATGACAAATTGTGCGAATCAACGGTTCCTCTCACACTAGGTTGAATTACTATTGCAACACTATCATCAGTAGGGTAAATTTAACCTGTCTCACGACGGTCTAAACCCAGCACACGTTCACTACTGGTAGGTGAATAATCCAACACTTGGTGACTTCTGCTTCACCATGATTGGAAGAGCTGACATTGAAGGATCAAAAAGCAATGCTATGAATGCTTGGCTGCCACAAGCCAGGTATCACTGTGGTAACTTTTCTGACACCTCTAACTTCGAATTCCAAAGGTCTAAATGATCGTTAGGCCACGCTTTCACGGTTCATATTCGTACTGGAAATCAGAATCAAACGAGCTTTTACCCTTCTGTTCCATACGAGATTTCTATTTTGGTTGAGCTCATCTTAGGAAATCTACATTACCTTTTAACAGATGTGCTGCCCCAGTCAAACTCCCCTCCTGACAATGTCTTCCACCCGTATCAGCCTGCAAGCAAGCCTTGGGCCCAAAAAGAGGGGCAGTGCCTGCTTCCAATTCACGGAATACGTAAAATAACATTAAAAGTAGTGGTATTTCACTATCGCTTTTCGGCTCCCACTTATACTACACCTCTCAAGTCATTTCACAAAGTTGGACTAGAGTCAAGCTCAACAGGGTCTTCTTTCCTCGCTGATTCTGCCAAGCCAGTTCCATTGGCTGTGGTTTCACTGGATAATAGACAGGGACTGTTGGAATCTCGTTAATCCATTCATGCGTGTCACAAATTAGATGACGAGGCATTTGGCAACCTTAAGAGAGTCATAGTTACTCCCACCATTTACCCACGCTTGGTTGAATTTCTTCACTTTGACATTCATAGCATTGGGCAGAAATCATATTGCGTAAACATCCATAAGGACCATCGCAATGCTCTGTTTTAATGAAACAGTCAGATTCCTCTTGTTAGTACCAGTTCTGAGTTGGTTGTTCGACGCCCTGGGAAGGCCCTAGAAGGAACCGTTCCTAATCTGTCCAGCGGCCAGCACATGGCGACCCGCTCTTGCTACGGAAGTAGCTGGAGTAGTCCACCGACCGCTGACAGGTTCGGGGCTGGGACACCTGTGCCTAGCCCTCAGAGCCAATACTTTTCCCGAACTTACGGATCCATTTTGCCGACTTCACTTGCGTACATTGTTCCATCGACCAGAGGCTCTTCACCTTGGAGACTTGATGCGGTTATGAGTACAACCAGGTGTGGACGACACTCGATCCTCCGAATTTTCAAGGGTCGCCAGGTGCGCATCTGACACCACGCGACATGCGGTGCTCTTCCAGCTGATGGAACCAACCTCTTACTAAGTCGTTTCTAGGGTGGGCAGGCTGTTAAATAGAAAATATAACTCTTCTTAAGGCCCCCGCCTACCTCTTCGGACTTCCTAACATTGTCATCAACTGCCACATCCCGGTTCAAGGATTTTAACCCGATTCCCTTTTGGAGTGCACATGAAACGTGATATATGTCGGGGTTCCCCCGACCCTTAGGATCGACTGACCCATCTGCAAGTGCCGTTCACATGGAACCTTTCCCCTATTCGGCCTTCAAAGTTCTCATTCAAATATTTGCTACTACCACCAAGATCTGCACCGAAGGTCACTCTGCCCAGGCTCACTCCTAAGGTTTTGCATCGACCGCCGTGCCCTCCTACTCATCGGGGCCTAGCACTTGCCCCGACGGTCAGGTGTAGGTCGCGCGCTTAAGCACAATCCATTTTTGGGGCTAGTTGATTCCGTAGGTGAGTTGTTACACACTCCTTAGCGGATTTTGACTTCCATGACTACCGTCCTACTGTCTTAATCGACCAACACCCTTTGTGGGATCTTGGTTAGCGCACAGTTTGGCACCGTAACACAATTTCTGATTCATCCCGCATCGCCAGTTCTGCTTCCAAAAAATACCCCACTTGGAGCTCATGATTCCGTGGCGCGGCTTACTAAATTTACTGCGCCGTCCTACCTATTTAATGTTTGAGAATAGGTCGAGGGTGTTGCGCCCCTGATGCCTCTAATCATTGGCTTTACATGATAGAACTCGCACGCGAGCTCCAACTATCTTGAGGGAAACTTCGAAGATAACCAGCTACTAGACGGTTTGATTAGTCTTTCGCCCTTATACCCAAGTCAGACAAACGATTTGCACATCAGTATCACTGCGGGCCTTCCCCAGAGTTTCTTCTGGCTTCGTCCCGCTCAGGCATAGTTCACCATCATTCGGGTCCCGACAGGTAGGCTCACACTCAGACCTTTCATAGAAGATCAATGTCGGTCGGTGGTGTACCATTCAGGGGGATCCCACCAATCAGCTTCCTTATGCCTTATGGGTTTACTTGCCCGTTGACTCGCACACATGCCATACTCCTTGGTCTGTGTTTCATGATGTGTCAAATGGGGAGCCCACAGGCCAACGTCCGGAGCACGTAGATGTCGAAGCACACCATAGGCGCGCACTGCCTACCACAATAAAGGAGACGGCATTCCACGAGCGTATCAAAAGTCCGGGCTTTGGCTGGCCCCCAATCCACACTAGTCCACACCCTGACTCGATCGGCGAATAGGCTTAACACAGTTCCACATCTGATTGGAGCGCATCACCATCCTACATCCGCTTTCAAGCACTTTTTGACTCTAATTTAAAAGTCATTTTCATCTTTCCCTCGCGGTACATGTTCACCATCGGTCACTCGCCCGTATTAGCCTAGGATGAAATTCACTACCCGATTTGGGCTGCATTCCCAAACAACCCGACTCGTAGATATCGTCTTATGGTGCGACAGGGTCTAGAAACAACGAGGCTCTCACCCTCTCTAGTGCCCCCTTCTAGAGGACTTGGGCCCGGTTTGCCACTAAGGACGCATCTCCAGACTACAATTCGGATGGCGGAGTTGCCCGATTCTAAAGCTGCGGTGTTCACAGTTCACTCGCTATTACTAGGAGAATCCTTGTAAATTTCTTTTCCTCCGTTTATTGACATGCTTAAACTCAGCACGTAGTCCCGCCTGGCCCGGGGTCACAGTCGGAGTGTCTAAGCGTGAAAAGGGTCAGGGAGCCCAAACGTGTGATGGGTTGGAGGCACAACATTTTGAGAGTTGAGTTTCGACAACCATTTGTCGTGACGTCCGTCGCCGTGGACTTGAATTTAGGCCAACCGCATGCTCGAAGCACACGGGTGGCCAGTATACTCCCTATGACACCGCCGCGACCATGAGAATGGCGCGGCGTACGGTGGCGACATGATGCGTGATGCCCAGGTAGACATGCCCTTGCCTTGATGGTTTCGGGCGTAACTTGTGTTTAAAGACTCGATGGTTCAGGGGATTCTGTAATTCACACTAAGTATTACATTTTTCTACTTTCTTCATCGATATGAAAGCCGAGATATCTGTTGCCAAGAGTCGTTTGTGTTGCAAAAGAAGCACAAGTCCCCCCGCGCGCGACACAAACATGCACGAGGGGCAGGCTTTCAACTTAGTATTCCTTGACGATTTCCGCAGCAGGGTTCATTAATCAGCTAACACGTACGCAAGCGCACGCGCCTGGGATAGGAGGGAGCTTTACAGATGAAGGCCGAAGCACCCCGATTGTGCTGCTCCCTAGTGTTTAAACTGGTCCGCGGGTCGTTCGGCTATGCAGGTTTCGACAATGATCCTTTCGTAGTCACCTACGGAAACATTGTTATGGCTTCTCCTTCCTCTAAATGATAAGGTTCAATGGACTTTCTCGTGAAGTCCCAGGCATCACGAGAATATCTAAAACCAAAAGTATCCTAGGGAGAAGAAAACAAAAAGGGAAGTTATGAAAAGGAAAAGAAAAATGCTTAGGGAGGTTAATCACTATAACCAAAAGTATCCTACCCGTCCCGTAGCCAACATTACAACCCTTAAATACCTCTTGATATATGATTGAATAACTCGATTAGTGGAGTATTACACTAGGGGCAAGCCTATGGTGTGTTTGTATACATATGAATGTTCTTTGTTGAGAGTGAGTGAATTTTTTCTATATCTATAAGTTCCATGTTCTAAATCGTTTATCTGTGGGAACGTCTCTCAATAAATTTTGTGACGGTGTGTAACTCAAGAGGAAAACGGTAAACTTGCAAGTTTTTGACAATAACTAGAGTAAGCAATAATGTGCTGGCAGTTGAGTTTACGGTTAGGTAAGGATTGTGCATTTCTTAGGTTAATCATGAAAGATAGCTTTTGTGACATATATTGGGGGAGACATAAATAAAATTGGCCAAAAGTGTGATTAAGGTTGCTCGAGGACGAGCAAAGGTATAAGTGTGGGGTATTGATAATAGATGAATTTGACTATAATTGTGCCCTAAATAATCACACTTTGTTGTTGAATTGATATTGTTTATGATGACAAAAATGCTTTGATTAGTGTTTATTGGTGTGTTATAGGTACACATGAGCCATTGGATGCTAAAGGAGCTATTTTGGAGTCACAAGATGATGAAAAGGCCAAGTGAAAAGTTGAAGTGAAGTTAGCTTAAAAATTTGAAGAAGAAATCTGAATTACTGTTCATCCGCGGTTCACTCGCGACTGCGGATGAAAAGCGAAAAAACAAGCTCGCGTAACTTTTGGAAGAATCATAGAAGTGTTCTGTTCGCGGTTCATCGCGACCGCGGAAGAACCGCGGAAGGCACCGCAAGTTTATTCCTAGTTTTCTACAAATTCAGTTTTTAAGCCCTAAACCCTCTATATAAACCTCTAGTCTGCCCAAAAGAGGCAAGCATTATATTTTTGACTACTTTTGCAAGATAATTAGTAAGAGGGAACTCTCTCAACTTATTCCTTTCTTTTATATCAATTATTTATTTATGAATTCAATTATTATTCTTGTTTCCTTGATCATGAGTAGCTAATTCCTTTTAAGGTTTTGATGGAACCTATTGGGTGATGAACTTCTTGTTTATGTGATTACAAATTGTTAGCTAGATTTCTATTTGTTCAACTTCGTTCTTGTTGTAGTTAATTGGTAGACGTCCCAATTAGCTGTGCCTATTTAGTGTACATAACTTGGAAAAGAGTGCATATTTAGGTATATAGTTAAACAACACCACATCTAGGTTATTGGATGAATCTATAACTTTAGGCGTAAAGACGGGATTAGGAATAACGAAGTCTTGGGTGCAATGTTAAGTGAACTATTCAAATTAAAGCTAGCTAGGGTAGATCGGGAGAGTGCACTAGTAAATTATCGTAATTGCTCGGGATAGGGTTAAGGTACAAATAGCATTCATGATTGATAGAATATATTGACAATATATATGAGCATAAATAGAAGGGATTCCATCAATAGGAGAAATCAATACCTTAGTCTTTTTCCATATTATTTACCCATTATTCAATTCTTTCTTTTCAGTCTTTTAATTCTTGCAAAGTAGCTGTTCAAAAATCGCACAAAAATATATTCAAAGTTTTGGAACTTGATTCGGAAGTGTTCTTGGGTTGTGAAAGTTGCAATTGGTAGGTTAATTCTCTGTGGGGTCGATTATAGGCATATTAGACCAGGTTATATTGACTACGACCGTTGTTTGGACGTGAATCAATTTTGGCGCCGTTGCCGGGGAATTAACGGAATTATCAATTGCCACTTACAGAACTTCAAGATGTTTGTGTAGTCAGGTTCTTTCTACACATTACATTGAATATTTTGATGGTTGTTGACTTGGGTACTCAGGTGCATGCCTAGAAAATCTGCAAGGACTGGAGAACTAATTGAAGGACTCACAGACCCCGAGCAAACTTTGCGGGCACGTAACAGGGCTATCAAACAAATTCAGCAATCTCAACAACCAATCAAACTAGACTTTGACATGGGTGACGTGAACGACCCAAACCAGCAAGCTGGGTTAAACATGCAAGAGGCGCATGAAAGTGCACTATTTGACTGGGCACAACCCATAGCGGATAATTTGGCAACTGCCATCGTTGTGCCAGCGATTCAAGCTGAGTCTTTCCAGATTACTAACAACATGCTACACTTGTTGCAAAACAAGGGATTATTCTCTGGGTCTCAGGTTGAAGATCCACAGTAGCACCTGAAGAACTTTCTCTCAATATGCAAGACACAGAGGCAACCAAATGTGACTCCGCAAGCCATCAGACTATTACTCTTTCCGTTCTCTGTTACAGGGGCGGTACAGGTATGGCTAAACTCACTCCTCATAAACTCTATTCCAGCTTGGGATGAGTTAGTCAAACAATTCCACAATAAGTTTCATCCACCTAACAAGACAGCTCAACAATTTGATGAGATTGTAAGCTTCAAGCAGAAACCAATGGAGACATTACATGAAACTTGGGAAAAATTCAAGGGTATGCTGGTTATGTGTCCTCATCATGGGATTCCTGAGCAGATGTTAGCTCAAAGGTTCTACATGGGGCTTTCATATTGTATGAAGAATATTGTAGATGCTTTAGCAGGTGGGGCTTTCCTGAGCAAGACTTTGAGAGAGGGCCTAAATTTACTAGACAAGATGGCTCAAAATTCCGGGTGGACGACCAGGAATGCTCCTATCACTCCAGTGGTACACTCTGTACCTCTGAATCAATCCAGCACTATAGAGGAGAACATGGCAAGACACAAATGAGCATCCTGACGAACAAGGTGGAAGAATCTGGGGTCAAGCAGCGGGTTCACATAAAGGTGGTTTATGCACATCATGCATTAGCCAACCCATAGGTAATCCATGGGCTGCAGACCAAGAACACCATCATCAGCATGAAGACATGAATTATGTTGCTAATTATGGAGGGCAGCGACAATGTAACCAGGGAACGAAGAAAGTAGCTGAACAAGTAGAGCAGCAGGTTGATGAGAAAGTGATAGAAAAAGAAAAGTCCCAAGTCACTGGGAAGAAGAGGCCTCCACCACCATTCCCCCAAAGGTTGGCCAAGCACCAAAAAGAAGAGCAATACAAAAAGTTCTTTGATATGCTCAAGCAAATCCAGGTAAACATTCCTTTAATTGAAGATTTGAACGAAATGTCTGGGTATGCTAAGATGATGAAAGACTTGATGTCGTGGAAATTTGATTTCCAAGACTTGACCACCGTGACTCTTACTCAGACTAGTAGTGCAGTGGTCTCTAGACCCATTGTTGAGAAGCTATCTGATCCAGATAGCTTCATCATTCCATGCACTATAGGAAAGTATGCCTTTGCAAAGGCATTGTGTGATTTGGGGGCGAGCATTAATCTCATGCCCTTGGTGATTTATAAGAGGCTAGGCATTGGGAGAGCCAGGACTACCTCCATGTTATTCCAGATTGCTGACAGGACGGTTAATCGCCTATTTGGTATATTAGATGATGTGATTATCCAGGTGGGGAAGTTCGTGTTTCCCACCGATTTTGTGATTCTTGACTGCAAGGTGGACGAGGAAATTCCTATAATCTTAGGAAGACCATTCCTAGCCATTGGGAGAGCTTTGATCGATTGTGAGACTGGGGAACTCAAGATGAGGTTTAATGATGAGGAGATCATATTCAATGTGCAAAAATCCATGAGGCGCCCTAGTGAGTTCGCGAATTTCACTCTTATTGATGCGGTTTTTGTGACAGTGGAGACAGACGATGCAAAGTTGACCATTAAAGATCCACTTCAAGCATGCTTAATGAACTTAGAAGAGGTAAATGTTGAAAGTATAGAAGAATGGGTACTCTCTGGAAGGCAAAGGGTTTTGGGAGAGAGAGCTTGAATTTGAGCCTCAACATTTAGAGAAAAGAGAGACCCCTCCTGCAAAGCCATCCATAGAAGAGCTACCAAAGCTGGAATTTAAACCACTACCATCTCATCTCTGGTATGAATTTCTAGGTCCTAACTCCACTTTACCTGTTATTATCTCATCTGGTTTGTTAGATGTGCAGGCTCAAAAGCTCATACAGGCACTAAAAGAATGTTAAACTGCCATTGGGTGGACCATGGCAGACGTAAAGGGGATCAGCCCCACATATTGCATGCATAAGATTCTCCTGGAAGAGGGACACAATCCTTCCAGGGAACAACAATGAAGGCTGAACCCAAACATAAAGGAAGTGGTGAAGAAAGTGGTAATCAAGTGGCTAGACGCGGGAATCATTTTCCCAATCTCTGATAGTATCTGGGTTAGCCCAGTTCAATGTGTGCCAAAGAAAGGTGGCATGACGGTGGTGAAAAACGAGAATAATAAGTTGATCTCAACTAGAACCGTCACCTGGTGGAGAATATGCACGGACTACAGGACGCTGAATCTAGCCACCCGCAAAGACCACCTCCCACTTCCCTTCATTGATCAGATGCTTGACAGGTTGGCAGGGAGGTTACACTTCTGCTTTCTGGATGGATACTTGGGGTACAATAAAATCTCCATAGCCCCCGAGGATAGAGAGAAGACCTCCTTCACATGCCCATATGGCATTTTTGCCTTTAGGAGGATGCCATTCGGACAATGCAATACACCTTCCACATTCCAAAGGTGCATGATAGGTATTTTCACGGACATGGTGGAAGACATTATGGAGGTGTTCATGGATGATTTCTCAGTGGTAGGCAATTCATTCGATGAATGCCTTGTCAATCTGACAAGAGTGCTGAAACGATACATGGAGACAAACTTAGTGCTAAACTGGGAGAAGTGCCATTTTATGGTAAAAGAAGGTATAGTATTGGGGCACCGGGTTTCAAGCAAAGGTATTGAGGTAGACCGAGCCAAAGTTGATGTCATTGCAAAATTACCTCCACCAACATCCGTCAAGGCCATTAGAAGTTTTCTTGGACATACCGGTTTTTACCGGAGGTTCATCAAAGACTTCTCCAAAATATCAAACCCTCTCTGTAAGTTACTTGAAAAAGATCACCCCTTTGTTTTTTCTGATGAATGCAGAATTGCTTTTGAGGTACTCAAGAAGAGATTGGTCACAGCACCCATCATCAATGCCCCCGACTGGGAGCAACCGTTCGAGCTAATGTGCGATGCAAGTGATTAGGTAGTGGGGGCAGTGCTTGGCCAAAGGAAACACAAGCTGATGCATCCAATGTACTATGCTAGTAAGACTTTGAGTGGAGAACAACTAAATTACACAGTGATGGAAAAGGAGATGCTTGCGGTCGTGTTCGCGTTTGACAAATTCTGGTCCTATCTCATAGGATCCAAGGTAATTGTATACACTGACCATGCAACTTTAAGATACTTAATTGATAAAAAGGACTCTAAGCCGTTCCTAATTCATTGGGTGCTGCTTCTCCAAGAGTTCAACCTTGAAGTACGTGATAGAAAGGGCACCAAAAATCAAGTCGTTGATCATTTTGTCACGACTTGAAGGAGCTGAAATTGTCAAAGAGAGTGGGGAAATTCTGGAAACCTTTCCAGACGAGCAGCTGCTCACAGCCGCTCTCCTTCAAGCGCCATGGTATGAAGATTATGCAAATTACCTGTCCAGCCGTATTGTTCCTCACGACCTCTCGTCAGTCTAGAGGAAAAGATTTTTTCGTGAAAGCTAGCTTTATTATTGGGATGAACCCTATTTTTTAAGATATGTCTTGATAACATGATCCGGAGATGCATCCCTGAGATAGAACAATCTTCTATTTTGCAGGCATGTCACGCTTCAGCATATGGTGGTCACTTTGGAGGAGTGCGAACAGCCGCCAAGATATTTGAGGCTGGTTTCTATTAGCCAACGGTGTTTAAAGATGCGCACTTGTGGGTGAAGGGTTGATATGAATGGCAACGCACCAGGAACATCTCCCGGCGTCATGAAAAGCCAATAAACCCAATCCAGCAATTGGAAGTGTTCAACGTCTAGGGAATAGACTTCATAGGGCCATTTGTCAGCTCATACAGCAATAAGTACATACTTGTTACGGTAGACTATGTGTCCAAATGGTTGGAAGCTGTAGCATTACCCACCAATGATGCTAAGGTGGTGGTGGGATTTCTGAAGAAGAACGTTTTCACTCGTTTCGGGACTCTAAGGGCTATCATCAGTGATGGGGGCACACACTTTTGCAACCGGACGTTTGAGAAATTGTTGGCCAAATATGATGTGAAACACCGAGTTGCCACTCCGTATCACCCGTAGACCAGCGGGCAAGTTGAGGTCTCCAACAGGGAGCTAAAGAGTGTATTAACAAAAATAGTGAACGCCACGAGGACCGACTGGTCTAGGCAGCTTGATGATGCATTATGGGCTTGAAGGACAGCATTAGAGACACCAATCGGCATGTCACCATACAAATTGGTATTTGGGAGAGCTTGTCATCTACATTTGGAACTAGAGCACAAAGCATTGTAGGCACTGAAGCAATTGAATCTCAGCTGGGATGAAGCGAAGATATGTTGAATGATCGGGTTGCGCAAGTTGGAAGAATTCCGGTATTTGGCCTTCGAGTGCACAATATTGTATAAAGAGAGGATGAAGCGGATTCACAACCAGAATATCATAGAACGTAATTTTAAAACTGGGGACAAGGTACTGTTATACAATTCTAGATTACGGTTCTTCCCGGTCAAATTAAAATTAAGGTGGTCAGACCCTTTTGGGGTAATTGAGGCATTAGATTCGGGCACTGTGGAAATTCAAATCATTGATGGTTCACGCATATTCAAGGTAAATGGACAGCGGTTCAAAACTTTATGTTGCCATGGATGACATCGGGACAAAGTGGAACTACGGTTAGAGGAACCTCAAAGGTCTAGAGAGCCTTAAAATACGCTAAGATGAGTCATGCCACGACGTTAAATCAGGCGCTACGTGGGAGGCAACCCACGAACTTGTTGTAAGTATACTCATTATAGTTAGTCTATATAAAAAAATAAAATAAAAAAAATAAAAAAACAATAATTTCTGCCAGCGAACAAAAAAATTCAGAGAAGGCCTCTGTTCGCGATTCATCCGCGGTCGCGGACGAACCGCAAAAAAAGGCCCTCTCTGAAGTTGACTGTTCGCGGTTCATCCGCGACCGCGAACGAACCGCGAACGACCGCGGTCAGCTCCGCGGTCGGCAAAAAACAAAAAAAAAATTATTTCAATTCTTTCCTACCCCTCTTTAATAACCCTAAACACACTGGTGGAAAATAGGCTTATGGCAACTGTTGGTAAACCGTTGCAATTGATAGAAAAATCGTTGCCATAGAGGTATTGGAGCGGTTCAGCGACCGTGATATCCACTCGCGTGCCAATAGATCTACAGCAACGGTTTTGGCAACGGTTGACAACACCGTTGCTATAGATCAAGCTATCGCAATGGTTTTCCCTCTGTCTGAAGCAACGGATATTCATTTCAACAGCAAAGGTTATAAACCGTTGTCGTATACTTTATGCGACGGTTGTAAACCGTTACCATATTAGTTACTACAATGGTTGGAAATTGTTACAATATAGTTTATTGCAACGGTTATTTACAGCTATTGTAACGGTTTTATAATGCTACCGTAACGGTTTTGTTTCTATTGCATCAGTTTGTCACGCTTTATAGAACGGTCTGCAACACCTATCGGAACGGTTCAGAATGTCTATGGCAACGACGTTTGTGCGTATTGCAATAGTTCTATTAGGCTATTGTTAACATTTAATTGACATTACCACCTAAAAATATTTGTAATTATAACCTGGATATTATATAAATAAAATAATAAAACACTACATAATCTTTCTTATCCAATAAGCTAAGAATAACAATAATAGCAAAATATTTTTAACCAAATTACATAAGTTTTACAGCTTCAAAAGTTAAAGTTTCAAATGCTATAACTAAAGACTTCAAGAATATTGACAATAACTTAATGTTTTTTCTTATGTAGAAGGATCCCATCAAGTGAACTTTTTAATCTGATATCCGCCCAAGGCTGCACCATAAATTTTTCAAATGATGGTTTTATTAACAAGCCATATGCAACAAACATATGACCGGAACCAGATGTGCCAATAGATTGCAGTTTTGCACAAAAAATTACAATGCACGGGTTCTTTATGTTTCTTCACAATTTTCTCATCTAAAGATGCGCATGTTTTTGTGGGCTTCAAATTGTGCAATTCCTCAAAACTCTTTCCATGCCAAAAGTAGCAAACACTAATTTCTGAAATGGCCAAAACACCTAAACTTGCATCATTTTCAACTGCAGATTTAATGCAATAACTATCCAAAAAGACAGCAGGGTGATCCATTGGAAGTAAGCAGCACGCTGATTTCTTTTTGCTGCCATCTTACTTCCAAACTGCTATGTGTCGGTCACCAACAGCAGAAGAAAGAACATGTCTCCCATCTTCAGAGAAAAGCATACACCGAACAGCCCCCTAATATAAAAAGGAGAAAAGAAATAAGGTGGCTCACAAGGATGGTAACAGAAGTATTTTGCAGTCTGTATTGACTTTACTTAATCACAATGCAAATGCATCGAAATGGAAGCATATAAAATAAAAATGAAATATGCATAACACTCACAGGGTGGCCTGGAAACTTCTGGAGCTTTTTATCATCCAAGCAATTGAAAATTTTCAATTGATACGTGGGAGACAAAGACAAACAGCTCAAAAACTAAGTTCTCTGGTATAATATTAGAAATTCTAAAGCTAATACTGTCCAACTTCAAACTTATTAAGAATAAATGGTCCTATTTAAAAAAATGGAAATGATTGTTCACAGCTCCTGGCAATTGACTAACTATACACAGAGCACAGGAGAAAGGAAGGAGTACATGGACGAGGGGTAGGGGAGGCAGAGTGTTTTTTTTCTTCGTAGGAGAGGGAAAGTAACTATTGCCAAAGCAATGGGCCGAAAATAACACTATAAGAAAAAAACCGAACTGTTAAATCAGTGCAAATCAAAAACTGATGCAAAATCTTACCTGTCGAAAGTACCATGAACCCTTTAGTACCATGGTCAAAATAGCAATTATAATGAAGTTTGTACTTCCTATATCAAAATAATTGACAGAAAACCAGTTATAAAGCACCCGCAAAAACGGGAATAGTATAAGCATGAATAAAGCTTAAGTCAAACAGAATGGTATTCATAATGGAGTTGCTCAAATGGAAAATACTACCATGGTGCACGATGAATGGATTGGTTAAGGTACATAAAGAAGACAGACACGAGACTCTATTAGTCTAGTAGGTATACAAAATTTATTCCCAATAATGATAACCTTGCCCTGATTCTAAGGCCAACATAGAATATCCCACTGTTTTAAGAGGCAACTTGTGAAGTATAAGTGAAATCATTGCACCTATAAATAGGAAAATCGAGTCTGAAATTAGTCCAATAATCGCTAAAATAGTATCAGAAAGCTAATGCACTTACGCGCGTGTGTGTGTGATAAAGAGAGAAAGTTTACGGGGGCATAAAGCTACATACTATCATTGAAGCACACGTCTAAAAGAACTGATTGACATCTCTAAGAAATTATATTCAGAAAGACTCAGCTTCACTGTTCCAGTAATTAAACAAAGATTATCGTGTATGATAAAGAGTGTCAGATTAACAACACTGATAAAAGAGCAGTTACCAAATCTCAAAAGAATAGCCCCATTCCACACCTCCCCTCAACCAAAACATATGAGAAAACAATACCAGAAAGTTGTACAAGAACGGAACAACGTGTCTTTCCAGGCCATTAAAGTTTAAGTCAGTAATGAACCTTTCATTGAATTTAATAGATCCTAAGTATTATATTCTTTTAAATAATGGATAAGGTAGAATTTCATGAACTTGAAAGAGAAAATTCAAAGAAACAAAAAGATAAGGTGATGAAGATATAATAATTCGTACCAGCAAAGTCAGTAACTTTATCAAACTTGAGGAGTGATGTGATAACGAAAAACAGAAACTGATAACCCAACTGCAAAAACAATTAAGAAAATATCATATTCATAATTCAAAGCAGCAAAGAGTGCTCCTATAGAAAAAAGCAAGGAAGAAGAAGTGGTTACAGTAACAATGGCAGTGAGGCCCAAGACATTGGAGTCCATTCCTGTCCCCTTTCCTCTTCCAACCGAAGAGTGTGGTTGTCTCTCTAATAATTAATTTCTCTTTGTTTATTCATCACTGTCGTATAATTCCTTACCGCGTCACCGCTTGGGTTGTGTGGTTAAGATTTGTTATGCGTTGTTGCTAATATTTTCCCATCTGGCTAGACAGAAAGCCAAAAGAGGAACCAGTATCAGCATACCCAAATTAAGCATAGAATGTTAGCTGATACATGAAACTTCAAAAGCAAATTAAAAAAGGACAACATTCGAAAACTACAGATGTGAACACAACAACAATTTTCGACCTTGTATTAACAAGATAGCAGTATACAGGCTGATAGCATTCCATCCACAAATTAATCAAATGTGATCGACTCTTAACATGATAACGCGCGCTAGGAGCTCCTAGAGCAGTACACCAGATACCAAAATTCTATATTGAAAACTTAAACAACATGCTCAGTGTGATCCCACAAGTGGGGTGTAAGAGGGTGAGTGTATACAGACATCAACCCTACTATATTGAAAGCTTACAATTTCTTAATGAAATTGCATATCCACTATGCAATCAGGACCAATACTATTATATTGAATCAAGAGTCAATGTATAATGTTAGTACGTAAGAATCTAGCAAGTTGGCCTTCACACAAGTTTGTGCAAACCTGTGTGCTCATGCACAACGAAAAACATCTCAAGTTTTTAGCAGTCCCATAGAACAAAATAGACATCTAATACTTGCAAAACCCCAAGTTTAGCAAATATGTGCAGCATTTTGAACCCAAAAGTTTGCAAAACTGAACATTTTTATTAATGTTGAATATGTTATCAAGCTTGCTTTTTAGTATTTCTGAAAATTAATTAACTTTTGCTCTGTGATCACTTAACAGTACAATGTTTTTGATAAGTAATAGCTCATGGCTCTTATGGTATTGTAGAGAAAATGTCTCAACAACCACAATAAGCTGTCTCTTGAAAGATTAGCTTACCAGACAAGGATAGTTTGATGGTGCAATGCCTTCAATGAAACTTCATGAAAACGCTGTTTTGCCTCTGCCTCTGCTTCATACGCCTCTGCAATCCTTGCCGCCCGTTCCGCCTCAGCAATGGCAGCTTCAGCATCTGCAACTGCATGTGCAGCAGCTGCAGCAGCCTCCTCTTTAGTCATGCTCTTCATCTGCTCTAACTCCGCATCAACTTGTGCTTTAGTCCGTATTCTAATTTCATTCTTCTCTATCATAATGGAACCCTCCTTTCCACCTATAAGAAAAGGGAGATGGCCTCCCTTCGTACCAGATGATAATCTACCCGGGGTAATCCTGTATTGATGCCTTACCTATCAATGTGGATGGAAGCGTCAAGATCCAAGATTAAGAAACAGACTAGTACATCCATAATTGAGCTTTCTACTCACAGTGTTTGCCAATTCCTCTAGAAGAAAGAAGATAAAAGAACTGAAAGAAAGTAATGTTAAGTTCACACATATAAAATGTTTGCAATTGCAAAGCATGCGATGAATTTTACCCTGCAACCAACAATGTGTGCTTCCAAGATATGACTTTTTGAGCATTGTTGATAAAACTCTAACCAATGTAGCCACCAAGACCTCAGTGTCAGTCTTGGAACTCAAGAAGGCATTATGATTCAGGAGAGAAGGCATAGCTGAATGAGAATATCACAACAAACCAAAAAGAATAAATTCAGGCATTTCATTCTCTCGTTGCCTTGCCCCTTCCTAGCTTAGGCATGATCTGATAGTAAAATGAAGCTTATGTGTGAATAAAAGCATGATCTTCCAAGTCTTGAAATGATAAAACATGGCTTCCTTCACTAAAATTGATCCTTACCAATCTTCTTCATGATGCCACCAACAGACACAACAACCTTTCTGTATCACCATAAAGCCAGGGCAGCATACTGCTAAAGAAATCTCTAAGGATCTTACATGCTGCAGAAGAATACACTACATTCATATGCATAATAGAAGGAGCCAAAAACTCGAGCACTTCGATAACATAGTTGAAATGGCTAAATCTAAAGGTAAGAAATGTTAAATCTGGAATTGGAAGAAGGCCATCTAAAGGTAAGAAGGGTTAAATATGGAATTGGGAGAAGGCCATCTAAGCAAGATTTTAAATTTGGTTTTGCAAAAGAAACAAACTCGCACAAAAACCAGCACAAGTAACTGTACAAATAAACAGTCTAACCTGAATGCATAAGCAAACTGTATATATTCCTTCCTGATTGTATTCTGGTGTAATTATGACTTCTAATATTCGTGAAACCTCAATTAGCACAGCAACAACACTTAGAAACCAACAATCACCCAGTCGTCCCTATTAAAAGGTACAGTATCACAATAAGCAACTTGATCTTCAAAGACAATTCTAACAACCATCTTTTGATCTGCCTCCAAAACAAGCACAAGGAAGAGGAGGCAGGAGGTGATACTTTGAGCGAACAGTATGAACAAGAGTAGCACAACCTAGCAAACATCTGAAGAATTTGCTACTCCAGAGAAGAAGCATGGGTGACAATACAGATGCTTCTCTTTCACTATATTAGTAGGCCTCATTCATTCCGAAACAACCTGAGATCAAAACATAGCACTACGTACGTGTAACAAAGGCAACAATTTTGATTAACAAAGACATCATTTCTTTTAATATTCTCTTTTTGTTAAATTATTTATTCTACCCCAATATTTTGATACTCTATATTTAGCTCATCACACTATTATTGGATCAAAGACTCTGTATAGATCCAAAAGATTGGAATCTCCTCGAGCTAAGACAAGAATTAGTAGAAATCGGTAATCACACAAAATTGTCTTAGAAATAGATATTACAATTAAGCAATTTAACATCAACCATAACAACAACTCCATATTACAGAAATTACCACAGATTAAAGGGCACTTCAGAATAAACAAAATAACAATCAATAATGCTAATTAACACAATAAGAACTCAATTATTCTTAACACATTCAGTAATAAAAAAAATTTTATACTTAGGGGAAATTATACCTTGGCAAGAAGACTGCGAAACCTGCTACTATCTGCTTCAAAGGCGAAAATCGTGCAACCTTCACTGTAGAAAATAGGATGAACTTTTATGTTTTTGTCATAAAATCGATTGCAAAAAGGGGTGAATTATAGTGCAAAAATATCTTAACAGATTTCTAAGATAGATTCAAAGCTTCAACAGAAAATACACACAAATTTAAGAAAGGGAAAACTTAATAAGGTGAACAACAAAGACCGGGGCTCTATGATTAGTTTTCAACTTATCTTTCACCATATGAACAGATTTGACTCTCTTCCAATGAAATTGAACATTATTTTGAGAAACACTAGCGGATTATCAAGAGGAGCATTAGCCTTAATGAGATTTTCCAGCGTTGACATCGCCGGTGCCGCCGATGGTGGCAATGTCCACTCCTCGTAATCTCCGGCAACGAAGAAGGCTTTTTGGGAGAGAGAGTTGTGAGTTGCGTTTTGAGTGTATATCAGATGTAATGTGTTATTAGGTTTGTACTCTTATTTTACTAAATACAAAAAATGAATTAGAGTGGGTCTCTTTTAAGCAGGAGTGCTCCAAAATTTGGGGAATAAAGTAAAGGGAATTCATAACCGTTGCAATAAATAAAAAATTTCAAGAAACTGTTACCATAGATATAGTTATTGTTACGGTCTTGTAAAACGTTGCGATAGAAACATCTATTGTAACGGTCTTTGGACTAAAGCAACGGTTCGGCTGCTAAAGTGTTCCGATAGTACCAACAACTTTACTCAACGGTTGGAACCGTTGCAATAGACTTTCTATAGCAACGTTTACTGATCCGTTGCCATTAAAAGCGTTGCCATAGCCCAAATTTCCAGTAGTGACATAACAACCCCCCCCCCCCCCATTTTTCAAACCCCAGCCGCCACTCCCCCCAAATTCCCCCTCTCTCTATAAATTCTATCCTCCTTCTCTCTACCCTCTGTCTTCCATTCTTCTCCCAAAAATTCCTCTACTTCAATCTTCTTCTTCTCCTACACTCCATAGTAAGTCTTGTTCTTTTGTTCTTCTTTCTTTTCCTCTTTTATTTCTTTAATTTTTATCATTAGTTTTGTAGAATTAATTAGTTAATTGTAGTTTAACTTGTAAAATATGTATTATATATTGCTAGTATTAGTAGAATCCATATAAATTAATTGGTTTGTGTAGTAGAATGTTATATGATTTTTTGGAACCTTGTTGGTATTGATGGGATTATAGTAGAGATTGTGTTGTTGAGTCTCCAATTTAGTTAATAATGTTAATTTTGTTGTTTTGGAGACCCAATGTATTGGTTGATATAATTGGAGAGTGGTTGGCCAAGGTGGCCATTTGTTTGTTGTTGTACTTGGTTATTGAACTTTCAGGGGAGATATTGCCCAACTAGTGAGTTGTGTGTTATTGTATATGTTTGGAGAGTGTTTAGGTTTAATTGGGTCATGTTAGATTGCTAAAATAAATAAGTGTGGGGTGCTTGAGGTGATTTGGTGAAATTGTTAGATAAAGGGTTAAGTATCAGAGTTATCGGATGATAGCACTAAAGAGACGATTGTGTTAATCCACAGATGGTGAAGTCTGAGTAGCCAACCTATGTTCTAACATTATGCAAATTTTTGGTTGTTCTCTTTTGTGCAGGATCATGGCCCCTAAAAGATCAAGGAATGGTGCTAGCTCATCTAGGTGACCAACATATGACGAGTCGAGGTTTTCCAGCAAGGAGGCGGAAGCTGACTTCCACGCTAAGGTGACTAAGGCCTGGCTCCAAGAACTGGAAATTGACAGGTTAGCCCTTCGGTCTGAAAAGCCCGAGATATATGATGAACTTCGCCGCCGCGAAATGGAGTTCATATTTGACGCATCGGCCTTCGTGAACAAGATGATGGTTAGGGTGTTTTATGCCAATGCTCCATACGAGATGGGTAGGAGGGTATTCATCCGAGGTAAGTACGTCTGCGCCCATGCACATGCTATTAGGTAGGCTC
The DNA here is from genome assembly GCA_032618575.1 of Nicotiana noctiflora. NCBI lineage: Eukaryota > Viridiplantae > Streptophyta > Magnoliopsida > Solanales > Solanaceae > Nicotiana > Nicotiana noctiflora. The sequence goes on along the minus strand of JASVEL010013316.1, from coordinate 12,314 downwards.
TTAGACTGCCAAATCATACTAGTGACGTGGACTACTACCACGATAGGCCTGGTGTCACCTGGGACATGTTAATTCACGCCTTATGTGTTGATGGCATCCTTGTTTAGATAAGAAAGAAAACACTCCACTGTAACTATTTCACACACACTGCTAAATGTTGGTTTTCAATCATATGTAACCGGCTTTTGGCCTCAAGCAACACCACTGACGTAAACTTTAATAGGGCACTTCTAACATGGTATTTCGTCATACAGTGGGAAGTGGACATCGCCCGCTTGATTTGTGACGAGATGGTGATGAGGGGATCCCTCAAAGTCAAGGGTTTTTATTACCCATCTCTCGTTACTACTTTGTGTCTCGGCCATCAGACTCCGGTCCTTACCACGGATGGTGATCTCCCACCAAAAGCTCCATTCAGAGATTCTCAAATCCGGGTGGGCCGAGACAATGACCCAATTGACGTAGATGCTGAGGTTGAGCCTGTGCCGGTTTCCCGGGCCAGGCATTCCACTGACTCAGCATGGAGCGAGTATGTCTAAGTTCGAAACTACCAGACCTATGATTAGGTCTATGGAAGAGGAGGTTGCAGACTTATGCACCTCCGTAGATGGCCTACACATGAGCTTAGACGCGATGTCACAGAGGCAAGATCGGTCGGAAAATAGATTTATGGCATGGTTCCGAGCACTTGGTCGAGCATGTCATGTCGACCCCTCCACCATCTCCCACTCCGAGTGAGTAACAGGTAAGTTTCCTCGCCCCTCTTGAGCTATATTTTTATTATTATGTCATGAGGACATGACATGATTTTAAGTGTGGGGTGGGTAACTTATCTTGTATATGTTGTACATAGTAGTTGTAGTTGTAAATACTAATAGCTGGATTGGCCCGATGATGGACACTTGGCAATGGGTTTCTTAAGCGTCCAAGTCAGAATAAAAACACACAAAAAAATCTGAAAATTTGAAAAATCCAAAAATATGAGTAAAGGGCTCTTCCTGATGATGGACTATTTAGGACAAGTACTCTTAAGGGAAGCAGTCCACATAGGAATTTTTCTTTCTTTTATTTTTTTTCTAGGTAGTGTATCAACTCCCCCTTGGTTTTTCTTTTCACCACGGTTCTTTTCCAAGGATTTTAATTGAACCGGGTTAGGTAGATATATTTTTTGGATTAGAGGGTAAAGGGTAGCATGTAACCCCAAGTATGCACATTAACAAAACTAAAATGAACCTAAGAATGTATTATCTAAGCTTGACTGTAGATTCTAAATATGCCTTAAATTGCACGATACAGCTTGCTTGAACATTCATAGGACTTTGTAGATAAACCGGATTCTAAATGAGTTGCATGCTATGTGTGTGTGAGATTCTACTTACATTATATGTTTTACATGATACCTAGAACTTGACCTGCGTGTTTGCAAAACGAAATAGAAGTTGTTTGGTTGTAGAGAGGATAGAGGCATTTCTTTGTGTAACCCCTTAAATCAATAGACATAAATTCACCCGTACATGATACATTAGTTCCCTTTGAGCTTAAAGCCTATTCTTTGATAACTCTTGAATGTTCATGAAAAATTGAATTCTTACTTTGTTCTACTTTACCTCCTAGAAGCACTTGTGTTGTAAAGAATATGCAAAAGTCCAAATGTGGGGTAAAGGCAAATCGAAAAAGGGAAAATCAAGAATGAATGGTAGAAAGTAGTGAATTGGCCAAAATAATGTAAATGTGTTGCAAAGCAATGAGAAAAAAAAAATGAGAAAAAGAGCTATATCAATGTATATATGAAAATTAGAAAGGCCAGTTACACCAACAAAATAAAAGTGGGGATTAAAAGTAAATAAAGGTGAAGGAATGTTTAGGGGAGTCATAAGGAAGAAAACAAAAAGGGAACTTATGAAAAGGAAAAGAAAAATGCTTAGGGAGGTTAGTCACTATAACCAAAAGTATCCTACCCATCCCGTAGCCAACATTACAACCCTTAAATACCTCTTGATCTATGATTGAATAACTCGATTAGTGGAGTATTACACTAGGGTCAAGCCTATGGTGTGTCTGTATGCATATTAATGTTCTTTGTTGAGAGTGAGTGAATTTTTATATATCTATAAGTTCCATGTTCTAAATCGTTTATGAGTGGGAACTTCTCTCAATAAATTTTGTGACGGCGTGTAACTCAAGAGGAAAACGGTAAATTTGCAAGTTTTTGATAATAACTAGAGTCAGCAATAATGTGCTGGCAGTTGAGTTTACGGTTAGGTAAGGATTGTGCATTTCTTAGGTTAATCATGAAAGATAGCTTTTGTGACATATATTGGGGGAGACATAAACAAAATTGGCCTAAAGTGTGATTAAGGTTGCTCGAGGACGAGCAAATGTTTAAGTGTGGGGTATTGATAATAGGTGAATTTGACTATAATTATGCCCTAAATAATCACACTTTGTTTTTGAGTTGATATTGTTTATGATGACAAAATGCTTTGATTAGTGTTTATTGTTTATGATGACAAAATGCTTTGATTAGTGTTTATTGTTTATGATGACAAAATTCTTTGATTAGTGTTTTTTGGAAGAATTGGAGAACTGTTCCGTTGGCGGTTCATCTGCGACCGCGGACGAACCGCGGAAGGCGCCGCAATTTTATTCTTAGTTTTGTACCAATTCAATTTTTAAGCCCTAAACCCTCTATATAAACCTCTAGTCCGCCCAAAAGAGGAAAGTATTGTATTTTTGACTACTTTTGCAAGATAATTAGTAAGAGAGAACTCTCTTAACTTATTCCTTTCCTTTATATCAATTATTTATTTATGAATTCAATTATTATTCTTGTTTCCTTGATCATGAGTAGCTAATTCCTTTTCTAAGGTTTTGATGGAACCTATTGGGTGATGAACTTCTTGTTTATGTGATTACAAATTATTAGCTAGATTTCTATTTGTTCAACTTCGTTCTTTTTGTAGTTGATTGGTAGACGTCCCAATTAGCTGTGCCTATTTAGTGTGCATAACTTGTAAAAGAGTGCATATTTAGGTATATTGTTGAACAACACCACACGTAGGTTATTGGATTAATCTATAACTTTAGGCGTAAAGACGAGATTAAGAATAACGAAGTCTTGGGTGCAATCTTAAGTGAACTATTCAAATTAAAGCTAGCTAGGGTAGCTCAGGAGAGTGCACTAGTAAATTATCGTAATTGCTCGGGAGAGGGTTACGGTACAAATAGCATTCATGATTGATAGAATATATTGTCAATTTGTATGAGCATAAACAGAAGGGATTCCATTAATAGGGGAAATCAATGCCTTAGTCTTTCTCCAAATTATTTACCCATTATTCAATTCTTTCTTTTCAGTCTTTTAATTCTTGTAAAGTAGTTGTTCGAAAATCTCACAAAAATATATTCAAAGTTTGGGAACTTAAATCAGAATTGTTCTTGAGTTGTGAAAGTTGCAATTGGTAGGTTAATTCTCTATGGGATTGATTCTAGACTTATTAGACCATGTTATATTTGTGAGCACGCGATTTTTGAACTAAGCAATAAATTCCAAAATTAAAATAAATAAATATTTTTGGGTGCAATTACATGTCTTGGTTGAAATTAGATGTATATATGTGATTGAATAATTAGAGATTAAAACTAGAAAATTAAAAAAAAAAATAGGTTAAATACATGCATTGTTTTAAATTAAGTAATTAAAAATCAACAAAAAGAGCATTAATAGTAGAAATTAAGGGAAAATTAGTAGAAAATTGGCAATAACTATTAGAAAATTAGTGGAAGTAGGAAATTGAATAATTTAAATAATACAAAAAGAAAATAATGAAATACAAAAGAAAATTACCACAAAAATAATTAAATACAAGGAAAAATACAAAATACAATAAGATTGGGCTAAGAATCTGAAAATGGCAGCCCAATATATAGTGGCCCAAAAGAGCCGGTCCAACTAATTTAAATCAAAGCAATCTTAGCCGTCCATTAGACCAGATCCAAAGGTTGAAACATTAGCTGAAGATAATTGAGTAATTACATTCAAGATCGAATCCCAGCCGTCCAAACATATTGATCTAATAGACGAGGATTTGTCTTTCATTTAAAGAGACGACATCGTTTTGGAGCAAGCAATCCTGACCGTTGATCTTGAGTGATCCTACGGCCAAGGACCAGTCAACTTTGGTGGGTATTTAAACCCCGTCTCTGAGATGAAACCGGCCATTTGCATACACCCCTAACCCTAGCCGCCCTTCTTCTTCTCTCTTCTTCATTCTTTAGACTTCGCCGGCCATGGAGATTGTCCATCTCCACGGCTGTCTCCGGCCAACCTTCAACCCCAAACTCCTCTTTCCTTTCTTCTTCATCACAAACTACCACAAAACTCCCATGAAACCATAGAAGACCCCCAGTTTCTTGAAACTCCGGTCAGTCATAGTTCATCTCCGGTGACCAAATCTATGAGAACCGCCACCAAATTAACACCAAAGGACCCCCTTTCCTTGATCTATCACCCTATCTAAACCGTTTCCCTCGAATCTTACCCCTTCTTCTTGAATATTCAAAAGAAGGTCGCCGGAACCCTAACTCCAGCGTCTCAAAACAAACCACCCCCACAAAACCTATCTTTTCTTACCTATAACACCTACCCCTAACCAAAAGACTTCAAAGCTGAATCCTTGGTTGAGAAAAAAAAACCAAAAAAAAAGAAAATAAGAAAAAGAGAAGAGAAAACTGGAAAAAAGGAAAAGAAGAAAAGAAAAAAGAAAATAAGGGAAGCTCAGGAGTCAAATCCTGCGAGCTAAGTCTCCCCTTCCCTTTCTTGCTTTTTTTCTTTGATTTATGTTGTTGTATTTATTTATTTCTGTGTTTCTAGTATATTTTTAGTATGATTAGTCGTATAAACAAGCTACATTATAGCTTAGGGTTTTAATTTCTGAAAAAGTCTCTGTTGATTTTGTTTCCATATTTAAGATCTGTTTTTCTTTAATCCATTTTCATGTTTTTTACTTAGATGTTCTGCATGTTTAGATTAGTTCGTACATTCTAAAAACCTCTGTTTGTTCTGTTTCTTTGCTTAAGATTTGTCTTTCTTTGATTAGCTCTTCTTCATGACTATTGTCTATCTTTGATCTTTGCATGTTTAGATAATGTTATTATCTTTTTTCATTCTGTTTGAGCCATGCTTTCTCCTGAAACGTCTTTATGAGTTTTACCTGTCTGTGCTTGGTCAGTAAAATGTTAATCATAATTAGGGTTTTCAATAATCCTCTAAGTATAAGGTAGTTCTGATTATATCTGCTTCACGATTAATTGACATACTGTGTTGTGAAATCTGGGTTATAAGTCTTTGATTGAAATTCAACAATATTCAATCTCTTTGTCTGAGTTTTGATTAATTGATGAGTGATTCTAATTTCATGGTTGTGTGCAATTTTTTGAAAGTGGCTATGTTTGCAACAACCTTGTGTTAAGTTGATTACTGTTAATACTTATCATGCCTAGGTAGAATTGGTTATAGCTGCAGTAGTGTATAAACTTGTATGTGGTTAAAATTGAAAACATGTTGCTAAGTAGTCCAAAATAGGTTAAAATTGAAAACCACAAAAAAAAGGTTATAAGGGAATTGAATAACAAAGAGTAGTCAGTTTTGCAACTGACCAACTCTGATAGTCTTGAAACATTGGCTGAGATTTAAATAGGCCAAGTGTGTAATAAAAGTGGCTTAAGTCTAATAGGTTAGACTTACAAAGTCCCAAATTGACCCATGTTCATTGGTGGCTAGACTTGCAAAGTCTTAGCCATTCTATGTTCATTAATGGGCCCCAATTGCAAGGTTAAGTCCAAACTTTGGACTGGCAAAAGTTTAAAATAGGTTAGTTCTGAATTATTAAGCAGGCTAGTCTTGCAAACTAGTTTCACTAACAGAAAATGAAATAAAAATGGCTAAAATTGAAATGAATTGAAGTCTAATCTGGCCAAGTCTTAAATATTAGTATAAATGCTATCCAACAGTTAAAATAAGAGCTGAACATAGGGAAACCTGACCTTGATAGGTGGGGTAATTAACAAATGCCCTTAAGGGCATATAGGGAATGGGAAATGGCAAAGTTGTGGATTTAATAGAGCCTATAGGGATACATAAGACATGTAGGCTCCTTATTTCTGCAATTTTGCATAAAATTAAGGGCATATTGGTCCTAAAGAAATGGTAACTTAGTAAATAACACTAATAAGTAAGGGCACACTAGTAAAATCCCCAAAAAGGAATCAAATAGAACCTTCCAGCACATGCTGGAAGGTATCTTATAATAGAAAATGGGACTAAAGTGTAGGATTTGGTAAAAAAAAGGGAGGGGACTAGAATTATTTTCTATCCTTTCCCCCCAAAAATTTCACCACTTCCCACCTATAAATACCCCCATTTAGAACCTGTTTAATGGCTGGATTTTCAATAGAGAAATTCAGAGATATACAGATAGATACATAGAGTAAAATTGTCTGGATTTTGGAAATCAAAATTTTCAGAAAAAACTCTACACTAAATCGCAGATAGTTGCCTGGGTTTTCTAGTTGAAATTCATATTTGAAGTTGTTTGGGATTTCTGCTTGTTCGCTGGTTTTCTATTGCTGTCACTGTGTTATCTTCATTTGCTCGTTAAGGATTCATCTTATCCACTATTGCATTGCCTGTGTGATTTTAACCGCTGTGCCTATTTCACCTCCCTTAGAACTCATTGAATCTCTTTGCCGAATCAGGTACACGTCCTTGTCCAGGCGATGTAAATTTGAAGCTATGATGAAATGTAGTCTCAAGTTTAAAGCATTTCACTACTTTTACATTTCTGTTTCTGTTAGCTGTTTAGTTTGTTTGAATTTGTAATTCATTAGGATATCGTGTGTATATGTAGAAGCTCGAACAGAATAATGTAATAAGTAGTAAGTAGTGGAAATGTAGTTATAGTAGCTAAAGTCACCTAGTTAAAATAGGGTAAAACCATAAAATCAGACCAATTAATTTTGAAATAAGTCCAATAGCACTAAACACGTATGTAATGATTTCAATCAACTTATGTAGATAGTTTAATTTGGTATTTGATATCAAGATTTAAATATGTTTAAAAATAGCAACAACAAGTTGAAGTAATAGTCTAATTAAGACTGATTTTGCAATATTAAATGAACCAGACTCACAGTAAACTCAGTGATGAAATATAACTATGCATCTGCGAATGAGTTGTCTTAGTTTAAGTAGTTGAATATTAAGTTTAAGTAATTGAAGCATTTAGTTTAATCGTGTTTTACATAGTTAAATAATCTCCTGTCATTTAGTTAAAAACAACTCAGTATGAATTAGTATTAGAAAACAAAGTAAAAATAGTTTGTTAATTAAGTTTTATGCAAATTAGACTATTATGATTCAAAATCGATATTGTTAGCTCTGTACAGTACTTCTCTCTTAATGAATAAAAATATAATTTGAATTCGTTTTCTTTTGATTCCAAATACCTGTTCATGTTGTCAGTTTTCATTTTCTGTTTTCATTATCATTGCTTCGTTCTGGTCCAGCCTAATGTATGACGCAGGCCTGACTATATTCAAACACCAATTGGACCTCTGAATGAAAGCCCTAACGTGGTCTGGGTTATTAAGACCCAGATGAACATAGCAATTAGCTGAGTCCAAGTCCGGTTCCAGGCCTGTATAAATATGATAATGAATGCCTGGATTCAGTTTCCAGAAATACAAAATGATTGACCTGATTAAGGAAAAAACAAGGATAGAAAATATAGTCACACATTAAGTATGGACTTTAAAAAATACACGGGACGAGCCTCACATGGTAACAAAAAACAGTGGGGCCCCCTTATAAGTAATTGATAAAGTATACAATAGATTCGGGAAGGTTGATAGAAAATTCCACAACCTTTCCCAAATATTTAAGGCTGTTAGACGCTTATTAGGCATGATTTAATAAATATACATTCCTTAATACGAGTGTGCACTTGGTGTGACTCAAATGACAAATCCGAACGAAGCCGAAATGTATTAAAAGTCACAGGCGTACTGGTTGCGGTGTGACTCGAAATATGTTTTCGCGACGTCGCATTTCGTAAAAAATATTAAAGTTGGAAACATGTACATATTGTTAGAAAGCATATAATAAGTCATATAAAATTGAGAACGACATTTCGAGCGACTGTGCTAAAACCACGGAATTCGGGAGTGCCTGACACCTTCTCCTGGGTTAACAGAATTCCTTATCCAGGTTTCTAGTTTCGCGGACTGTAATACAGAGTCAACTTCCTCGGATTCGGGATTAACCGGTGACTTGGGACACCATTATCTTCCCAAGTGGCGACTCGAAAAAATTAAATAAAATCCCGGACCGGTTGTCGTTTATTTGGAAAAACTCCTTCCTCTTTGTTATTATATCTTTCCCGGGTATTTTAACATTGAGGTATACCCTACATCTCTTTTAAAAGGCCGAGGGGTAGTAAAAAGGGAGGTGTGACATCTCTGGCGACTCTGCTGGGGAAAAGCAACGCAGAACTTTGGTTTTAGGGTTTAAGAATTCGAGCTCATTAGAATCGCCGTCCTCGATATTATTTGACTTTGTTATATGCTTTGAACAACATGCTATGTGTTTTACCGCTTTGATATTATATGGATTGTATATATAAATTGTGCCGAAAACCCTTCTCTTCTTCACCTCCAGGGATGTGCTTACTGGTTGAGAGTCCCCTTTCTGTTAAGTCACACATAAATTAAGAAACAGAGGCCGGATAATTTACAAAGCCGATTGACTCCGCGGGTCACCGGTACGTAGCCCCCTCCTCGATCCGAGTTGTCCGCTCAGGTACACGGTCTAGCACTCTATGAAACCATAAGATATTGAACATAGGTCTAGGACGATTATCTGCATCGTAACTCACTTAGGTGCGATACGTAGGCAACCCTTGAACGGGTCCAACCACCCTTTTAGAAAATGACCAAAAAATAATTTTTTGTTTCAAATAATCGAGGTGATCGCTATTTTTGGAATTATCTGAATGTTCCGAAAGGATGCCGGAAGGTTGTTTTGGCAATAATGGCCACTTCGGAAGTCATGTTTTTCCTTTTCAAAATAAAAACCTGAGAAAGTTATAAAATGAAAATTTGCTTTATAAAATATTTTTCCTTTTTCTAAATAAAATCGCCTTTAATAAATGTGCAGGATGAGCACGATACAGAATGAACTCTTCACTTTAATGAATAGAATCCCTTTGGAGCTAATATTATGGTGGAACGACATGGGACAGGAAGGACAGAATTGGGTCAAATGTTATCTAAAGGATCTTACGGGATTAATGGACATAATTCCCCGAGGCGATATAATCCGAGCACTTGTCACATGTTGGGATCCTGCGCACAACATTCTACATTTTTAAAACTTTGAACTCACTCCCACTCTCGAGGAAATTGCTTACTATATAGGGAAAAATGAGGTCCCCTTAAAAGAAAAATACCCGGTGGCTCCAAGAGCGATAACGGTGCACCGTTTCCTTGATTCTTTGAAGATTGCTCGAAACGTCCACAACAAGGATTTGGTTAATGGGTTTTGCTCCCTAAACATCATCTATAGTGATATGGACATGTCGGGGTTTCAATGACCTCACGAACAAACTTTGTAGCAAGTCAACCGAGCCAAATGGGAAGAACATCGACGATTCGCTTTTCTGGTGGCGTTTCTCAGAATAATCATATTTCCAAGAAAGGATGGGCACATTGATACGAGAGTCACCGGGGTAGCCAGCACTTTAATTGTACAAGATAATTGCACTTTCGCTCCAATGATCATAGCCGATATCTACCGTGCCCTTACGACAAGTAAAGCAGGGTGCAACTTCTTTGAGGGATGTAACTTGTTTCTGCAAATCTGGTTAATAGAACATCTTTGCCATCATCCTTTGTTCTCATGCTATGGTCCGACTGAAAGAACGTGCCTCGAAGAATTCTATACGAGAACAAAAGAAGTTAAGCTGCCAGAGGGAGTTAAAGGTTGGATTTCATATCTAAGATCATTGACCGATAGCCAAATCGATTGGGCATACGGATGGTTGCCCCTCGATGAGGTGATTTACATGCCGACGGAAGGGTCACACTTCTTGATCATGGGTTTAAAAAGTATCCAGCCTTATGCCCCGTACAGGGTCCTACGACAGCTTGGAAGATGACAAGTTATACCAAAGGATAAGGACCTCAGTTTGCAAGTAATAGAGATTAGTCTGGATGGGCAATTCCCGGAAGCAAAGGTCCGACAGATTTGGAATGAGTGTCAAAATTTGAAGGCGGAAACTTTTGTGGAAAATAGAGCTCGGGGAGAAATATCGCCAGGGTATGCTGCATGGTATCGACGGGGTATTGAGCATGATAGACCATGGAAAAGTCCTCATGTTCAAGATTTGGCGGAGCAGTCTAAGGAATACAGAAATTAGGCGGCCAAAGAAAATGAGTATAAGGCCAAAATCAGCTTGCTAGAAAAATAGTTGCGAGATCTCCAATTCGAGAGCAGTTTACAGGCAGCAACTAACGAAGGAGAAAAAAAGTGACTGAAAAAGGAGAATGAAATCCTAAAAGCTCAAGTTGCAAAAATGAAAATTGCATCCGAGACCCGGTTCTCTTAGCCCGAGACGAGAAGCTAATTGAAAATCTTCGGCGCAAAGTAAATGACTACAGCTTCGATCTGGACAAAGCAGAAAGACAGTTAGTCAGGGTTTGGAAGCAACTGGCCAAGGATACCGAGGAAAGATCTAGATTGGTTCAGCAACTACAAGATAAACATGAAGTTGAGGTAGCTCGATTGAGAAAGAAAGTCATCACAACCACAGTGAAAAGTAACAAGATAATCAAAGAGTTTGAGGAAGAAAGAGAGCATTGTTACACGACTATGGCTCGGCTAGAGTTCGAGTTACAACATTTATAGAAAGAGAACCAACAAACCTTAGACGCTCGCGCCAAACAGATCAGCAGGTTACTTCAAGAAAAAGGGGTCGTTCGAGAAAGAATTGTCCATATTACTCAGTACATCACCCGAAAATGCAAATTGTGTGAAGACATTCCCATGCAACATTTGTATTAGTCGTGAATTTCTTTGTGAAGCAAGTCATGTCCGACCTAGATAAGCTCCAAATTGGATTGGCATATAGGCCCGCGGCAAGACCGAACGATGTCTCGCGGGCATTAGGAGAATTAATGTACTCATAGGGCATGCATTTTTTATTCGTATTTCTTTTGCATTAGTAGCACAAAAACATTTTGTAAATCAATGTTTTTCAATATCAATGAAAAGATCAAAGAAGTTGTTTCTAATCCTTTTCGCTTTATATCAATTTTTTTGTACGATAGGCAAATAAGTAGGAACGAAAATCAATAATGAAAAGAAGATGGAAATGAAAAAGAGAGGAAAAATAAAAAGAATGAAAAAAGGAAGAGAAATAGAATGAAAAAAGAAAAAGAAAGGAGAAAAAGAAAAAAAAGAAAAAAAGAAAAAGAAAAGGAAAGATGAATAAGAGAAAGAGAAAAAGAAAGAAAAAGAAAGAGATGATGTTGGTTCACAATGGAATAAGTGCCGGGATGATGCATAACGATCAAAGACAAAAGTTGTGATTTTTTAATAGTTACATCTTATCCTTTTATGTACTAACTATTAACAAGTGTTTTTGTTTATAAGAATCAGATTTCAGCTGGGAACTAGTACTCTGGCAAATCATCATTACAACACACGATCAAAGACTATGACTAAGGCTGTGTCTCAGGAAATTGAGCCAACTACCATGGACCCAGTGCAAGAAGAGGAGGTTGTGGATGTAGCGAGGATGAAGGAGGAAATGTATAAGCTCAAGCAGCAGATGTCGGAAATGTACCAAGCTTGGTCCAGGGGTCAACCCTTACCCGCATATCCAGCCAACCCAGCATATGTCCCTCCTGTCAATCCTAATCCCGAGCCACCTACCATGAACTCATCCTCCACGTATCTAGATTACCACCACTACTATGCCTCTACCTCACAGGTACCACCACCACTGTCCAAACATATTCCACCTCAGCCACCACAGGTCGCCCCGGTATATGTGGCACCACCTCCTGTTGCTCTACATAAGTTGTCAAGTGAACCAGTGTTCCATGTGCAAGATACCCATTACTATCCGCCGAAGCCGACGTTTAGGCAGCATGAATCTTATACCCCACTGATGGAGACAACTAAAGAAAAGCCCATCAAGAACTTGGAACAAGAGGAAATGGCACGGAAGATGAGGAGTTTAGAACAATCTTTC
>JASVEL010013315.1:0-27873 GCA_032618575.1 Nicotiana noctiflora | reverse complement strand
GGGCAGCCCAAGAACCGCAGATGCAGAAAATCGGGCGCACCTACATAACCACAGGTGCGAGAGTTGTGGTCGCAGGTGTGGCTAGGCTCGCAAAAGCGGCCTCTTCTATCCGCAAATGCACAGATTGTCCTAGTAACGGGAATGTGTACTTGCAATGGTTCTTCTGTAAGTGTGAGATTGCAGATGCGACAAATGAACCGTATGTGCAAAAATTGCTGGGCAGTGAGGGGTCATTTAATACGTACTTAGACCATTTTTATCACATTTTCTTCCACTCTTGGGCGATTTGTGAGCTTTGTAAGGAAAGTAATTTCTACTTAATGTGAGTTTTACACATAGGTTATGGGTAGATTTCAACATGAAAATTGGTAAAAATTATAGGACAAAAACATAGGGTTTAATAAAATGAGAATTTACCATGAAAATTACTATAGAGGTATCAAATTACTAAGACACACCATGAAAGTCTGAGAGCGGGTGATTGAGGCGAGGGTGGGGGAGATAACGTCTATATCCGTGAACCAGTTCGATTTTATGCCGGGCCGCTTCACTAGAGAAACTATCCACCTTGTTAGGAGATTGGTGGAAAAGTTCAGGGACAAAAAGAGAGACCTGCACATGGTGTTTATAGACTTGGAGAAGGCGTACGATAAGATCCCAATGGAGGTGTTATGGAGGTGCATGGAGGCGAAGAGCATGCCGTAAGCCTATATCAGAGTGATAAAGGACATGTACAATGGAGCTAAGATTAGGGTACACATCCAATTATCCGGTACGTGTTAGAATTGTCGCATGTGTTAAACTTCAGTACTATTCAGTTACATAAGAGCCTGGGTTAAGAGGATGAGCCAGTTGCCATTGTTGATAGAGTTAAGATCCAAAGGGATTTTCGCGGTAAAGGTTCAGTGGAGGGGCTAAATAGTTGGGGAGGTTTTAGGAGTCCGAGGAGGACATGTGGAGCAGATATCCAGACTTATTCAGCACTTCAAGTTTGAATCTAACCTCGTTCGAGGATGAATAGTTGTTTAAGAGGTGGAGAATGAAACGACTCTGAAATGTTATTTAGCTTTCAAGAACCCCATTCCCCTAAATAATATTCCTCAAGCATGGTTTTATTAATTAATGACTTACGGGGATGGTTGGTTCAGGATTTGGAAGAGTTATAGTTTGAAATCGGAACACTTGGTTCCTTAAGGTTGGCTTAAAATGCCAAAGTTGACTTCAGTCAATATTTTGAATAAACTACCTCAGAATAGGGATTTAACTATTTCTAATAGGTTGTATGATGATTTCGAACTTGGGCATAGATCGAATTTTGGATGACTCACGAGCATTTTGGTGCTTAATAGTGAAACTTGCTTCTTTGAAGGTTTAGAAGTTCTTTAAATTTGGTTCGGAGTGGATTTTGGTGATATCGAGGCCCAAACGAAATTTTGAGATCGAGAATAGTTTCGAAATTCATTTAAGACTTACACGCAAAATTTGATGTCATTTCGAGTAGTTTAAGTATGTTTCGGTGCATTGGAAGTAAATTGAAAAACATGAAGTTCATAAGTTTGATTCAATTGGTTTTGGGGTATGATTCTTAGTTTTAGGGTGTGTTTGGTATGAAGGAAAATATTTTGCATGGAAAATATTTTTCTAGAAAAATTAAAAATTAAAAAATTTGAATTTGCAAAAAAAAAAAATTAAGGTAAAAAAAAAATATTTTTTTCGGGGAAGGGGATAGGGGTAGGGGTGGGGGCTGTGTGAAGTTGAAAAATAAAAAAACAGAAATTTTAAATTGCAAAAAAAAAAAAATTTATGGTAAAAAAATATTTTTTTTTTTCGATGGGTGGTGGTGGAGGGGTAGTAGGGTGGATGGAAAAACTGAAATTTATAAAATAAAAAAAAATAATTTTTTTTTTGTGGAGGGGGTGTGGTGGATTAGTGATCGTGATAAAGGTTGAGAGGGAGCTTTGGAAAATATTTTCCCTTCTTTTGATAAGGAAAACATTTTCCTCCAATTGGAGGAAAATGAATTGATAAGGAAAATATTTTCCAAAATATTCAAGCCAACCAAACATGGAAAAATTGGAAAACATTTTCCAGAAAATATTTTTCCTTCATACCAAACACACCCTTAATGTTGTTTTGAGCGTTCCAAGAGTTCAAACAAGTTCTTTTTATGATTCAAGACTTCTAGGTATGTTCGGGCGGGGCCCCGGGAGCTCCGAGTGTCTATCGGACAAGGCTCGGACCAAGTTGGGAGTTTAAAGCAACAACTAAAGCTCCCCAAATCTGTCATAATCGCACATGCGCTTGTCTAGCCACAGGTGCAGGCTTGCAAGTGCAAGCCACTTGCTGTAGAATCGAGAAATCAAGGGCATCCCAGGAATCCCAAATTTAGAAGATTGGGCGCACCTGCATGACCACAGGTGCGAGAGCTATGGTCGCATGTGTTACTAGGCTCACGAAAGCTACCCGTTCTGTCCGTAGATGTGGAGACTCTTGTGGTGAGGGAAATGCGCACCTGCAATGGTTTTTTCATAGGTGCGAGACCACAGATGTGGCCAAGGCACTGCATGTGCATGTGAGGAGTCATTTAATATAGACTTAGGCTATTTTTATCACATTTGCTTCCACTCTTTTGTGATTTGAGAGCTTTCAAGAAGGGAATTTCGACCTAGCTTTGTGAGGTACGTAATTCCTACTTAATGTGAGTTTAACATATAGATTATGGGTAGATTACAACATAAAAATTGGTAGAAATCATGTGTTTAGATAAAAACCTAGGGTTTAATGAAAAACGGGTTTTTACCACAAAAATGATTATGAAACTTAATATTTATATTCCTAATTATGGTAAAAACTTTCTTCGAAAAATTCTGGAATCCGGGCACGTGGACCCGGGGGTGAATTTCAGAAACCTCGCATTTAGGGTTGGTTAATCACTTAAACAGTTGTAATATAAACTTTCAAACATATATTGATTGGTTTTTACACTATTTGAATAGTATGGGATTGTTCGACTCCGATTTGAGGGTTTGAGCATAATCTTGGAGCGAAAAGTAGGCTTTGAGATGATGTAAGTCTCCTTTATAATATTGTTAGAGGAAATTTACCCCATAGGTGAATTTAATTAATATGTGTTGTGATTTGAGGGGGTTACATACACACAAAGTGACGAGAGTCCGTACATAGTTAATATTCCTGTTTATGTCCAGGTAGTTTTAGGTTTACACCATGCTTTTGTGGACACCGTTTGTTTGTTAATTATATCGAATGGAACTAAGTTGAGGATTTTTAAGATTTTAAAAGCTTCAAGTTGAATTTCTTTTATTTGAAATGAATCGAGAAAGGTTACGATTTAGTTATAGATGTATGTTTGACCGTTTCGCAAGTATATTCGACGAGCGAGGTGATTCTTTCCACTACTCCTATGGGATCGGGCCATTCCTCTCGGCACGTTAATCTATGCATTTATGGTTCGCCCGTTCGATCCTCGGTAGTACATAATTTACATTTATGTTGGATCGGATCGAACGTCCTCGACGAAATTCGTGCGTGATAATAGAACTAGAATTCCCTTTTATAACTGGTATAAATTCATTGTTTGAAAGATCATTTGTTTTAAATGAAAGAAGTGGTTTGGGTTCTTAGATATGAAAAAAGAATTGTTCAATTATAACTTGTTCTAATTCTTATTGTTATCTCTATATATCATGTTATCATATTGTTGGCCCTTAGTAAGTGTCGGAATCGACCCCTTTTCACTACTTCTTCGAGGTTAGACTAGATACTTATTGGGTACATATTTCATGTACGAACACTACACTTCTGTACTTCATGATTATGATTTGTACTCATTTTCTTTCGCTATTTATGTTACATCTGCTAAACACCTAAATATTTTTAACAAATGAGGATATATTATCCACTTAGTACTTTATTTAAACAAAAACCATTCGTTTGATATGTGTTGGCTTGCCTAACAACGGTGTTGGGTATCATCACAACCTATAATGGAATTGGGTCGTGACACATATCATTTTTATCAAACACATTTGAAGCTGCATGTGAGAAGATTCTCTTAACATCTTCATTTTCATCTACATCTACAATTCGTATGGAATATTATTAGTTAAATATTAAGAATAATTAATTTTTAAAACTAATTGATATTTTAAGAGATTGAACTTTTAATATTATGAGCATTAATGTTATTTTTTGTGTCATATACTTTTTATATTTTAAATATGTATTTGTATTAAAACCCAGACTCATTCATGCCTCACCGGCCACGGGCTTACTCAAGCCGGGCTTAAAAGTTGCGAGAAATTTAAAAATAGCCAGATTTATCACTAGTCGTTGAAAAATAGCCAAGTTTTAAAAGTCATCGAAATTTAGCCACTTTTTATGTAAAGAAAAATCTGAGCGAAAATACTATTCAAAATCCGGAAAATACGCACGCAAATTTAATGGAAATTCCAGCATAAGTATGTTTGAACTCCCGCAAATTTTACGGGAGTTCCAGAATAACTATGTTGGAACTCCCGCAAATTTTACGGGAGTTCAAGCATAATTATGCTGGAACTCCCGCATATTTTACTGGAGTTCCAGCAAGTATAAATATCCAGTAAATATACTGGAGTTTGGAGCATTGGTGCTCAGTCTCCCGCAAATTTTACAAGTGCTAGCAAAGTATACCGGTCCAGCATAATATGCTAGAGTATGTACACAAATATACCAGAACTTCCGTAAATTATAAGAGACCAGTCACTGTTGCAGCAAATAGTGGCTATTTTTTATTGATTTCGTAAACAATGTATATTTTTCGATAGTCAACCATAAAAGTAGCTATGCCACGCGATTTTGACTTAAAAGTTTCGTTTTAAGTATGTTTCAAAAATTCTAGCCCAACCCATGCTAAATCACAAACTTAGCTGGGTTGGCTCAACGGACCAAGCCTATATTGAGAGCTCTGGGCATAAGTCACACTCTTATTCGAATAATAATCACACTGTTATTATCTCAAGATATTTCGACAGAGATACGTTTCACTAATGTATAATTGGTTATTATTGGAAAACTAGTGAAAACATGTCATGCAAATGGTCTAAAATTCTCATTCGGGAAGTATGTGCGCGCATTGTCGATAAAATAATAATAGTAATATGAGTTCTACAAAGATGCATAATTGGTTTCTGCATATATTTAAAAAAACAAATATCTTTTATTTGTTTCATCTATTCAATTAGTTTATTTAGGGCTACGCAGAAGCAACGAATTGTACCATAGAAATCATTGATCATCATAGGTTGTGGTGGTTTGGTAACTACTCATCATCGTTAATCGAAAGATAATGCAAGCTCTAAGTATAAAGTTATTCTTTACCCCCAAGATCAGCTTTATTAGTGCGAATACGGATTAATTGAGCCCTGAAATGGGTACGAGACACTGAATAAGAAAAAAATAACCTAATTAAATAAGCAAAATATAAAGAACCCATAATTATACAAATGAGCTCTTGAATGACTTGGGAATGAAGGGATAAACATACACTCGAGAAGCAGGTGAACAAGACCTTCTTCATAGGATTCTGACTTAGGGCAGCCAATACGAGGCTATAAGGTTAGTGCAATTAATAATTAATCATTGATAAACAATATTCTATAAACTGTCAACATTAATTCTATTATTAAATTTGTTAAATTATTCTGAATAAGAGTAAGATGCAGTAGCATACTATTAATCTGAAGTCTGAACATATTGTAGTACATAATACGAAGTCCCTTTTCAGCTTTTCTATGCCGAAGAAAAGAACGAATAAGTTGGTCACCCAGATTTGTGTGGAGAGGATTGTCACAGCCAGTCACTGTTTGACACGTTCAGTTAATTAAAAAAAATTCTTTAACTTTATCCTTTTATAAAATAATATCACTATTTTTTTTCTTAAATAAAACAATAATCCAGTAAAATCTCATTAATCTCATTAATGAGGTCTGAGAAGGTAAAGTATACGCAATCTTTACCCCTATCTGGAGGGATATAAAGACTTTTTTTCAAGAGAACATGACACCATTTTTTCTTAAATGCACTCTAAAATTATCTAGACTTAGAAATTAAATATGATTTCGACAATAGCCCCTATTCTCCCTTTGAACTTGATTGATTTCTTATTGATTTCTGACACTCCTTAGTGAAGTTTATACATGTAGAAAATTTATGAACAATAATATTAAGCTAGAAATTGTCAAAAACTTAAATGAGAATCGAGTAAAATTTATTTGATCCTACTAAAAGTAAAAATTAACTAACATTACAACAACAACAACTACCCAGTATGTTCCCACAAAGTGGGGTCTGGGGAGGGTAATACGTACACAGGCCTTACCCCTACCCGAAAGGGTAGAGAGGCTGTTTCCGGCCGACCCTCGGCTCAGAAAAAGAGAGAGAAAATCAACAATTGCATAGTAATTTATTTATTTATTTATTATTTGGATTAATTAATTTGTTTGTAAATTAATACAATTTAGTAAGAACTAGTGATCATAGAGATACCACTTAGAATAATTTGGTTACCAAATTCAGAGTAAAAATAAAATAGAAGAAATAAATAGGGAAATACTACTATAATAAAATAAACTGAAAAGAATTGAAGAGAAATGCATGAAAGGATGGAGCATGTGATATTTAGCGTGTGAATTTTATTTTTTGTTTTATAGTTCCCATAAGCAAATGCCAAAAAGGGCACATGAGGTGTTTGGCAAAGTATGGAGAGTCTCTAACAACAACAATATGCTCGTGCTTTCCCATCTTCCTTCGCCTTCTCCACTTGTTCTTAAACTAAATTATTAAAATCATCTTTAGTTACATTTATTAATTTGAGATCTATTTGCATGTGCTGCTACTACTGTACCTTCTTGTTATATCATTATGGACTATCCAACAAACACTCAGCAGATTATGTCAAAATCTTCTTGAAGGTTTCTTTACTTTTATCTACAAATTCTAATTCTTTAAAAAAAAAAAAAGCAAATATTTATTAAAAAAAATCAAGGTTAAAACAAAGTTACATCAGAGAAACATCTTTGTTCTCTATATAATAAGCATTAAAATAAAGAATAAACGTTAAATACGATGAATAAAAATCTCTAGTTATTATACGAGTTGCATACGATAAACCTATCTGAGCAAGAGAGTGAACAACTTATGTAACTATAGTTTTGAAGATTTAATTTGCACTTATATTGAATCTTAGTAGTAACCTCGTATGATTTGTTATGGTCTTATGGACCACCGTACGACCATTCAACACAAAGTCCATCTTGTCATTTTATGGCCAGCATTTTGCATTAAGCCTTACTCGTACACTAACATTACAATTTTAACTAATTAATTGATAGTATTGATTAAGTATCCAATTATCTCTAATTAAGTTGTTCTCATTGTTTAACCAAAAATATAGACCTTAATTCAACTAATTAAATCTATGCAAATGAGGGTTAATTTTGATTAATAATAATATTCTGAAGACAATTTTTGGTATTATGATAGATAGCACAAAGATCTATTCCGAAGGTTATGTAAGTGCACAATATTATTCGAGAATTCTAACAAAAGTAATGTAACATTAAATAGCGATGAATATCAATAAATGATATTTATTTAAATAAAATAAATGCAAATGAGTCACCCGAGAAAGGATGAAATCAATGAATGTTCTTTCTGACAATAAAGAATGATGGATATGCCTTTAAATCTCCGAGATATTATCAGATTCACTAGAAAAAGTATCGGCAAGAATCTTAGAAAAAAAGGTTATTTTTGTGTGCTTGTAATAAGACCAAATTCTTTCTATAAAGTCAAAGAATAATTTACAAGCGAATATCTCATATCCCCAATCATTATTTCTCTTTCTATTTATGGGAAACATGTTCCTAGAAACCCTAATAGTACATATGCAAAGAATATCCACTAGAATATTCTAGCTTTGTCATATCTTAGAACTAGCCGTTATAAGTTTGTCTAAGGTGCTCGACATCGACCTCGAACTACCCTGAAACCAATTTTGGTGGGGACTTATTGATAACACGTAGTGGTTGATGACGATTATAATTGTACCGACGTGGCTTGTCCATATCAAAGATATTTTTTGGCCCATATATTCATCATAGGTTTTACATAAAAGATCCAAATCCACTTACCGAGGCGGCAACAAGGCAATTCGATAAAAGGAGAAATTAGAATTTTCCTCCTGAACAAAGAAAGAAAACATGTTTATTGTTATAAATAGAATTCTATTAAGGTAAATGTCTATAATTTAGAGAGATCTTAGGTTTTTTACTTGGTGGCTAAGTCACTTTTTCCCTATAAATAGAGGGATTCTATTTCATTGTAACCGATCCCAAATCAATAAGAATTTTCTCTATATATTTTTTTCTACAATACTCTTCCCCTTCACTTATTGTTTCATAATACGTTATCAGCACGAGACTCTAACCAATTTAGTAGAAGCTTTGGGATTGAGCATAATGATTGTCAATTGTTCCATGAACTTCCTTCATGATTAAATTCTGGATTTAAAGTAAGTATTTTATTTTATTTTCCTCTTTTAAATTCTTGACATTCTATAATTTATTTTTAAATACAAGCAAAGACGATAAATTTTGCTTGTAACTCTAATGGAGTTTGAAAGAAATTATAACCACCCAAAGTGGTAAAATATTTATGCCTTATCATGATCAAATTCATGTATGATTGTGGACAAATAATTGAAAATCTGTCTCATTGAATATGCTCCATTCTCATTCCCTTAAGAGAATGTGATAGCAATATGTGATAAGTCTGAAAGAACACAAAACTATTACTATAAATGTATCCGTGTGTGGATGTGATAATTGACGGAATTATAATCATCATCATTGTGGTAATGAGAATAATAAGGATTCTCAAAATAATCCTTCACTTTGTGGAAGTAATATTTATAATCGACTTGACATGAAATTTTGTAAAGCACATAAAGATGATTATGGCCCATTCATAATGTGAATGTGACAACATGTGATTTATAAATACATATTCATTTTTGAAAGAATATGAGCGTGCTAGCGGTATATACCACACTCACTTCTAAAAAGGAGGTTTGAGAGAAAATAATATCATTATTATGGCATAAATGATCATTGGTCACGTACATATTGTACGCCAAAATATTTTGGCATTGTGATTATTAAAAAATAACGATAATGTAAGAAACAGATCTTGCATATAATTTTGACCATAACCATAATTGTATATATTTCTTTAAAGGGATATTCACCATATCGATGTTGATGAATATGTGGTACTACAAAATTAATTGAGAACTCTGCAACAGCCAATTCTACTATTTTGAAGAAACACAATGGATTACCAGTAAGGTATTATGTTATAGTAAACCTCAAAGAAACTTATTGAATTTTCAAAGTATATGCGAAAGCGGTTGATTATATTGAGACTATAAATAAAGGAAAGATTTAATATCTTATATTACTACAACTTGTAGCGGGGTAATATGTATGTAAAAGGTCACCTGCTCTATTCTCCTTTTTGTACTACACAAATAAAAGAATATCACAATAAAGTAGTTTTTTATTGATATAAAAACCCATATCATAGTAAACTTTGAGTTTATCGATAATTGCATATGTCATGGTGCAAACCTAAAGCTTATCAATATAGATAATTTATGGAGTTGACATACTTGATTTAGCCATGTTAATTTAAGTATTATGTGCAAAATTAAAGAGAATTCACATGGGTAAATATTAAAGAACAAAAAATTTCTTTACGAATTCTCTTATGTTGCTTGTTCTTAGACCAACTAAAATTGGGATTGAATCTCATGAATGCTATAAATATCAAAAGTGAAATATGGGTCCATTCGCCTACCATATATACCACATAAGATGCATCTATAAGATGGTTACATGTGCAATTATTATTAACACGCAATATGGTATTTGCAAGTTGTCGCGCCCCCCTTTTCTCGCAAAATCGGATTTATGATATTTGGGATGACAACTCGTTCCCTTTTAGGAATTGGGTTTGAATTGAAGATTCGTCACCTAATGATTAAAGTGCACACTAAGAGGGTTTGATTTGAGTAATGGGTAAGAGCTTGAAATTATCCCAAGGGAAAGGTATTAGGCACCACCCAGGATCCACTAGTGTGGTTACCGGCCAAACTATAATTGTGACTAAAGTGCAAATACACATAGCAAATAAAAACTTCAAGTAAGAGGGGATTTCCACGTAATGGTTACAAATAAACAAAGTTAGAAAGAACCAAAAGAGAGCTGATTTTTCTTAAAGAAATAGTTTGAAATTTTGAGAAGAAGTAAAGAAACAAGAAACAAAGGGAAGGGGGTCCTAGGTTTTTAAATGATATGGATCTCCCCACACAACATCCGGTAATCACTCCTTAGTGAGGGGCTACACGTGATGTTATCGCGTGGTCATCATATCTACCCTTTCTCAACCTAGTTAAGGCATTAAAGCGCTGAATGATCTCATTTTCTTATTGCATGCTATTACCCGTCCCAATCCTATCAGTCCCAGAGGCATTTAGGACTACTAATCCTAAGGGGCAGGGATGTTAGGATTATTTGTAGTTTCAAAAGCAAATTATAAGGCGATATACAAAACATGTATAACAAATTGGGGGAAAGCACATAGCAAGTAAAAAGGCTTAGATACACCTTATTTAAGTAGAGCAAGCAAGTAATTAGCATAACTTAAACATACTATTTATGGTTCGATGTCACGACCCCAAATCCGGTCGTGATGGCGCCCAACACATTGCTAGGCCAGCCTGACCAATCAATAACAACGACGGAGCTAGGAGCTCGCTTTATCCCATTTAAGCATATCAAATCATGAAGCAACAGTAATACATATATCGAAAACGGGGAAACCAAGTCCCAAAATATACCAACTCCCATAGACCGAAGGGTCAAGAGTCATGAGCCTCTAATGAACATAGTGTAATAATGGTTTACAAGATACCAAGTGCGGAAAGAAATAGCAATACAGAATCAAAAGACAGTAAGAAGGAATATCGGGTCCTGCGGACTCTGCAGCTACCTCGAATATCCTACAGATGTCGCCTCGAAACACCTACCGGATCACTGCTAAGAGGTACCTGGATCTGCACACAAGGTGCAGGGAGTAAAATGAGTACTGCCAGACTCAGTGGTAATAAACAGGGATAAGACAGCGCAGATAAGAAATCCGCAATAAAGCACTATGTAAAGTTGTAATCAAAAACCCTATCACAGAATCAATATCGACTGTACCTATACCAACAAGTACCAGCAAAATAGTATAACAGCTATCAGATGTAGCTAAATGCAATGCAATGCATGATATGACTGCTACGGCGCGTAGCCCGGTCCAATTTGGGTACCCGTGCTCACTGTGGGGGTTCAGACTCCGGAGGGGCTCCTACAGCCCAAATACAATATTACTGCGGCGTGCAGTCCGATTCAACATATATACCGCTGCGGCGCGCAGCCCGATCCACTACCAGTCAGCTAATATGCAAGTACAGCCTTGCAGGCTCAAAAGTAGTTTTGAAAACTCTTTTATCATTTTTCAGTTGGAAAATAGTAATATCAAGTTCTAGAGGTTGGAAATAGCATGATAACAGAAATAGCTACGGGCTGGTAGTAAACTAGCATGTCAATATCACCAGACAATGATAATGATCCTCGCGGGATCCAATAACTGGCTCACGGCCCACAAGTATACTCAACCGTCCAAGAAGGAGCTTCAACGGCTCAAGATTAGCCAATATCACAATATAGTATGCAACCATCCGAGAAGGAGGTTCGACGGCTCAAGAATAGCCTAATATCATAACACAGTCTCAACAAGTCGGACTAAGCCATAGTCCCCAATCACAATCGACCCCGCACTCACAAGAGAGTACGTGTCTCGCCGTTATACAGCGTTACAAAGTGGTGTACCGGGGTTTCGAACCCGCTGGTCATCACCCACATCTATTACTCACCTCAATTCGGCTCGACAACTAGTCCACAATGCCCTTGCCATGAGAATCAAGCTCCGCACGCGTAGAATCTGATCAAATATAGTAAATACACATCAAATTAGATCAATGGAACGATACCAATCAAAACAACTCAATTTACATCAAAATTCCCAAAGTTGTCAAAACCCGACTTTCGGTACGCTTCTCGAAAAATTATGAAAGTCACATATTCGGAACCCTCATCTCAACACTAGTCTAGGCATATAAAATTTACCAAATTCGGACTCCATTTCCCACTCAAATCATTAATTTTCTATAATTTAGGCCTAGGGCCAAAATCCACCTTTAATTTTCCATTTACAGGGAATTAACCAAGGATTTCATGATAAAATGATGTAATTAAGCCACAAAACTTACCTCCGACGAAACCCCGATGATTTTCCAGCAATCTCCCGTGGGTCTCTCTCTCAAGAACTCAAAATTTGTGTTTTGGGGTTTTAAACCCGCGACTGACCAGTTCTGGTTTTTAATTCAATGCCAGAAAATTTTACCCTACGCGTTCGCGATGCACCTCACGCGAAAGCGATGCCTTATTCCAGTCCTGCATCGCGAACGCGACACTCAGTCACGCGTCCGCGAAGACCATTCTCCCCAGCCCGGATTTTTCCTCTACGCGAACGCGACGTGCCTCACGCGTTCGCGATGCCTTATGGATTCCTTATACGCGAACGCGACCCCGGGAACGCGATCGCGATGCTTTGACCGCCTGGCCTTCGCGAACGCGGGCCTTGCCCTCGCGAACGCGAAGGCGAAAATGTCTGGGCAGTAACCTGTACTTTTCTGCAGATTTTGCCAAGTTCAAAATGCCCGGTTGATGGTCCGACCCGAGGCCCCCGGGACCCCAACGAAAACCACCAACATACTCCAAAATATGATACGGACTTGTTCCAATCACAAAAATACCATCCTAAACATCAAAATCACCATTTACACACGAATTCAAGCCTAAGTTTCTTCAAAGTTTCCGATACTAACATTCAATCCATAATCCGATCAAACGATGTCCGAATGACCTGAAAATTTGCAGACATATCCAAAATCACATGACAAAGCTACAAAAAATTTTGGAATTCCATTCCGTCCCCCGAATCAAAATCTCACATACCATCCGGTTTTCGCCAAAATTCAACCTTCGCCAATTCAAGCCTAACACTACACCGGACCTCCCAATTCGATTCCGATTTCTCTCCTAAGTCATAAATCACCTCCCGGAACTAACCGAATCATCAGAATCTGATTCTGAGTACTCTAACTAAATAGTCAACTCCAGGTTGACTTTCCATATTCAAGCTTCCTTCAAAAAGGCTATATGCCTCATTTTCAATTCAATTCACTCCTAATTCACCCGATAGACTCTAACACCGATGTAAAAGCAATAAGCACATAAATGCAAGATAACGGGGTAGTAATTCCTGTGATGACGGGCCGGATCAACACATCCGATTAAAACTTAAAAGTTGAGGCGGACTTATGTGTTACATAATTCAGATAAGAAGCCCGACTCAGGCTTACCTGGTGGTTATAGCTAATAAAAACTAATTCAGTTTATACATTTTTTACCCTAAGGCTTGCCTAAGTGTTGGACAAGGATCCCATGAGCATAATATATTCTAATTTCAGAAAACCATAAAATAAACTGAATATGCATACTGGTTAAGAGAGATTGCCATGTTATTAAGAAAGGCAAGTTTTAGCGAAGAGGTTATAAGTTCTGCAAACCGTAGCACATCGGTATCACTAGTTTTAGACTTATAAGCGAGTGAAGAGATTCAAAATTGATTAATAGCTCCTATAGACATGTTTTCTTGTGTTGTAGATTCTAAACCTTTTGGTAGTCATGGTAAAATGCAAAAACCTTATGAACATGATATCTAGATGCTGAGTTTTATTTAAAGCCTATGAACATGATATCTAATCGAAGTTGATTGATTAAGACCTATGAAGATGATTGCCTAATGAGTAGTGGATATACAAGATTCAGGAAGACATATAGGCATATTCTCTATATGCATATGCAAAATTCAGATTTTCAGGTAATTATAGGCCTGATAGCTATATGAGAGAATGCAAAATTCCTACAGACATGGTATCTATGTGAGAAATGCAGAATTCAGAAATATAGTCATCGTATCTATATGAGAGTGCAGAAATTCAGAAGTACCTAGGTAAGATATCTATGTGAGAGCACAGAATTTCAGAAATAACACCTATAGACAGGATATCTATGTGCGAGTGCAGAAATTCAGAAATTACACCTATAGGCAGGATATCTACCCTTTTCATACATAGATATCCTTCCCATTTTACTAGCCATCCCCGAGGGTTCATTACACATTATTACAGCCCGGAATAAAGTAAAAAAATACATCAAAAATTAAAATATTACAATCCAGGAGAGCCTGATTCAGACTTCCTGTCTGAAATATGAAGTAAACTAACTCCAAGAGATCATGTTCCAAAGCCTTTCTCCCATTTGAGTGTGTCAGAGTTCCCTAAGAGTCTCGAATTAACTCCGGGCAGTGCTCACACCCAAATGTATCATCAGATTATGACATAGTGTAGTGTGGAAAAGACCAGCCCTCAAGTGTCCAAGTTCAGAGAAAACTCAAGGTCCCAAGGCAAGGCTCACAAAAGGGGGGCAGAACTTAGAGACTAAGAGAGAATGCAAAGTTAATACTTAATTCCTTTAAGAGAATATGATGACAGTATATGATAAATCTGAAAGAAGACAAAGTTATTACTATGATTGTATCAATGTGTGGATGTGGAAATAGACGAAATTATAATCGTTATTATTTTGGTAATGAGAATAATAAGGATTCTCAAAATAATCCTTCACTCCATGAGAAATATTTGTCATCAACTTGACATGAGATTTTGTAAAGCATATATAGATGATTATGGTTCACTCATGATGTGAATGTGACAACATGTGATTTATGAATACATATTCATTTTTGAAAAATGTGCAAGTGTATATACCACGCTCACTTATAAAAGGAGGTATGAGAGAAAATAAGAAAATAATGTCATTATTATTGCATAAATGGTCATTGGTCACGTACTTATTGTATGGAAAAATATTTTGGCATTGTGATATTAAAGATAACGGTAATGCAAGAAACGGATCTTGCATATAATTTTGACCATAACCATAACAACATATATTTATCTTTAAAAGAGATATTCAACGTATGGATATTGATGAATATGTGACACTTTAAAATTAATTGAGAACACTGTAATATCCAATTATACTATTTTAGAGAAACATAATTGAATACCAGTAAGATATTGTGTTATAGTAAGTCTCAAAGAAATTTATTCAATTTCCAAGGTATACGCAAAAGCGGTTGATTATATTGAGACTATAAATAAAGAAAAAATTTAATATCTTGTATTACTATAAACTTGTAGCCGGGTAATATGTAAGTAAAATGTTAACCACTTTATTCTCTATTTTGTACTACACAAATAAAAGAATATCACAATAAAATGGATGTTTATTGATATGAAAATCCATATCATAATGAACTTGGAGTTTATTGATAATTGCATACATCATGGTCTAAACCTAAAGCTTATCAATATACGTGCGTTTAATATATATATATATATATATATATATATTATATATATATATAGCTCTGTGTGTGTGTGTGTGAGGGTCTTAAGTCTGGAGAAACAATTCAAGTAGAATTGATTCCATATGAAAGACATTTAGTTTTGAACCTGCGGTTCAAACACTTAAAAGTATAAAGTCAATGTTGTGTGCTATATCACTTTTATATATCTTATACGTCTAGCATGCCATGAAAACTTGATAGCATCTAAAGTCTATTTATTTGGCTTATATTTCTTAACAATCCCTGTAAGATTTAAATTGTTTAAAGCATATAGAATTCGTGATCATGAAGTACTACATTCTAAGAGCAATATATATATATATATATATATATATATATATA
The DNA here is from genome assembly GCA_032618575.1 of Nicotiana noctiflora. Lineage (NCBI taxonomy): Eukaryota > Viridiplantae > Streptophyta > Magnoliopsida > Solanales > Solanaceae > Nicotiana > Nicotiana noctiflora. The sequence goes on along the minus strand of JASVEL010013315.1, from coordinate 11,829 downwards.
TATATATATATATATATATATATATCTTTGTACCCCCAGAATATTTCAGTTTATGCTCCTACCAATCTTCTTCTGTCCGAAGAAATGATTCATCGAAATAATGAGTCACCATTGATATCGACACATCTGAGATCGCCAAATGCTTAGGAGTTCCTCTATTCCTATATATATATATCTTGCTATAACTATAAGCATCATAATATAATAGCAAAAATCTCTATGGAGATATTTGAAAGGCCATTCCCCAGCATTTTATAAAAATATTACATATCTATTAGGAATTAATACTTGAAGGTGAAACATATTCATTCAAGTGATAAAATGGTAGATTTGTTTATCAAATCTCTACCAATGATCTCATGAAGATGATGCACATAAAATTGGGATGCGAAGGCTCAAGGATGTGAATTGATGCTCATGGTGAGTTAATGTGCGTTGCACTATTTTTTCCTTATAAGATTTTGTCCCACTGGGTTTTCCTTGCAATGTTTTTAAGGAGGCAACTGAAAGACGTATTGTTAGACTGTGTACTCTTTATCCTTCACTAGAATTTGTTTTCTACTGGATTTTATTTTAGTTAAGGTTTTAACGAGGCACATTATCTATTGAATAGACATTCGGGGGGCGGAGGTGTTCTAAGTTGAATTTTATTTAAGGTGAAGGTCTATATTTTAGTGAGATCTTAGGGTTTGTTACTTGGTGGCTAAGTCACTTTTCCCCTATAAATAAAGGTGTTTTATTTCATTGTAATTGATAGCAAATAAATAAGAATTATCTCTATATACTTTTCTTTGCAATACTCATATGTTTCTCTTATTATTTCATAATATTTATCAATATTTGAACTGATTAATTTAGGTGGTCGGGGTTGCTAAAAAACATATGCGTTCGATTCAAAAGTTACTATACATTTTATGAATACGAAACGATATATGTGAGTTACTGGCCAATCATAGCAAGTCGTAATAATCCCTGAACCATGTAAAAATAATAATAATAAACGCTCGAGATTAGGGTGAGAAGTATTGATAACTTTTATTGGTGATATTGATTTGGTCTGACTATCCATGAAGAGGTTCGAGCCTTATAATGATGTTGTATATCTCCATGAGATAGATATTTCTTGTCCGTTTTCTCTCTCTCTTCTCTCTCTCTCTCTCTCTCTCTCTTTATAGAGAATAGTGATGAAGAAGAAGCCCCCCTTTCTAGGGTTCATGCCCCTAGTATTTATAGTTGCGACCTCCAGGAGTAGGAAGTGAGTGGTCGTGACCACGTTGGGATTTCGTTCCCATGGGTAGGTGGTTAGGCCGTACCTTTGCCCACCTTACTGGATGAAGATAGATTCTTGTTATAAGCTAGTGGCTATGCTTCTTATCAATAGTGAATTAGTTCAACATACGATTATCTTTATTAATTATTGTGGGGTCAGATTTTGATCCATACAGTTAGTCCCTCTGTTTATTGAAATCGTGGTTCGGTCGAACTCGGTGAACGGACTTTGTCGATTATGATATGTAAAACTTGGAAGGCGGTTGCTCTGGTCGAGATCGCGTTCTCTTTGATGACGGCCCGAATCTCGTAGAATTCTAGGAGTCACATCACCATATTATCAAGTTATCGTGTGGTCGGGACTAAACACCTCATCTTTATGAGGACATATAATGTTGTTAATACAGTTCGAGCGAGACCGAACTTAATTGCGTTTTGGCTGGGGGAGGTGGAGGAGAGGCCGCATGAGAAGGATCCGCGTCTGAATCGAATTTAGACCCCGAGGATGTCCGCATGTTTCGAGAAGGCTTTACAAATTCGGTCGTTCGCGTAGAGGGGAGGTCATGCCTCATTGAGGTTCCCACAAATTTAAATTTGCTGCTCCAAGGCTCGAATTTGGTGTCGCAGTTTGAGCTACTATGCTCGGAAATAGAGAACGAGTCACTGAAGGACGTCACGGACATCGGGTTGATGAATGAGGTGGCCGTGATGGGCTTGAGGGTACGTAATCGTATATTGGTTTGTCTCTTCTTTGCCTTGTCTTATTTTCTATTTTAATCGTTGCTTTTATTTTGCAGTCCTACTTGCTGGAGGTGGAGAGCATCCATCGAGCTAACTTTCGTTCGGCGGTATTTTTGCGGGTGTTGGAGAAGTACCGCTGCTACCATGATACATGCCAGGAGATGCGTGTGCGCTTGAGAAATGATCGTCATAGTCGGGCCGTGGTTGGAATTGGCGAGGCGGGAGCTCCAGATGCAGCAAACACTTGGACGGATGAGTGCCCTTGAGGAATAGCTCAGTCAGAAGGACGAGGAGCTCGAGGCCGGGAGGAGGGCCATAGTTGAGTGCGAGCGTAGTAGAGGCTGCATTGGTATGGAGCGAGAATGTGGCTGCACTGGAGGGAGAGATTGCGGCCTTGAGTCGCTAAGTGGACGATGCCTCGTCAAGGGCTAAGGCGCTACAGGGGCTGTCCGTGGTGGTGAGTCCCTGTTGTCGCTTGTAAGGGCTGATGCCGCCTTCAGGGAGGCGATCCTCGAGGGGCGGATAGGTACCCTTGAGCGGGACACTCAGACTATGGCGGAGCGGGTTGCGACTTTGGAGGAGGAGAACAAGCATCTACGCGACCAAGCCGCTTCCTCTGGCCATGCTCGTGAACTTTGGGTTTATACTGAGTCCCCATGGGTCGTATATAAAAATTTGTGGGAGGCCGGTATCATGACCGAAGCTACTTTTCAGGGGGCACGTCAAAAGGCCCGGGAGACCCGTATGGATTCTGGTTTCGATGCGGCGACAATAGAGGCTGATGATGGCAAAGATGGGGACGTGGATGGCCCCGAGTGAAGAAGAAGTGTTTTTTCTGTTTCCTTTTTTTATTAACCTGCTTTTGCTGTGTCTAGGCGGGGATGTTCCGCAATTATTTTTATGAATAAATGAAATCTTCCTTCTGTTATTTGCTTTGTGTCTGTTTTGTACCTCCCCTTTGTTTCCTTATGGGTTTTTCTTTGCATGTGTCTGAAAGGGCAACCTGCCTTTGAGTTTGACCTTAGTAGGCAGGTTTATTTTTGACTATTGGCGACTACTTTTCTTCTACGGCTTGGGATGATTAAGTTGGAACTGTTGCTTGGTAGTAGTGGCGATTAGCCTTAGTCCTAGTTCGGGCGCGACTGAACTACTGGCCGTGATATCACAGAGTATGGCCTGGTAGTCCATTCAGGGCTGAACTTTGCTTGCCTCTAACCTTAGTTCGAGTTAGGCGTACTTACTTGAACGGTGTGGGTGCCGACCCCGCGCTTCAATTCATTGTAGGTTGAGTTTTTCTGAGTTCTAGTTGAGCTATGGTTGGACTTGTTAAATTTGAGGGTGAAAGCGCCTGTCTTTATGGTTCGAGCGAGGCCGAGCTCGCTGGTTTTGCTGGCGAAGGTGCATAACCTAGGCCTTGGTTCAACCATAGTTTAATTTATTGGCAAGGGCATGTAACCTGAATCCAGTTCAACTGTTATTGAACTTATTGGCGAGGGCGTGTAGCCCGAGTCCTAGTTCAACTGTTATTGAACTTTGTTAATTTTTGGATGCAAAGGCGCATGGCCTGAGTCTTGGTACAACCGTAGTTGAATTTATTGGCGAAGGCGTATAGCTCGAGTCCCAGTTCAACTGTTGTTGAACTTTGTAAATTTTCGGAGGCGAAGGCGTATACCCTGAGTCATTGTTCAACCGTAGTTGAATTTATTGGCGAAGGTGAATAGCCTGAGTCTTGGTTCAACCGTAGTTGAATTTATTGGCGAAGATGTATAGCCTGAGTCTTGGTTCAACCGTAGTTGAATTTATTGGCGAAGGCACATAGCCTGAGTCCCAGTTCAACTGTTGTTGAACTTTGTCAATTTTTTAGGCGAAGGCGAAGGCGCATAGCCTCAGTCTTGGTTCAGCCGTAGTAGAATTTATTAGCGAAGGCGCATAGCCTCGAGTCTTGGTTCAACCGTAGAATTTATTGGCGAAGGCGCATAGCCTGAGTCTTGATTCAATCGTAGTTGAAATTATTGGCAAAGGCGCATAGCCTGAGTACCAGTTCAACTGTTGTTGAACTTTTTCAATTTTTGGAGGCGAAGGCGCATAGCCTGAGTCTTGGTCAACCATAGTTGAATTTATTGGCGAAAGCGCATAGCCTGAGTCTTGGTTCAACCGTAGTTGAACTTATTGGCGAAGGCGCATAGCCTAAGTCTTCATTCAACCGTAGTTGAATTTATTGGCTAAATCACATAGCCTGAGTCTCAGTTCATCTGTTGTTGAATTTATTGGCGAAGGCGCATAGCCCGAGTCTTCGTGTTGTGGGTATTGAGTGCTGAAGCTTGGTTTTGGTTTGAGACCTTGAACAGTTTATGTGTTATCTTCCCAATCTGGGCGTGTGGGTTATTTTGAGGTGGCTCTCAACACGAGATATCTCTATGCCAGTTTTCGGCCGGAGCCCGTATCAGGGATGCGGGAGATGCCTCATAGGGATCCTCCCTTAGGGGGGCTTCTTCTTCTTATTTGCACTATCGAAAATCGGAGAGAGAGAGAGAGAGTACTTGGATCTTGAATTGAGATCTTCGAGCTCTTCTTGTTCGATATGCCGCTTTGGTTTGCTCAAGCTGGGTTGTCTTATTTTTCTTTTTCGGCGTTTCTTTCCTTTTGGTTCCGATAAGAACTACGCGATTTTGCTAGGAATTGAAATTCCCACAGACGGCGCCAAATTGTTCAATTCAAAAGTTATCATACATTTTATGAATACGAAACAATATATATGAGTTACGGGCCAATCATAGCAAGTCGTAATAAATTCTGAACCATGTAAAAGAAATAATAATAAACGCCCGAGATTGGGGTGAGAAGTATTGACAACTTTTATTGGTGATATTGATTTGGCATGTCTCTCCATGAACATGTTCAGAGCCTTACAATAATGTTGTATCTCTCCATGAGATGTATATTTCTTGTCCATTTTTCTCTCTCTCTTTCTAGAGAATAGTGATGAAGAAGAAGCCCACCTTTCTGGGGTTCATGCCCCTAGTAATTATAATTGCAAGCTCCAGAAGTAGGAAGTGAGTGGCCGTGATCACGTTGGGATTTTGTCCCCATAGGGAGACGGGTAGGTCGTACCTTTGTCCACCTTACTGGATGAAGATAGATTCCTGTTATAAGCTAGTGGCCATGTTTCTTATCAATAATGAATTAATTCAAGATACGATTATCTTTATTAATTATTGTGGTGTCAAATTCAGACACATACAATAAAAATTACTTTTCCTCTGTAAATTAAATAGTCAACTATTGAAAGCGCTGAGGAGCACCTTGTTTTGGGAAAGTTTAGTGCGTATTCTTGTACTTTGAGATCTCCGTATATGCATCATCTACTTGGTGAATCTATACTAAGTGGACAAGAGAAAAATGAGAAGAGTCGGCGCAATTAGTCATTATCAATCAATAATTCATCTTATATTTGATTAATACAAGATAGAATTTGATAAATTATTAAAAAACACAAGTAAAATAAACAATCATGTATAAACAAAATAGTGCTATACAATTTTGTAAAATAATATGTAAATATTAAAACATGTTAAGATCGAAATTAAGTAAATAAAAATGTTTCTTCTCTAAGACTCTAACAATTAAATATTATATAAGTATAAAATATATAACCTCGGTAACAATTCCTAAAGCAGACAGAGATTATTAAGTAAAGGTTCAGAAGAGCACTTTATAATTTGATAATAAAGTTAACGGCTTTGTCAATTAAATTTCAAATAATATACTCCTATTTTAAATTTATAATACAGCATATCAACCAAATAAAAAACTACAACAACGTACCTGATATATTTTACAAGTAAAGTTTGAGATGATAGTATATATCCAATACTTATTCGTACATTGTGAAGATAGAGAGACTATTTGTGGAAGACCCTCAACTCAAAAAAATAAAATCACAATAATTTTAATAAAGAACTACGAAAAACGAAATAGTAACAACAACCGGAAAAAATAAAAACAAATCAAAGAAAATATTTGGAAAGGAATATGTTCGACCCGAAATACTTATGAACATTTATGAACTCAAAACAATTATTAAAACTAAAGGGCCAATCATAGTAGGTCGTAACGTATCTGAAGTTTAATAAAGGAGAAAGGTAATGGAGACATATGTAGAGATAACAAGGGATATTTAGTGATCTTTATTCATGATGATGGGTTAATTTGCCTCTCCATGAAGAGGTTCAAATCCTTACAATCATATTTTCATAGATCTACTGTTATCCTGTATTGCTGATGGTGATTTTCACTATGTGTTATACTCTGTATTTCTTAGAGCCCCCAAGGGGATAGAGTGGAACCCCCTATTTTTCCGATTGCCTTCGTATTTGTAGGTTCTTGATTATGATAGTTGACTTTCTTTGGAGATTGAATCCGTGTCATGAAACTGTTGCGGGCGTACCCGCAAAGCGTCATCTCTGCCGAAAAAATTTGTAGGCGACTACAGACAACGATCTGTGGTCGAGGACGGCCTCGCTGCTTACGTCGTCTACGACCAATTGGAGAGGGCCTCGACGCCCGTAATATTTATTGGGCCGAGGGGAGCGATTAATATATTATTTACAAGCTGAGCATTATAAGGTCGAATTATAGCTCATACAGATAGTCCCTCCGCTTATCGCGGTTACATCGACACGGACTGGGATGAGCGGATATGATAGTTCATACGACGTCTCCTTTCGATTGAGGATACGGCGACCTCTCAGGACGTCTCTTCGTCGGGCGAGGATCCGAAGGCGCTCCCGCCCTATGTAGGCTTTAGAATGTAGGGTCCGGCCGGTGTGCCGTCGTACTATGAGTGTTTGCAATGACGGCTTGTGTTCCGGCACACACTCCCCGATTTCGATCATTGAAGCGACGGTTTCGATGAGAACTGAACCAATTCTGACGGTTAGGATTCGCATTAAATGGCGCATGTCAGTTTCCCGAGCTTTTGATTCGATTTTTATTTATAAGAGGGCCTGATATGTCAGACATTTCTTTGTTCTTTGTTCTGTTGATCGTTTTTCTCTCTAGCAAGTTCTCAGGTAATCTTCCTTTTTCTATGGCATAATTGCTTCCCGTTCTTAGTCATATTTCCTTGTTCTTCATCTCATCCTCCCGGTGACCCAAGTAAAATGGCTGGCCTTCCTCCTCGTGACGGTCTCCCGGTGGTGTTGAGAGGTTGTCCCCCGTGCTTCCGGCAGCTGACCGCAATGATATTGAGAGGATGCCCTCGGTTGACGATATACTTCCAGGGGTGGGAAGTCTGGCGGTGGATTTCACCGCAGATGGCGGTGCTGAGCCTGTCAATAAGGCCCCACTGATAGGGGAGGTGAGCATGGCCCAGCTGCGCGCGCAGGGGCTTATCCCCTCCCGTGCTGACATCGTATTAGCCCAGCCCGGAGATAGGGTGCTCACCGACCGCCCGGGGTATTGCGTGTTCTACTCTTTCCCGCTCAGGCTGGGGTTCAGGATGCCCCTTCCCAATTTACTACTCGATTTCTGCCGGTATGAAGGCGTCTGTCCGGGGCAGCTTACCCCGTTTGTGTATAGGCTTTTGGCCATGCTACTCAAACTCTCGGAGTTATCCGGTAGATTGGTCACTCTCCAGCACGTCCTTGCTCTTTTCGCTCCTCAACGGACTCGGGGGAGCATGATTGGGATGGTTTCGCGAGGGTGGCAAGGATTGGTGACGGCCTTGGAAGACAAGGTCTAGCCTCGCCAATATGAATAATTTTTCTACGTCCGGACCAGTCATCTGGTGGTGTCGCCTTCGGGATTTCCGGGGGCCTGGAACCATGCCCGTAAGTCTTCTTATTATTTTTCTTTTTGAGGGGGGCTGAAATTGTATTTTACTTGTGTCTCTTGATTGACGGTCGTTTGGTCGTTTCCGCAGTTGACAGGTCGCCCCCACCTCTATACACTGGTCTGCGCGGATGGTTAGAAGTTGTCCTTCCACATATTGAGAGGATTCGCTCGTTGGCGTCCTTCTCGAGGCGATACGGCCACAGTCTGGTCGTAGGTAAGTTGCTTTTTATCAATGGGGCGTACCCGTCTTTTGGCAGTCGCCGTAATTCAGTACTGATTAATATTCTATTTTTGGAGGACGGGTGGCAGGGCCTCTCAACCCGTATTTCGGCGTCCTGGGGCGATCGCCAGGTTCTTCACTCCTGCGGCTGCTTGGGCTCCCAAGGCCTTCTCCGTTGATTCTGTAGCTGCCCCTTCGCCTGCTCGCCCTCGGCTCGAAGGCGGGAGTATGTCGGGAGTTGTACGCTCCCGAGAGTCGTCGCATTCTTGAGATGAAGGGGAGAGGCCCTTGGTCAGGCGGCGGATCCTTCTACCTCAGGCTCCTCCGGAGGCGCGACCGGTTGCAAATGAGGAGGTAGTCGTGACTCCTCTGCTGCCCTCCGGGATGAGGGAAATTGTTGAGATGGCGCGCACTCCAATGGGGGCACCGGATGATCTAAGGGCCCGGGATGAGCGGGATGGGAGTGCCTCCCCCACTGCCCAGTCTTCCACCCACAAATTTGAGGTGGGTGAGCCCTCACGGGTGGTCGTAGGCCTTGGAGACTCCAGCACTCCGTCGACAGGGCCGGCGGCGACAGGAGAGGTGTCTCCATCTGGATCCGACCTGGATTCCGAGGACGTTCGCATGTTCCGTGATGGGATCACGCGCGCGACCGTCCACTCGGACGGGAGGCTGTGGGTGATCGAAATTCCCGCTGACGAAAATTTATTGCTGAGGGATGCTTCCATGGTGCCGCTACTGGGCCAGTTGTGTTCTTCTGTGGAGAACCAGTCGCTGAGGGAGGAGACGGATGTTAGTATAATGAATCAGGTGGCGTCGTTGGGCGTGAAAGTATGCGTTCCGGACTGATAATTTCCTCGTATGTCTTTCGTCTTCTCAAGTTTCCGTTCCTGACCCTTTTGTATTTATATATACTTTTTGTTTCGCATTATTTTTTGCTGCAGGTAGAGTGCCTGCGTCGGACCAATGTTCGAGTCGGGGTTGTCCTTCGTGTTCTTGAGAGGTGCCGCCACTTGCGGCTTAAATGTAGGGAGCTCGAGGAGCGCTTGAGGGACGATCCCCGCAACCATGAGTTGGTCGGGGATCTAGCGTGAGCGGAGTTACAAAGGGATCAGGCGCTCGGCCGTATTGAGGCCTTGGAGGGGCGGCTGCGCCAGGCGAACGACGAGCTATAGGCCGCGAGAGGGGCGTCCTTGGAGAGCGAGCGCCAGTGTTTGGCCAAGGTGACGGCGGTTACCTCGGAGTGGAGCGGAAATGTTGCCGCTGCGGAGGGGGAATCGGCCGACTTGAGGCGTAGACTGGTTGAGACTTCTGCCATAGTGACCGAGCTTGAGGGGATTATCCAAGCCAACGACTCTCAGCTGTCGGTGATAAGGACCGCTGCCGCCTCCAGGGAGATCAGGGCGTTGGAGGGGAATGCTCAGGAGGCCGCGGGGCAAATAGCACTTCTTGAACAAGAAAACCGGCGTGTCCAGTAGCAGTCCGCGTGTTTGGGTAGTTCTCGTGTAGCAGTCCGCGTGTTTGAGACATATATAAGCATTTGTTTGAAGCCGGCCTGATCACTGAAGCGGCCTTTGAGCAGGCACGTCAGAAGGCACGGAAGGCTCGTGAGGAGTGTGGTTTTGACGCCGCGACGCCTGATAACGATGATATTCCTGGAGGGATCGGGGCCAGAGCTGATAATGACGGAGGTGCGGCAGAGGCTGGCGGAAGTGGAGCTGGGGCCGAAGCGGGCGGAGCTGGGGCCAACATGGGCGGAGCTGAGGCCGACGCGGGCGGGGCTGATGATGGAGCGGTGGAGGCCGGTGATGATGGAACTGGAGTGGACGGCATTGCTGGAAACCCCCAGTTGATTGGTGATTAGTTGGTTGTATTTCATTTTTCTTGTTGCCGTATGTGGCTATTTTTTATTTGATTGATTGTTGTTGTTAGTTTCGGACAATTATTGTTTCAGGGCGGACAGGCATGGCCTGTATCCGTCTGTTTTAATTTGGAATTGGGGGGATCTCCCCCCTTTTGTTTTTTCTTTCCGTTCACTCTCTGCTCATTATGCTGGCGTGGTCACCGGTTGTCGTGGATCGAGGGCTCTTGGCCTGGGTTTAACTTTAACCGTCGTTGAACCTTTATTGGCGAAGGCTCATGGCCTGAGTCCTAGCCCAAACGTAATTGAACTTTTCGTTGACTTTTAGCGTCGAGGGCTCGTAGCCCGAGCTTTACGTCAACTGTTGTTGAACTTACATTAGCGAAGGCTCATAGCCTGAGTCCCAGTTCAACCGTAATTGAACTTTGGTTGACTTTTAGCGTCGAGGGATCGTAGCCTGAGTTTTACTTCAGTTGTTATTGAACTTACATTGGCGAAGGCTCATAGCCTGAGTCTCAGTTCAACCGTAATTGAACTTTAGTTGACGTTTAGCGTCAAGGGCTCATAGCCCGAGTTTTACTTCAACTGTTGTTGAACTTACATTGGCGAAGGCTCATAGCCTGAGTCCCATTTCAACTGTAATTGAACTTTAGTTGAATCGTAGCGTCGAGGGCTCGTATCCGGAGTTTTACTTCAACTGTTGTTGAACTTACATTGGCGAAGGCTCATAGCCTGAGTCCCAGTTCAACCGTAATTGAACTTTAGTTGACTCTTAGTGTCGAGAGCTCGTAGCCCGAGTCTTACTTCAACCGTTGTTGAACTTACATTGGCGAAAGCTCATAGCCTGAGTCTCAGTACAAACGTAATTGAACTTTAATTGGCTCTTAGCGTCGAGGGCTCGTAGCCCGAGTTTTACTTCAACCGTTGTTGAACTTACATTGGCGAAGGCTCATAGCCTGAGTCCGAGTTCAACCGTAATTGAACTTTAGTTGACTCTTAGCGTCGAGGGCTCGTAGCCCGAGTTTTACTTCAACTGTTGTTGAACTTACATTGGCGAAGGCTCATAGCCTGAGTCCCAGTTCAATCGTAATTGAACTTTAGTTGACTCTTAGCGTCTAGGGCTTGTAGCCCGAGTTTTACTTCAACTGTTGTTGAACTTACATTGGTGAAGGCTCATAGCCTGAGTCCCAGTTCAACCGTAATTGAACTTTAGTCGACTCTTAGCGTCGAGGGCTCATAGCCCGAGTTTTACTTCAGCTGTTGTTGAACTTACATTGGCGAAGGCTCATAGCCTGAGTCCCAGTTCAACCGTAATTGAACTTTAGTTGACTTTTAACGTCGAGGGCTCGTAGCCCGAGTCTTACTTCAACCGTTGTTGAACTTACATTGGCGTGGGCTCATAGCCTGAGTCCCAGTTCAACCGCAATTGAACTTTGGTTGACTTTTCTCTTTTCATTCATCATCTTTTTTTTTAAAGACGAATCAGGCTTGTTCTGATTGGGCTTTTAACCCCTCGTTCGTCGTTTTACCTTTGTTTGTGACTTTAGGGAAAACTATGCGACCTTGCTATGAATCCCCACAGACGGCGCCAAATTGTTCGACCCGAAATGCTTATAAACATTTATGAACTCAAAACAATTATTAAAACTAAAGGGCCAATCATAGCAGGTCGTAACATATCTGAAGTTTAATAAAGGAAAAAGGTAATGGAGACATATGTAGAGATAACAAGGGATATTTAGTGATCTTTATTCATGATGATCGGTTAATCTGCCTCTCCATGAAGAGGTTCAGATCCTTACAATCATGTTTTCATAGATCTACTGTTATCCTGTATTGCTGATGGTGATTCTCACTCTGTGTTGTATTCTGTATTTCTTAGAGCCCCCATGGGGAGAGAGTG
>JASVEL010013314.1:0-26748 GCA_032618575.1 Nicotiana noctiflora | reverse complement strand
ATGCGACCGCAAACCTGACATGCGGACCGCATTCTGACCGCAAATCGTTCCAGAGAGTTTCCCAAAAATCTGTCAAATGTGCGGTCGATATGCGATCGCATGTCAAATCTGCGGTGCATTTTGCGACCGCAGATCAGACATGCGGTCCGCATAGTGACCGCATTCCTTAACAGAACCTGCACAACTTTGAGGCCATTCTGCGGTCACTTTGCGGACCGCATGTGGATTCTGCGGTCGCATAGTGACCGCATATTCGACCCCGGCCCAGATTTTGTGACATTTTGACCCGATCTCTTCTTTAATATAACACACTTCTTCTTCATTTTATCATATTATCTTACCAAAAATTAGAGAGAGAAGAGAGGGTTTTTAGAGAGAGAAGTTCTTCATCTTCAAGGATTGTTTCAACTACTTAATTCCAAGGGATTCTAGGGCAAGGATTCAACTTCCCCAATATTTTCAAGGTAAAACCCTAACTATTTTCTTTGATTTTCAGTTTTAATTGGGTAAAGAGAGGTTTGCATATAATAGCTTTTGAAAATAGAATTTTTACACTCATGCATGATTATTAAACTTGATTTCTAGTAAAAAGAAGTGAGTAGAAGTAAGAGTCTTCAAGAACAAGGTTGGCAAGAGTAGGATATCTTGGGTAAGCATAAAGTAGGAGGAAAAAGCATCACCAGGTATGTATGGCTAATTTTGATTCTTGTAAAATCGCCCATATGTGTGAAATTGTTTGGCATGTGTTAATTTGAGAGATTTTATGTGATTTTTCGATATCATTGTTGGGTATACAATTGATGATTGAACTACATGTGGTATGGTATGAAATATGAATTGAAAGATAAAAAGGTAATCGAGGTTGGTAAAGAATTGGGAACAACCATTGTGATGGCATATTTGGCTTATTGTGGAAAGACTTTGAAACACCTTAATTGTGGTGAATTGTTGAACATGATTATGGGGGCATTTTCGATTTTGGAATACTTGTAACATGGTTGTGATATTGAATTTAGAAGAAATTGAGAACATGAACCAATGTGTAAGTTGCTTATTTGAACTTGTTGAAATTGTGTGTAGTACCTTATCTGCTGTTTGAAATTGTTGTGTTTTCAACCGTAAGGCGGGGTCGTGTTGCGCGCCGCAACGTGGTGAAATAAGGTGTGGGTTGGGGTGATAAGGGTGGCCGAGGTAATAAGGGTGGTCAGGGGCAATAAGGATGGAAAGCGATCGAAATCGCTATTGAAAATTGATACTAAAATCAATAATGTGAAATTGTGAAAGGAGACAGCAGGAGAGTTTGCAACCTGGGGAGCACTGATTGCTCCTATGTTTGACTACTTGCAATTTATGTTGTTGTTTGGTCGTTGTTCCATTTGTTGACCTTGAATGTGCTTGTGTTGAGGCTTATCTGAAATGAGTAAAAGGTGGAAAACATGGTTGGTTGGCTTGATTAGTTTTAATGTAATTTAATGGCTTGAGTTTACTTGGGACAAAGTTTGTCCATACATACCAATACAATTCAAGTGTACTGACGTCCCTTTTGCCGGGGGCGCTACATTCATGTCATGATTGTAGGTGGATCAGTAGCAGGCACTTCAGCTCATCGGCAGTAGTATCTTTCATCCTCCACTGCCCGTTTTGGTGAGCCCCTTTCTTCCTCGGGGCCTTGTGTGGTTCATGCCACTTCGGTTTAGATTTCATTTTGGTTTTGTAAGGTATAGCCGAAGCCTTGTTACCGGCAAGTATTGTATTTCCCTTTTTGTATCCTAGAGGCTCTGTAGACATGTAAACTGTGGGACTCCAGTCTTATGTATATATATTGTGTTATGTCGGCGTTGTAAAAATTGAAATCTTGTTAATGAATCACTCGTATCATTTTATTTGTTTAATGTGAAATCAATTATGATTAGTAATATATTTGGTTAATGAGAAACAGTCATCACAGGGGTAACGCGTGGGAATGAAAGGCACCCGGGTCCGCTTGACTGGGGCAACCCGGTCAGGCGCCGGTCATGTTCCTCGATTTGGGGCGTGACAAACTTGGTATCAGAGCTTAAGGTTTTAAAGTGTCCTAGGATGTCTCGGAGCCGTGTCTAGTAGTGCCCTTCTTATAGGTGTGTTGTCGACCATATCATATAAGTAGGGGGCTACACGGGCATTTAGGAAATTACCTATTTCTTTGTTAATCTATGTCGTGCGGTAAAGTGCAATGTGGAAATATCCGTGTCTAATTCGTGCCTTGTTCCCAAATTTTCAGAATATGGCACCTAAGAAGAAGGCTAGACTCGGTCTTAGGGCCAATACCGGCCCAAGTGCTGCTGTTAATCATGTACCCGATGCCGTGGGAGAGAATGACCCACCAGTCCCGAATTTGCCTGGCCCATCTGTTCAAAACCCAAGTGTCCCTATTCCAGCCGCGGCAGAGGATGCCACCATTCCTCCTGCCGGTGTTCCTGACTCAGATACGGTTCCCGCTTCGGGCTCTGGTATCTCTAATGAAGAACTTAGGGGAGCCATCCATATGTTAACACAGCTAGTGGCCGCACAGGCCCAGAGATCCCATGATGCCCCCGCATCCTCCAGCGGACAGGGAGATTCCTTTGGCTCCAGAGTCCATCAATTCTTGCGATTGGCCCCTCCAGAATTTTCAGGCACCGATCCAGAGGCTGACCCACAGGAATTCCTCGATGAGATATACAAGACCCTCAGAGTGATGAAGGCTACAGATATAGAGGGGGTAGAGTTGGCCTCTTACAGGCCGAAGGGAGCGGCACGTTCATGGTTCGAAATGTGGGAGGATTCCCGTGAGGAAGGGAGCCCTCCGGCCAGATGGGATGAGTTCGTAGATGCATTCATAGACCACTTCTTACCTGCTGAGGCAATGGCAGCCCGTGCCACTGAGTTCGAGGTTCTCAAACAGGGCGGTATGAGTGTTTGGGAGTATCACATGGAGTTCGTAAGGTTGTCCAAGTACGCTCCTCATTTAGTGTCGACCATGGATGCCCGGGTTCGACGGTTTGTTCAGGGCCTTAGCCCTTCGGTAGTGAATGAGGCCGCCACAGCAACTTTGCACTCAGATACGAACTATGGGAGGATTGTGGGGTTTGCTCAGGCCACAGAGGCCAGGAAATTGAAGATTCATGCAGAAAGAGAAAGTAGCAGTAGGGCCCAGTCAATGGGTCATTCAGGGAGATCACTTCCAGGGAAAGGGTCATCGGGGCCATCCCGGTCATATGCTCGGTCCTCCGCGAGTGCACCGCCATCCGTGCACGCGTCATCGGCAGGCGGCTACTCGAGACTCGGTTCGGACGACGAGGAGGTCTCGTCGGTCCGGTCATCCTGGGTAAGATCCCAGCGAGCAGGGAGACCTACATGCCCCAAGTGTGGGAGATTTCATACAGAGACTTGCTACCTTGACCTTCCAGTGTGCTTCGGGTGCGGGGTGAGAGGTCACATTCAGCGGGACTGCCGTGCACCCCGTCAGGGTATAGGTAGGGGATCTGCTCAGTCATCCGGTTCTTCAGCTGCTACATCATCAGCGCGTACTCCAGCAGCAGCAGGGCGTGGTGCAGCTAGGGGTGGAGCTCAGGGTAGGGGTGGACCTAGCCGATTCTATGCATTGAGTGGCCGCCAGAATGCCGAGGCTTCTCCAGATGTTGTTACAGGTATCATGTCTGTTCAGACTATTGATTGCTATGCCCTTATTGATCCAGGGTCCTCCTTGTCTTATGTTACTCCATTCATTGCTTCAAGTTTTGGGATAGAACCCGAACAGCTTCATGAGCCGTTCTCTGTGTCGACACCTATTGGTGATTCTATTACAGCCTCACGAGTCTATAGGAATTGTGTTGTTACGGTGGGTGGTCGTGATACCACAACCGATCTTATTGAGCTTGGGATGGTAGATTTTGATGTAATTATGGGGATGGATTGGCTCTATTCGTGCTTTGCCAAACTTGACTGTCGAATAAGAGTTATGAGGCTCGAGTTCCCTAACGAGCCAGTCATTGAATGGGGAGGAAATGGTGTAATGCCAAGGGGTAGGTTTATTTCCTACCTTACGGCTTTGGAGATGATTAAGAAGGGGTGTATCTACCACCTGGTTCGGGTAACGGACAACACCTCAGATGTGCCTATCCTCGAGTCCGTGCCAATTGTGAATGAATTTCCTGAAGTGTTTCCGGATGAGCTTCCAGGCATCCCGCCGGATAGGGAGATTGATTTCGGAATTGATGTATTGCCAGATACTCAGCCAATATCCATTCCACCTTACAGAATGGCGCCAGCAGAGTTAAGGGAGTTAAAGGAGCAGTTGAGGGATTTATTAGAGAAAGGGTTCATACGACCGAGTGTGTCGCCATGGGGTGCTCCGGTTCTCTTTGTCAGAAAGAAGGATGGGTCACTTCGAATATGTATTGATTATCGGCAGCTTAACAAAGTCACCATTAAGAATAAATATCCATTGCCTCGAGTGGATGATCCGTTTGACCAATTGCAGGGAGCGAGGTTCTTCTCAAAGATTGATTTACGGTCCGGGTACCACCAGTTGAAAATCAGGGAGCAGGATATTCCTAAAACCGCCTTCAGAACTCGTTATGGTCACTTTGAGTTTTTGGTTATGTCTTTTGGGCTAACCAACGCCCCAGCAACTTTCATGGACCTTATGAATCGGGTTTTCAAGCCATTCCTAGATTCCTTTGTGATTGTATTCATTGACGATATTCTCATCTACTCTCGGAGCAGGGAAGATCATGCCGTTCACCTCAGAGCAGCATTGCAGACCCTTCTTCAGCATCGATTGTATGCCAAGTTCTCAAAATGTGAGTTTTGGTTGGAGTCCGTAGCTTTTCTAGGGCATGTTATTTCCAGTGAGGGAATTATGGTGGATCCTCGGAAGATTGCGGCAGTGAAAGATTGGCCTAGACCCACGACCCCGACAGAGATTCGCAGCTTTTTGGGTCTGGCAGGGTACTATCGGAGGTTTGTAGAGGGATTCTCAACCCTCGCCTCCCCATTGACTAAATTGACGCAGAAAGCAGTTAAGTTCCAGTGGTCCGAAGCATGTGAGAAAAGTTTCCAAGAACCGAAGTCAAGATTGACCTCGGCACCAGTATTGGCCTTGCCAGAAGGCACAGAGGGATTTGTAGTCTATTGTGATGCCTCCAGAGTCGGTTTGGGATGTGTATTGATGCAGCACGGAAAGGTTATAGCTTATGCTTCCAGGACAACTCAAGAACCATGAGAAGAATTATCCGACGCATGATTTGGAGCTTGCGGCTGTTGTGTTTGCTTTGAAAATATGGCGGCACTATCTTTATGGAGTGCATGTAGATGTGTTTTCAGACCACAAGAGCCTCCAGTATTTGTTCAAGCAGAAAGAGCTGAATCTGAGACAGCGGCGGTGGTTAGAATTACTCAAGGACTATGATATGGACATATTGTACCATCCAGGGAAGGCAAATGTGGTAGCCGACGCTCTTAGTCGAAAATCTATGGGTAGTTTGGCTCATTTGGGTGTGGATCAGAGACCCCTGGCTCGAGAGGTCTACCAATTAGCCAGCTTGGGGGTTCGTATTTCGGCGTCGGACGAGGGGGATATCTTGGTGCATAATGGAGCAGAATCATCATTGGTCGCGGAAATCAAGGAAAAACAGTTCATAGATCCAGCATTGGTTCGGGTGAAGGAAGCAGTCATGAATGACAAGACCTCAACATTTGTACTCGGCAGCGAAGATGGTGTATTGCGGTGTCAAGATAGGCTATGTGTTCCGGATGTGGACGAGCTTCGGGAAAGAGTGATGGCAGAGGCTCATACTTCCAAGGTATTCTGTGCACCCTGGTTCAACGAAAATGTATCATGACCTCAAAGAGATTTATTGGTGGAACGGTATGAAAAGGGATGTGGCAGGCTTTGTAGCTAAGTGTCCGAACTGTCAACAAGTGAAGGCCGAGCATCAACGGCCTGGTGGATTAACTCAGCTTATAGAAATACCAAGGTGGAAATGGGAGATGATCAATATGGATTTCGTGGTGGGGTTACCTCGCACTCGGCGTAAGTTCGACTCAATATGGGTGATAGTGGATCGACTCACCAAATCAGCTCACTTCCTGCCTGTCAAGTCCACTGATACCGCGGAGCAATATGCAAGATTGTACATCAAAGAGATAGTAAGGCTTCATGGCACTCCACTTTCTATCATCTCAGATCGCGGGGCACAGTTCACCGCTAACTTTTGGAAGAAGTTTCAGCAAGGTTTGGGAACTCAGGTGAATCTCAGCACAACTTTCCATCCACAGACCGATGGACAGGCCGAGCGGACCATTCAGACGCTTGAAGATATGTTGCGGGCTTGTGTCTTAGATTTTAAAGGTAATTGGGATGAACACTTGCCACTGATAGAATTTGCTTACAATAACAGCTATCATGCTAGCATTCAGATGGCCCCATTTGAGGCATTGTACGGGAGAAGATGTAGATCGCCAATCGGGTGGTTTGAGGTAGGTGAAGCGGAATTGCTTGGGCCAGATATGGTGTACGAAGCTATGGAAAAGGTCAAAGTTATTCAGGAGAGAATGAAAACAGCGCAGAGTCGTCAAAAGTCCTATGCAGACGTTCGTCGAAGGGATTTGGAGTTTCAAGTCGACGATTGGGTGTTTTTGAGGGTATCTCCTATGAAGGGAGTCATGCGGTTCGGAAAGAAAGGGAAATTGAGCCCTAGGTATGTCGGGCCATATCGGATCATTCAAAGGGTTGGTCAAGTTGCTTATAGGCTAGAGTTGCCTCCTGAGATGTCATCAGTGCATCCGGTATTCCATGTGTCCATGTTGAAGAAAGTGATTGGAGATCCATCCACCATCATGCCAGTCGAGGCTATAGAGGTTAATGAAGATTTGTCATATGAAGAAGTTCCAGTCGCCATTCTTGATAGGCAAGTCCGTAAGTTGAGAAATAAGGAAGTCGTCTCTGTTAAAGTATTGTGGCGAAGTCAACAAGTTGAGGAGGCCACATGGGAAGCGGAGAAAGAGATGAAAGAAAAGTACCCCCATTTGTTTGATCAAGCCTAGAAGAAATTAGGTGACCCTCCTACTCCTAGTAACTGTCATCTGGCCTAAGTTGTTTCCCTCTTAGTATTAGTAAAGTCTCCTTTATTTGTAATGAGTTAAATGTGTTGTTACCTTGGGTCACTTGAACCGTTCTTGATAAATGAAAGCCTTATAAAGATTTACGTGTTTAATAAACAACTAATAGTAAGTGTAGATTGGTAATGGTTCGTTAAGTGCACATGGTGTGTTAAATTGGTTAAATAAGGTAAGAATTCATTGACGTGACTAGTTTATGTGCAATTGTAATAATGTGATGGAATATGTGCATTCGTTGAGGTAAGAAAGTGTATACCAGTTGTGAAAAGTGTTGTAGTTGTATATTGTTGTTTGGTAATGTGTTTCGGGGGCCCTCTGACAGGTGGATATGTCCATAATACAAAGGAAACTCTGGCGAAATTTTTCTAAAATATAAGAGTTAGTCAAAAATCCAATAACTGGCTCACGGCCCACAAGTATACTCAACCGCCCAAGAAGGGGGAGGATGTAAGGCCCCGTAAAATTTTTGTGCATAAAACCTAGTAGATGTGGTGTCATGGTCCGAATGATGTGTTAGGAATGCGTAGAATTCTTCGCGGCGAGCTTGCGAGCCGCGGTTCGGACCCTTGGTAGTGATTTAAGCTTCGAAAATATAGAGAAATAATTTTTCCAAAAAAATGTCAAATATGCGGTCAAGAATGCGACCGCAAACCTGACATGCGGACCGCATTCTGACCGCAAATCGTTCCAGAGAGTTTCCCAAAAATCTGTCAAATGTGCGGTCGATATGCGATCGCATGTCAAATATGCGGTGCATTTTGCGACCGCAGATCAGACATGCGGTCCGCATAGTGACCGCATTCCTTAACAGAAACTGCTCAACTTTGAGGCCATTCTGCGGTCACTTTGCGGACCGCATGTGGATTCTGCGGTCGCATAGTGACCGCATATTCGACCCCGGCCCAGATTTTGTGACATTTTGACCCGATCTCTTCTTTAATATAACACACTTCTTCTTCATTTTATCATATTATCTTACCAAAAATTAGAGAGAGAAGAGAGGGTTTTTAGAGAGAGAAGTTCTTCATCTTCAAGGATTGTTTCAACTACTTAATTCCAAGGGATTCTAGGGCAAGGATTCAACTTCCCCAATATTTTCAAGGTAAAAACCCTAACTATTTTCTTTGATTTTCAGTTTTAATTGGGTAAAGAGAGGTTTGCATATAATAGCTTTTGAAAATAGAATTTTTACACTCATGCATGATTATTAAACTTGATTTCTAGTAAAAAGAAGTGAGTAGAAGTAAGAGTCTTCAAGAACAAGGTTGGCAAGAGTAGGATATCTTGGGTAAGCATAAAGTAGGAGGAAAAAGCATCACCAGGTATGTATGGCTAATTTTGATTCTTGTAAAATCGCCCATATGTGTGAAATTGTTTGGCATGTGTTAATTTGAGAGATTTTATGTGATTTTTCGATATCATTGTTGGGTATACAATTGATGATTGAACTACATGTGGTATGGTATGAAATATGAATTGAAAGATAAAAAGGTAATCGAGGTTGGTAAAGAATTGGGAACAACCATTGTGATGGCATATTTGGCTTATTGTGGAAAGACTTTGAAACACCTTAATTGTGGTGAATTGTTGAACATGATTATGGGGGCATTTTCGATTTTGGAATACTTGTAACATGGTTGTGATATTGAATTGAGAAGAAATTGAGAACATGAACCAATGTGTAAGTTGCTTATTTGAACTTGTTGAAATTGTGTGTAGTACCTTATCTGCTGTTTGAAATTGTTGTGTTTTCAACTGTAAGGCGGGGTCGTGTTGCGCGCCGCAACGTGGTGAAATAAGGTGTGGGTTGGGGTGATAAGGGTGGCCGAGGTAATAAGGGTGGTCGGGGGCAATAAGGATGGAAAGCGATCGAAATCGCTATTGAAAATTGATACAAAAATCAATAATGTGAAATTGTGAAAGGAGACAGCAGGAGAGTTTGCAACCTGGGGAGCACTGATTGCTCCTATGTTTGACTACTTGCAATTTATGTTGTTGTTTGGTCGTTGTTCCATTTGTTGACCTTGAATGTGCTTGTGTTGAGGCTTATCTGAAATGAGTAAAAGGTGGAAAACATGGTTGGTTGGCTTGATTAGTTTTAATGTAATTTAATGGCTTGAGTTTACTTGGGACAAAGTTTGTCCATACATACCAATACAATTCAAGTGTACTGACGTCCCTTTTGCCGGGGGCGCTACATTCATGTCATGATTGTAGGTGGATCAGTAGCAGGCACTTCAGCTCATCGGCAGTAGTATCCTTCTCCTTCCACTGCCCGTTTTGGTGAGCCCCTTTCTTCCTCGGGGCCTTGTGTGGTTCATGCCACTTCGGTTTAGATTTCATTTTGGTTTTGTAAGGTATAGCCGGAGCCTTGTTACCGGCAAGTATTGTATTTCCCTTTTTGTATCCTAGAGGCTCTGTAGACATATAAACTGTGGGACTCTAGTCTTATGTATATATATGGTGTTATGTCGGGCGTTGTAAAAATTGAAATCTTGTTAATGAATCACTCGTATCATTTTATTTGTTTAATGTGAAATCAATTATGATTAGTAATATATTTGGTTAATGAGAAACAATCAACACAGGGGTAACGCGTGGGAATGAAAGGCACCCAGGGTCCGCTTGACTGGGGCAACCCGGTCAGGCGCCGGTCATGTTCCTCGATTTGGGGCGTGACACACACTATCCTCTATGTTACATCATCAGGATAAAGCCTATATAGATCCACTCCAAATACAGGTGTATGATCAGAATGCTTACTGTTTTGCTATGGAAGGAGAGTTAGATGGGGAACCGTGGTATCACAATATCAAGGAATACTTGAAGGTAGGAAAATACCCAGACCAAGCCACCGGAGATCAGAAGAGAGCTGTAAGATGCTTAGCGAATGGCTTTTTCCTCAGTGGAGGAATTATATATAAAAGAACACCAGACTTGGGCTTGCTGAGATGTGTTGATGCGCAACAAGCTGATATGATTATGACTGACGTGCACGCTGGAGCTTGCGGACCTCATATGAGCTGGTACATCTTAGCACAGAAGATTTTGAGAGCTGGATATTATTGGCTCACCATGGAGTGAGACTGTATCAGGTATGTGAAGAAATGCCATCAATGCCAAGTACATGGAGATTTAATCCACTACCCACCTTATGAATTGCATACGATGTCTGCACCCTGGCCGTTTGTCGCCTGGGGCATGGATGTTATCGGACCAATAGAGCCTGCAGCTTCTAATAGACACAGATTCATCTTGGTCGCGATTGACTACTTTACTAAGTGGGTGGAGGCAAAGACATTCAAGGCGGTGATGAAGAAAGACATGGTGGATTTCATGCACGAGAATATTATATGCCGATTTCGAATTTCCAAAGTAATTATCACAGATAATGGGGCAAATCTGAATAGTCACCTCATGGCAGAAGCATGTCAGAGATTTAAGATCCTGCATCGTAACTCTACACCTTACAGGCCAAAGGCAAATGGGGCAGTAGAAGTTGCAAATAAGAATATAAAGAAGATCCTTAGGAAAATGGTGGAAGAATCTAGACAATGGCACGAGAAGCTGCCTTTCGCTCTTATGGGTTATTGCACAACAGTGCACACTTCTATCGGCGCCACACCCTATTCATTGGTGTATGGAACAGAGGTTGTTATACCTGCGGAAATCGAGATACCGTCACTTCGAATCATAGCTGAAGTTGAGATCGATAACGAGGAATGGGTAAAAGCCCGACTAGAACAATTAAATATGATTGATGAGAAGAGGTTGACAGTGGTTTGCCATGTGTAATTATATCAACAAATAATGGCCAGAGCACATAATAAAAAGGTGCGTCCTCAAATGTTTGATGTCGGACAACTTGTATTGAGGCGTATCTTACCACATTGGGCTGAAGCAAAGGGAAAATTCGCGCCAAACTGGCAAGGGCCATTTATGGTATCATGGATGTTGTCTAATGCGGCATTATATTTGACAGATGTTGAAGGGAAATGCGTAGACACTGCTATCAATTTAGATGCGGTCAAAAGATACTATGTATGATTCCTTTTCAATTGTATAATTGTATTTTGTTGTGATTTTGGAATTGAAATGATAAAGGCATTTTATTCTCTATCCAAACATTTTATCCATTGACATCTCCTTTGAGCCGTGTTCGATATATTCTTTCATACGCCTCTCTGGGAATCGCTTACGATACAAAAGAAAAGTGAAATGAAAAAGAAAAAAAAAGAAAATGCAAGCAAAAGAAAAAGACAAAGAAATCGGGAAAAAAGTCAAAAAAATTTATGAATTAATGACGTGGTTTGAACTACGTCTGACTTGATCCCGAAAGGGTACGTAGGCAGCCTCACTGAGGTTCAGTCACAATAAAGAAAAATCCAAAAATCCCCCACATATTGAAACTGGGGCAGAAGTTATGTTTTATAATTCCGAGAGTTGTAAATATTTTTAAACCCTCATAAATTTTGAGCCTTTATACCCTTCTTTCTTAACCCATCCAAAAGTCACATTATGGCCCTAAGAAAGACCTTCTAATCAATTTCAAGAAAATAACAAATACAATGAGAATAAAGGAAGAACGGGACATTGGACAACATCGGTGATGCAGAAAAAGAAAAGTCAAAAAGAAAAAATGGAAAATGAAAAAATGAGAGAGTCTCATCGGTGAAAACCTTAACCGTCACCGTGAGGTGACTGTGAGGCTGAGAGAAATAAAAATAAGAGAGTCTCATCGGTGAAAACCTTAACCGGCACCATGAGGAGATTGTGAGGATGAGAGAAAATAAATGAGAGAGTCTTATTGGTGAAAACCTTTCACGGCGCCATAAGGCGATTGCAAGGATTATTTTGGAAAAAGAGAAAAGCAACAAAAATAGGATCGGTTTGGGTTACAAGAAATTTGGAGTCAGAATAATGGATTGAACGAACTGGGTCGGAGTTTAAATACATGGCATGGTCAACAGAATCAGCCAACATACCCAAATAAGTTCTATGACTTCTCCAAAACAGCCTTACCCTTTTCTCATTTGTTTCTGCATTTCATTGCTTGCCCTTTGAAAGCTAACTACCAGCTTCTGATGCTAAAGAGCTGAAATAACACTGGATCATAAAAGAAAGGAGTTGAGAAGAAATATAGAAGTTTGGCAGTCAGAGCCGAAAGAAAATACAACAAAAAGGTGAAAAACAAGAAAATACAAAAAGAGCTTACGGAAGATAGTCAACTAAAAGACCACACATCAGAAGAAAAGCAAAAAGAGGAAAAGCAATAAGAGGCAGGAACGGCAGATGCCAGTTGCCAACAGCTTATAACTAATAAGATTTTGTTTTTGTGATTTAGATAGGAACAAATAGTCACTAATCACTTTAAAGTGAATGTGACTAATGTGGAAAGTTAGAAAACATTATAAATAAAGTTCAGCAATAAATGGAGGAATCTGTGGATGAGAATCACTCAATCAAGAAAACACCAAAAATAAACTAAGGGGAATATTTTTCTGCATTCGCATTTCATGCATCGGGCGCCCACCTGGATAACAAGGGAATATTTTTCTGCATTCGCATTTCATGCATCAGGCGCCCACCTGGATAACAAGGCAAAAGTTTTTAATTTCTATTCAGGCGCCCACTTGTATAACAAGGGAATATTTTTCTGCATTGCATTTCATGCATCGAGCGCCCACCTGGATAACAAGGGAATACTTTTCTGCATTGCATTACATGCATCAGGCGTCCACCTGTATAACAAGGGAATACATTTCTGCATTTTCATTTCTGCAATTTTAATTTTTGTTCAGACGCCCACCTATATAACAAGGGAATACATTTCTGCAGTTTTAATTTATGTTCAGGCGCCCACCGGTATAACAAGGGAATATATTTCTGCAATTTTTAATTTCTGTTCAGGCGCCCCTCTGTATAACAAGAAAATACATTTCTGCAATTTTAATTCCTGCAATATTAGTTTGTGTTAGCTAACATGAGTAACACCGTAACATGAAAAGCCCGTACTGGGGCAGAAGAAAAGTTTGTTGTTTTTGTTTTGTTTTGAGTAGGTATCAGTTTGAAGGCGAGAAGTACCATCGAAAATCGACAAAAAAGGGGGAAGCAAGGAAAAGAAAATCAACCAAAAAAAGAAAGACAGCCGCACATAAAATCAAGGAAAAAGAGACAAAAAGAATAAAGAGACAAGAAGTTAGATATGAACAATTGTAATTCGTAGAATTATAGCTTAGAATAGCTTCTTCATTTTACATTTTTACCCTCTCTGGTGTAATAAGGAGTAGGTCAGCAAGTCATAACAGTGTCAATACAACAGTAAGTCTGGTAGTTTTTAACTGCCAGACCTTCCCGGACTACACCGACCTGATTCCTGTTTAGCCCAGGATATGTAGGCAACCTCTGAAGCAGGGTGCGGTAAAAAAGGTTTTCAAAAATGCTTCTCGCGGAATATGGCAGTGGGCAAAAATCCCTCATTACTGCTCACGTGTCTTTGCACTGAAGCTCTTCATGTTCCCGAGCAAAGAGGGGCAGTTGTGAGCACGTGACTTTTGCACTTAGCAATAAATTCCAAAATTAAAATAAATAAATATTTTTGGGTGCAATTACATGTCTTGGTTGAAATTAGATGTATATGTGTGATTGAATAATTAGAGATTAAAACTAGAAAATTAAAAAAAATAGGTTAAATACATGCATTTTTTGAAATTAAGTAATTAAAAGAAAATCAACAAAAAAGAGCATTAATAGTAGAAATTAAGGGAAAATTAGTAGGAAATTGGCAAAAAAAATTAGAAAATTAGTGGAAGTAGGAAATTAAATAATTTAAATAATAAAAAAAGAAAATAATGAAATACAAAAGAAAATTACCACAAAAATAATTAAATACAAGGAAAAATACAAAATACAATAAGATTGGGCTAAGAATCTGAAAATGGCAGCCCAATACATAGTGGCCCAAATAAGCCGGTCCAACTAATTTAAATCAAAGCAATCTCAGCCGTACATTAGACCAGATCCAACGGTTAAAACATTAGCTGAAGATAATTGAGTAATTAAATTCAAGATCGAATCCAAGCCATCCAAACATATTGATCTAACGGACGGCAATTTGTCTTTCATTTAAAGAGACGACATTGTTTTGGAGCAAGCAATCCTGACCGTTGATCTTGAGTGATCCAACGGCCAAGGACCAGTCAACTTTGGTGGGTATTTAAACCCCGTCTCTGAGATGAAACCGGCCATTTTCATACACCCCTAACCCTAGCCACCCTTCTTCTTCTCTCTTCTTCATCTTCTTCAGACTTCGCGGACCATGGAGACTGTCCATCTCCACGGAAGTCTCCGGCCAACCTTCAACCCCAAACCCCTCTTTCCTTTCTTCTTCATCACAAACCACCATAAAACACCCATGAAACCATAGAAGACCCCCAGTTTCTTGAAACTCCGGTCATCGGAGTTCATCTCCGGTGAATAAATCTTTGAGAACATCCACCAAATTAACACGAAAGGACCCCATTTCCTTGAATATTCAAAAGAAGGTCGCCGGAACCCTAACTCCGGCGACTCAAAACAAACCACCCCCAAAAATCCTATCTTTTCTTACATATAACACCTACCCCTAACAAAAAGACTTCAAAGCTGAAGTCTTGGTTGAGAAAAAAAGAAAACCAGAAAATAAGAAAAAAAAAAGAGAAGAGAAAACTGGAAAAAGGAAAAGAAGAAAAGAAAAAAGAAAATAAGGGAAGCTCAGGAGTCAAATCCTGCGAGCTATGTCTCCTCTTCCATTTCTTGCTTGTTTTCTTTGATTTTTATTGTTGTCCTTATTTATTTCTGTCTATGATTAGTCGTATAAACAAGCTACATGATAGATTAGGGTTTTAATTTCTGAAAAAGTCTCTGTTGATTCTGTTTCCCTGTTTAAGATTTGTTTTTTCTTTAATCCATCTTCATGTCTTTCACTTAGATGTTCTGCATGTTTAGATTAGTTCGTACCTTATAAAAACCTTTGTTTGTTCTGTTTCTTTGCTTATGATTTGTCTATCTTTGATTAGCGCTTCTTCATGGCTATTGTCTATCTTTGATCTTTGCATGTTCAGATCATGTTATTATCTCTTTTCATTCTGTTTGAGCCATGCTTTCTCCTGAATCTTCTTTATGAGTTTTACCTGTCTATGCTTGGTCAGGAACATGTTAAGCATAATTAGGGTTTTTACTAATCCTCTAAGTATAAGGTAGTTCTGACTATATCTGCTTCAAGATTAATTGACACACTGTGTTGTGAAATCTGAGTTATAAGTCTTTGATAGAAATTCAACAATATTCAATCTCTTTCTCTAAGTTTTGATTAATTGATAAGTGATTCTGATTTCATGGCTATGTGTGCAATTTTGTGAAAATGGCTATGTTTGCAACAGCCTTGTGTTAAGCTGATTACTTTTAATACTTATCATGCCTAGGTGGAATTGGTTATAGCTGTAGTAGTGTATAAACTTGTAACTGGTTAAAATTGAAAACATGTTGCTAAGTAGTCTAAAATAGGTTAAAATTGAAAACCACAAAAAAGAGGTTATAAGTGAATTGAATAACAAAAATTGGTCAGTTTTGCAATTGACCAACTCTAATAGTCTTGAAACGCTGGCTGAGATTTAAATAGGCCAAGTGTGTAATAAAAGTGGCTTAAGTCTAATAGGTTAGACTTACAAAGTCCCAAATTGAATTAAGGACATATTGGTCGTAAAGAAATGGTAACTTAGTAAATAACACTAATAAGTAGGGGCACACTAGTAAAAGCCCCAAAAAGGAATCAAATAGAACCTTCTAGCACATGCTGGAAGACATCTTATAGCAGAAAATGGGACTAAAGTGTAGGATTTGGTAAAAACGAAGGGGAGGGGACTACAATTATTTTCTATCTCCCCCCCCCCCCCCCAAAAAAACAAATTCACCACTTCCCACCTATAAATACCCCCATTTAGAACCTATTTAATGGCTGGATTTTCAATAGAGAAATTCAGAGATATACATATAGATACATAGAGTAAAATTGGCTGGATTTTGGAAATCAAAATTTTCAGAAAAAACTCTACATTAAATCGCAGATAGTTGCCTTGGTTTTCCAGTTGAAATTCATATTTGAAGTTGTTTGGGATTTCCGCTTGTTCGCTGGTATTCTATTGCTGTCGCTGTGTGATCTTCATTTGTTCGTTAAGGACTCATCTTAGCCACTGTTGCATTGCATGTGTTATTCTAACTACTGTGCCTATTTCACCTCCCTTAGAGCTCATTGAATCTCTTTGCTGAATCAAGTACATGTCATTGTCAATGCTATGTAAATTTGAAGCTATGATGAAATGAAGTCTCAAGTTTAAAGTATTTCACTATTTTTACGTTTTTGTTTCTGTTAGCTGTTTAGTTAGTTTGAATTTGTAATTCATTAGGATATCGTGTGTATATATAGAAGCTCGAATAGAATAATGTAATAAGTAGTAAGTAGTGGTAATGTAGTTATAGTAACTAAAGTCACCTAGTTAAAATAGGGTAAAACCATAAAATCAGACCAATTAATTTTGAAATAAGTCCAATAGCACTAAACTCGTAAGTAATGATTTCAATCAACTTATGTAGATAGTTTAATTTGGTATGTGATATCTAGAATTAAATAAGATAAAAACAGCAACAACAAGATGAAGTAATAGTCTAATTAAGACTAATTTTGCAATATTAAATGAACCAGACTCATAGTAAACTCAGTGATGAAATATAACTATGCATCTGCGAATGAGTCGTCTTAGTTTAAGTAGTTGAATACTTAGTTTAAGTAATTGAAGGATTTAGTTTAATCGTGTTTTACATAGTTAAATAATCTCTTGTTATTTTGTTAAAAACAACTCAGTATGAATTAGTATTGGAAAACAAAGTAAAAATAGTTTGTTAATTAAGTTTTATGCATAATAGACAATTATGATTCAGAATCGATATTGTTAACTCTGTACAGTACTTCTGTCTTAATGAATAAAAATATAATTTGAATTAGTTTCCTTTTGATTCCAAATACATGTTCATGTTGTGAGTTTTCATTTTCTGCTTTCATTATCACTGCTTTTTCTGGTCTGGGCCTAATGTATGACGCAGGCCTGGACTATATTCAAACACCAATTGGGCCTCTTAATGAAAGCCCTAACGTGGTCTCGGTTATTAAGACCCAGATGCACATAGCAATTCACTGAGGCCAAGTCCGGTTCCAGGCCTGTGTAAATATGATAAGGCCTGGATTCAGTTTCCAGAAATACAAAATGATTGAACTGATTAAGGAAAAAACAAGGATAGAAAATATAGTCACACATTAAGTATGGACTTTAAAAAATACATGGGACGAGCCTCACATGGTAACAAAAAACAGTGGGGCCCCCTTATAAGTAATTGATAAAGTATATAATAGATTCAGGAAGGTTGATAGAAAATTTTACAACCTTTCCGAAAGATTTAAAGTCGTTAGAGGCTTATTAGGCACGATTTAATAAATATACCTTCCTTAATATGAGTGTGCACTTGGTGCGACTCAAATCACAAGTCCCAGCGAAGCCGGAATGTATTAAAAGTCACAAGCGTACTGGTTGCGGTGTGACTTGAAATATATTTTCGCGACGTTGCAATTAGTAAAAAATATCAAAGTTGGAAACATGTACATATTGTTAAAAATCATATAATAAGTCATATAAATTTGAGGACGACAGTTCGAGCGATCGTGCTAAAACCACAGAATTTGGGAGTGCCTAACACCTTCTCCCGGGTTAACAGAATTCGTTATCTATGTTTCCAGTTTTGCGGACTGTAATACATAGTCAATTTCCTCGGATTCGGGATTAACGGTACCTTGGGACACCATTATCTTCCCAAGTGGCGATTCTGAAAAATTAAATAAAATCCCGAACATATTGTCCTTTATTTGGAAAAACTCCTTCCTCTTCGTTATTATATCTTTCCCGGGTATTTTAACATTAAGGTATACCCTACGTCTCTTTTAAAAGTCTGAGGGGTAGTAAAAAGGGAGGTGAGACAATATTCACTACGACCGTTCTTTGGACGTGAATCAGGCATGACCGAGTCCAAGACGAGCATGGCAGTCATTCGTAAGGAGCATTCTTTGTGAAAATAGGAGCCAATGAAGACCCCGTGCCCATTGCGTTTACAGAATCTTAGAGTTCGAGCATACTAGTCAAGGACCAAGCCATTGCAAAGCGAAGCAAGGTCAACTTAGGACACAACTTCAGCTTTTGGTTCACCCCGCACGTCGAATGTGTGGGGTGAAAGGCAACCGATTGTGCTTGATAATGCCTTGGCATTAGGTATGCAACACAAAAAATCGACCCCAAACAAGCGTAATTTGCGCTTGTGCCATGACTGAGATGGCATGCGGGATAAGACGTTGATGCACAAGCAGGGATCCAACTGTCACGCCCCAAATCGGAGAACATGACCAGCGCCTGATCGGGTTGCCCTAGTCAAACGGACCTGGGTGCCTTTCATTCCCACGCGTTACCCCTGTGTTGGTTTTTTCTCATTAACCAAATAAAACCATACGAGTGATTCATTAACAAGTTTGCAGTTTTTACAACGCCCGACATAACATAATGTATACATAAGACTAGAGTCCTACATTTTACATGTCTACAGAGCCTCTAGGATACAAAAAAAGAAAGGGAATACAATACTTGCCGGTAACAAGGCTCCGGCTATACCTTACAAAACCAAAATGAAATCTAGGCAAAAGTGGCATGAACCACACAGGGCCCCAAGGAAGAAAGGGGCTCACCAAAACGGGCAGTGGAAGGAGAAGGATACTACTGCCGATGAGCTGAAGTGCCTGCTACTGATCCACCTACAATCATAACACGAATGTAGCGTCCCCGGTAAAAGGGACGTCAGTACACTTGAATTGTACTGGTATGTATGGACAAACTTTGTCCCAAGTAAACTCAAGTCATTAAATTACATTAAAACTAATCAAGCTAGCCAACCATGTTTTCCACCTTTTACTCATTTCAGATAAGCCTCAACATAAGCACATTCAAGGTTAACAAATAGAACAACAACCAATCAACAACATAAATTGCAAGTAGTCAAACATAGGGGCAATCAGTGCCCCCCAGGTTGCAAACTCTCCTGCTGTCTCCTTTCACAATTTCACATCATTGATTTTTTTATCAATTTTCAATAGCGATTTCGATCGCTTTCAAACCTTATTGCCCCTGACCACCCTTATTACCTCGGCCACCCTTATCACCCCAACCCACACCTTATTTCCTCACGTTGCGGCGCGCAACACGACCCCGCCTTACAGTTTAAAACACAACAATTTCAAACAGCAGATAATGTACTACACACAATTTCAACAAGTTCAAATAAGCAACTTGCACATTGTTTCATGTTCTCAATTATTTTTCAAATCAATATCACAACCATGCCACAATATTTCCACAATTCATGTGTTTCATACAAGGTGCCATATAGGCCATCATAATCATTATTCATAATTCTTTACCCATTTCGACTCTCATTTAACTTTCGGTTCATATTCTATACCACATCACTCATATTTCAACAACAACTTTGAGAATTTCACACAATTTGTCAAATTAACATTAACCAAGCAATTTTCACACATATAGGCGATTTCACAAGAACCAAAATTAGCCATACATACCTGGTGATGAGTTTTCTTCCTACTTTATGCTTACCCAAGATATCCTACTGTTGCCAACCTTGTTCTTGAAGACTCTTACTTCTACTCACTTCTTTTTACTAGAAATCAAGTTCAATAATCATGCATGAGTGTAAAAATTCTATTTTCAAAAGCTATTATATGGAAACCTCTCTTTACCCGATTTAAAACTGAAAATCAAAGAAAATAGTTAGGGTTTTTACCTTGAAATGATTTGGGGAAGTTGAATCTTTGCCCTAGAATCCTTTGAACTAAGATGGTTGGAACGATCTTTGAAGATGAAAGATTTCTCTCTCTAAAAGCCCTCTCTTCTCTCTCAATTTTGGTAAGATGATATGATAAAATGAAGAAGAAAGGTGTTATATTAAAGAAGAGATCGGGTAAAAATGTTACAAAAATCTGGACCGGGTCAATTATGCGGTGCACTTTGCGACCGCAGAATCAACATGCGGTCTGCAGAGTGACCGCAGAATGGCCTCAAAAATTACACGAGTTCTGTTTCAGAATGCGACCAATATGCGGTCCGCATTCTTGATCTGCGGTCACAAAGTGCACCGCAGATTCACTATGCGATCGCATATCGACTGCATTTTCAACATGATTTTTGGGAGGCTTCTGTTAAGCTTTGCGGCAAGAATGCGGTCCGCATAACAGGTTTGCGGTCGCATTCTTGACCGCTTATTTGACACTTTTCTGGGAAACTTTATTCTCTACATTTTTGACACTTAAATCACTACCGGGGGTCCGAATAATTCTACACATTCCTAACACATTATTCGGACCATGACACCACAGCTACTAGGTTTTATGCACAAAAATTTTACGGGGCCTTACATCCTCCCCCCCTTAAGATCATTCGTCCTCGAATGAGGATTTAAAAATGAGTTGGCTTTGAAAGACATGCTATGCAAACTATCAAAATTTTGACTAACTCTTATATTTTAGAAAACTTTCGCCACAGTTTCCTTTGTATTATGGACATATCCACCTGTCAGAGGGCCCCCGAAACACATTACCAAACAACAATATACAACTACAACACTTTCCACAACTCGTATATACTTTCTTGCCTCAACAAATGCATATATTCAAGTCACTTCAATGAATTCTTACCTTATTTAACCATTTTAACACATCATGTACACTTAACAAACCATTACCAATCTACACTTACTATTAGTTGTTTATTTAACACGTAAATCTTTATAAGGCTTTCATTTATCAAGAACGGTTCAAGTGACCCAAGGTAACAACACATTTAACTCATTACAAAATGAAGGGGACTTTACTAATACTAAGAGGGAAACAACTTAGACAAGATGACAGTTACTAGGAGTAGAAGGGTCACCTAATTTCTTCTAGGCTTGATCAAACAAATGGGGGTACTTTTCCTTCATCTCTTTTTCTGCTTCCCATGTGGCCTCCTCAACTTGTTGACTTCGCCACAATACTTTAACAAAGAGGCAACTTCCTTATTTCTCAACTTACGGACTTGCCTATCAAGAATGGCGACCGGAACTTCTTCATATGACAAATCTTCATTAACCTCTATAGCCTCGACTGGCATGATGGTGGATGGATCTCCAATCACTTTCTTCAACATGGACACATGGAATACCGGATGCACTGATGACATCTCGGGAGGCAACTCTAGCCTATAAGCAACTTGACCAATCCTTTGAACGATCCGATATGGCCCGACATACCTAGGACTCAATTTCCCTTTCTTTCCGAATCGCATGACTCCCTTCATAGGAGATACCCTCAAGAACACCCAATCATCGACTTGAAACTCCAAATCCCTTCGACGAACGTCCGCATAGGACTTTTGACGACTCTGTGCTGTTTTCATTCTCTCCTGAATAACCTTGACCTTTTCCATAGCTTCGTACACCATATCTGGCCCTAGCAATTCCGCTTCACCTACCTGAAACCACCCGATTGGCGATCTACATCTTCTCCCGTACAATGCCTCAAACGGGGCCATCTGAATGCTAGCATGATAGCTGTTATTGTAAGCAAATTCTATCAGTGGCAAGTGTTCATCCCAATTACCTTTAAAATCTAAGACACAAGCCCGCAACATATCTTCGAGCGTCTGAATGGTCCGCTCGGCCTGTCCATCGGTCTGTGGATGGAAAGCTGTGCTGAGATTCACCTGAGTTCCCAAACCTTGCAGAAACGTCTTCCAAAAGTTAGCTGTGAATTAAGCCCCGCGATCTGAGATGATAGAAAGTGGAGTGCCATGAAGCCTTACTATCTCCTTGATGTACAATCGTGCATATTGCTCTGCAGTATTAGTGGACTTGACAGGCAGGAAGTGAGCTGATTTGGTGAGTCGATCTACTATCACCCATATTGAATCGAACTTACGCTGAGTGCGAGGTAACCCTACCATGAAATCCATATTGATCATCTCCCATTTCCACCTTAGTATTTCTATAAGCTGAGTTAATCCTCCAGGCCGTTGATGCTCGGCCTTCACTTGTTGACAGTTCGGACATTTAGCTACAAAGATTGCCACATCCCTTTTCATACCGTTCCACCAATAAATCTCCTTGAGATCGTGATACATTTTCGTTGAACCAGGGTGCACAGAATACCTGGAAGTATGAGCCTCTGCCATTACCCTTTCCCGAAGCTCGTCCACATCCGGAACACATAGCCTATCTTGACACCGTAATACACCATCTTCACTGCTGAGTACAATTGCTAAGGTCTTGTTATTCATGACTGCTTCCTTTACCCGAACCAATGCTGGATCCATGAATTATTTTTTTTTGATTTCCGCGACCAATGATCTGCTCCATTATGCACCAAGATATCCCCCTCGGCTGACGCCGAGATACGAACCCCCAAACTGGCTAATTGGTAAACCTCTCGAGCTAGGGGGTCTCTGATCCACACCCAAATGTGCCAAACTACCCATGGATTTTCAACTAAGAGCGTCGGCTACCACATTTGCCTTCCCTGGATGGTACAATATGTCCATATCATAGTCCTTGAGTAGTTCTAACCACCGCCGCTGTCTCAGATCAGCTCTTTCTTCTTGAACAAATACTGGAGGCTCTTGTGGTCTCAAAACACATCTACATGTACTCCATAAAGATAGTGTCGCCATATTTTCAAGGCAAACACAACAGCTGCAAGTTCCAAATCATGCGTCGGATAATCCTTCTCATGGTTCTTGAGTTGCCTGGAAGCATAAGCTATAACCTTTCCGTGCTGCATCAATACACATCCCAAACCAACTCTGGAGGCATCATAATAGACTACAAATCCCTCTGTGCCTTCTGGCAAGGCCAATACCGGTGCCGAGGTCAATCTTGACTTCAATTCTTGGAAACTTTTCTCACAAGCATCGGACCACTGGAACTTCACTGCCTTCTGCGTCAGTTTTGTCAATGGGGAAGCGAGGGTTGAGAACCCCTCTACAAACCTCCGATAGTACCCTGCTAAACCCAAGAAGCTACGAATCTCTGTCGGGGTCGTGGGTCTAGGCCAATCTTTCACTGCCGCAATCTTTTGAGGATCCACCTGAATTCCCTCACCGGAAATAACATGCCCTAGAAAGGCTACGGACTTCAACCAAAACTCACATTTTGAGAACTTGGCATACAATTGATGCTGAAGAAGGGTCTGCAATGCTGCTCTGAGGTGAACGGCATGATCTTCTCTGCTCCGAGAGTAGATGAGGATGTCGTCAATGAATACAATCACAAAGGAATCTAGGAATGGCTTGAAAACACGATTCATAAGGTCCATGAAAGCTGTCTGGGGCATTGGTTAGCCCAAAAGACATGATCAAAAACTCGAAGTGACCATAACGAGTTCTGAAGGCGGTCTTAGGAATATCCTGCTCCCTGATTTTCAACTGGTGGTACCCAGACCGTAAATCAATCTTTGAGAAGAACTTCGCTCCCTGCAATTGGTCAAACGGATCATCCACTCGAGGCAAAGGATATTTATTCTTGATGGTGACTTTGTTGAGCTGCCGATAATCAATACACATTCGAAGTGACCCATCCTTCTTTCTGACAAAGAGAACCGGAGCACCCCACGGCGACACACTCGGTCGTATGAACCCTTTTTCTAATAAATCCCTCAGCTGCTCCTTTAACTCTCTTAACTCTGCTGGCACCATTCTGTATGGTGGAATGGATATTGGCTGAGTATCCGGCAATACATCGATCCCAAAGTCAATCTCCCTATCCGGCGGAATGCCTCGAAGCTCATCTGGAAACACTTCAGGAAATTCATTCACAATTGGCAAGGACTCGAGGGTAGGCACATCTGAGGTGGTGTCCGTTACCCGAACCAGGTGATAGATACACCCTTTCTTAATCATCTTCGAAGCCTTAAGGTAGGAAATAAACCTACCCCTTGGCACTACACCATTTCCTCTCCATTCAATAACTGGCTCGTTAGGGAACTCGAGCCTTATAACTCTCGTTCGACAGTCAAGTTTGGCAAAGCACGAATAGAGCCAATCCATCCCCATAATTACATCAAAATCAACCATCCCAAGCTTAATAAGATTGGCTGTGGTAACATGACCACTCACCGTGACAACACAATTTCTATAGACTCGTGAGGTTGTAATAGAATCACCAATTGGGGTCGACACAGAGAATGGCTCATGAAGATGTTCGGGTTCTATCCCAAAACTTGAAGCAATGAATGGAGTAACATAAGACAAGGAGGACCCTGGATCAATAAGGGCATAGCAATCAATAGTCTGAACAGACAGGATACCTGTAACAACATCTGGAGAAGCCTCGGCATTTTGGCGGCCACTCAATGCATAGAATCGGCTAGGTCCACCCCTACCCTGAGCTCCACCCCTAGCTGCACCACGCCCTGCTGCTGCTGGAGTACGCGCTGATGATGTAGCAGCCGAAGAACCGGATGACTGAGCGGATCCCCTACCTATACCCTGACGGGGTGCACGGCAGTCCCGCTGAATGTCACCTCTCACCCCACACCTGAAGCACACCGGGATGTCAAGGTAACAAGTCTCTGTATGAAATCTCCCACACTTGGGGCATGTAGGTCTCCCCTGCTGCTGGGATCTCACCCCAGGATGACCAGACTGACGAGACCTCCTGCTGTCTGAACCAGGTCTCGAGTAACTGCCCTGCTGATGACCGTGCACGGATGGCGGTGCACTCGCGGAGGACTGAGCATATGACTGGGATGGCCCTGATGACCCCCTCCCTGGAAGTGATCTCCCTGAATGACCCATTGACCGGGCCCTGCTGCTGCTTTCTCTTTCTGCACGAATCTTCAATTTCCTGGCCTCTGTGGCTAGAGCAAACCCCACAATCCTCCCATAGTTCATGTGTGAGTGCAAAGCTGCTCTGGCGGCCTCATTCGCTACCAAAGGGCTAAGGCCCTGAACAAACTGTCGAACCCGGGCATCCATGGTCGACATTAAATAAGGAGCGTACTTGGACAACCTTACGAACTCCATGTGATACTCCCAAACACTCATATCGCCCTGTTTGAGGACCTCGAACTCCATGGCACGGGCTGCCATCACCTCGGCAGGCAAGAAGTGGTCCATGGATGCATCTACGAACTCATCCCATCTGGCCGGAGGGCTCACCTCCTCACGGGAATCCTCCCACATCTCGAACCATGAACGTGCCGCTCCCTTCAGCCTGTAAGAGGCCAACTCTACCCCCTCTATATCTGTAGCCTTCATCACTCTCGAGGGTCTTGTATATCTCATCAAGGAATTCCTGTGGGTCAGCCTCTGGATCGGTGCCTGAAAATTCCGGAGGGGCCAATCGCAAGAACTGGTGGACTCTGGAGCCAAAGGAATCTCCCTGTCCGCTGGAGGATGCAGGGGCATCATGGGATCTCTGGGCCTGGGCAGCCACTAACTGTGTTAACATATGGATGGCTCCCCTAAGTTCTTCATTAGAGATACCAGAGCCCGAAGCGGGAACTGTATCTGAGTCAGGAACACTGGCAGGAGGAATGGTGGCATCCTCCGCCGCAGCTGGAATAGGGACACTTGGGTTTTGAACAGATGGGCCAGGCAAATTCGGGACTGGTGGGTCATTCTCTCCCACGGCATCGGGTACATGATTAACAGCTGCACTTGGGCCCGCATTGGCCCTAAGGCCGAGTCTAGCCTTCTTCTTAGGTGCCATATTCTGAAAATTTGGGAACAAGGCGCGAATTAGACACAGATATTTCCACATTGCACTTTACCGCACGATATAGATTAACAAAGAAATAGGTAAATTCCTAAATGCTCGTGTAGCCCCCTACTTATATGATGTGGTCGACAACACACCTATAAGAAGGGCACTACTAGACACGACTCCGAGACATCCTAGGACACTTTAAAAACCATAGGCTCTGATACCAAGTTTGTCACGCCCCAAATCGGGGAACATGACCGGCGCCTGACCGGGTTGCCCCAGTCAAGCGGACCTGGGTGCCTTTCATTCCCACGCGTTACCCCTGTATTGGTTGTTTCTCATTAACCAAATAAAACCATACGAGTGATTCATTAACAAGTTTGCAGTTTTTACAATGCCCGACATAACATAATGTATACATAAAACTGGAGTCCCACAGTTTACATGTCTACAGAGCCTCTAGGATACAAAAAAAAAGGGAATACAATACTTGCCGGTAACAAGGCTCCGGCTATACCTTACAAAACCATAATGAAATCTAGGCAAAAGTGGCATGAACCACACAGGGCCCCAAGGAAGAAAGGGGCTCACCAAAACGGGCAGTGGAAGGAGAAGGATACTACTGCCGATGAGCTGAAGTGCCTGCTACTGATCCACCTACAATCATAACACGAATGTAGCGTCCCCGGCAAAAGGGACGTCGGTACACTTGAATTGTACTGC
>JASVEL010013313.1:0-59030 GCA_032618575.1 Nicotiana noctiflora | reverse complement strand
AGGGTCAAGAAACATAACTGGAGACTCAAATAGGTGAGGATATCTACTCCACATCTCCTGCTCGACCTCCCAAGTAGCCTCCTCAAGTAGTCTATTTGTCACTGTACACATCTAGTGCTGGCCCAAGATATGCTATACAACTAATTTCATGGCCGAGTGTAAGTTTCCAACATGATATAAGGGTCACCTAGCTTTACAGGTCCCCTAATGCTCTACAGATTGGCACAAGGCCCCAAACATGGCTACTAGCCCAATTACACAGTATAATCTCATTAATAGTCATAAAACACACTCTACTATAAGCCGGGAGGGACCAAGTCCAAGTCCCCAATCACAATGTCACCACGCCCGTCACAAGACGTGTGTTCCATCTCAACATAGCACTGTGAAGTGCTAGTACGTGGTTTCAAACCCTCAATACATTATTTACTACTACCACTCACCTCGAACCGGTAGAAGCCTTAGTCCGCCTTGCGCTTGCCTCTCAAATCAACATCCTCGGATGCCAAATCTGCTCAAAATCATAGAGAATACATCATTACATGCAATGACACACAACCCACTCGATGAAACTCCCAATTGCACCAAAACCACTTAGTTGTCAAAACCCGACTTTTGGTACGCTTCTCAAAAAATTATGAAAGTTACATATTCGGAACCCTCGTCTTAATACGAGTCTAGGCATATAAGATTTACCATATTCGGACTCTATTTGCCCACTCCAAACGATATGTTACTAAAGCCCTAGCTTAGGCAAAATTTCCCCACAATTTGATCCAATTTCTGTGAAATAGAGGTGGATTTCAAGATAAAAATGCGTAGATGAACAATAAAACTCACCTCCGACAATATACCGATGACCTCCTAGCAATTCTCGTCCAAATCGCCCAATTTCGCCTCTCTATACTGAGCCCAAATGTTTTTAACTTCTGAAATTTCTATCCCTTCTGTTATTTTAACACATGCATGATTTCCGCTTCTACGGCTTTGGTGCGAGTCCGCTTCTACGGAAAATTGTCCGCTTCTGCGATCCAGCTCCAAGCTGGCCCACTTCGCACAGGCGGCCCGGGTCTCGCTCCAGCAAGACCGCTCCTGCGAACACACCTCCACACTTGCAATCCTCCCTAGACGCCTGCCTTTCGCTTCTGTGACCTCGGACTCGCGAGTCCGCTCCTGCGATTCATCATCCGCTTCTGCGGAACCACCTGGCCAAACCCCTTTTCACGTCTGCGATAAAAACTCCGCTTCTGCGGACTCGCTCCTGCGCTCCCATTTCCGCAGGAGCGAAAACAACAGAACCAACAAATCTTCAACCTGCAATTTCCATGTTTTTCTCCCGTTTAACCTCCCAAAATCACCCCGGATCCCCGGGGACCCCAACAAAAGCCACAAACATACTCCATAGCACCATACTTTAACATGGAATAACATCAAATTCAAGCAATTCAAGCCTATGTTTCCATTCAAACTTCCTTAACCGACATTCGACCAAAACCCCGACCAAACGACCTCCGAATGACCTGAAATTTTGCAGGCACATCCAAAATCTCCTAACGGAGCTACTGCAACTATCAAAATTCCATTCTGACTCCCGGATCAAAATCTCACCTATCGATCGGATAACGCCAAAATTCAACTTTAGCCAATTCAAACCTAAAACCACACCGGACTTCCAAATTCACTTCCGAACGCTCTCCTAGCTCATAAGTGACCTCCCGAAGCTGACCGAATCATCAGAATTTGATTTCGAGCTCTCTAACTCACAAGTCAACATCCAGCTGACTTTTCTCAACTATTCCTTCTTCGAGCCTATTTGACTAAATTTCAACCAAACTCAACCCGGTTTGACTCAAACTTACCGAACATGCACAATACAACATCGACAAGCATATACCGGGGGTAACGGGGTGATAACTCACATGATGACGGGTCGGGTCATCACATGAACTGAACACCTTTCTGCGTCAATCTGGTCAGTAGGGCTGCAATAGATGAAACCCCGTCCACGAATCGCTGATAATAACCCGCTAATCCCCCAAGAAACTCTAAATTTCTATGGCTGATGTCGGTCTAGGCCAATTCCTGACTGCCTCAATCTTCTTTGGATCAACCTTAATACCTGCTATCGTCACAATAAGACCCAGGAATACAACCGAACTTAGCCAAAAAACCCACTTTGAAAATTTTGCATATAGTTAGCTATTTTTCAGAGTCTGCAAAGCCACTCTAAGATTTTGCACATGCTCCTCCTGACTGCGAGAATATATTAATATGTCATCAATGAAGACTATTATAAACAAGTCTAAATAAGGCCGGAACACCCGATTCATCAATTCCATAAAAGTTGTTGGGACATTTGCCAACTAAAAAAATATGACTAGAAATTCATAATGTCCTCACCGAGTGCAGAATGCTGTCTTAGGGACATCAGATGCCCTAATCTTCAGCTGATGATAGCCAGATCTCAAGTTTATCTTCGAAAAGACCTTGGAACCCGGAAGACGATCAAATAAATCATCAATTCGCGGGAGTGGATATTTATTTTTGATAGTCACCTTATTCAACTGCCGATAGTCAATGCACGTTCTCATCGAACCATCTTTGTTCTTTACAAATAATATCGGCGCACCCCGCGGTGAAACACTGGGTTTAATTAAACCTTTTTTAAGTAAATCATGCAACTGCTCCTTCAATTCTTTTAACTCTAGCGAAGCCATACGATACACGGGATTAGAAATGGGCTGAGTACCTAGAGCCAAGTCAATGCAAAAATGAATGTCCCTGTCAGGCGGCATACCTGGCAAGTTTGAAGGAAATTCTTCACGAAATTTGCGAAGCACGGGCATAGAGTCAATAGAAGGAACCACAGCACTGGAATCACGGACATAGGCCAAATAAGCCTAACCCCCTTTTTCAACCATACGCTGAGCCTTAACATAAGGAATAACATTGCAGCTATTATGACCAAAAATTTCTTTACCCTCTATATGAGGCAAATTCAGTAGAGCAAAAGTCACCGTCTTGGCATGGCAATCTAAAATAGCATAATATGGAGACAGCCAGTCCATGCCTCATATAATATCGAAGTCCACCATATTTGAGAGCAATAAATCAGCACGGGTCTCAGGACCCTCAATCACTCTAATACATGACAGCTGAACTCGATCAACCACAATAGAATCGCCTACTGGTGTAGACACATGAACAGGAACACCGAGTCGATCACTAGGCTGAAACAAATACGGTGAAAAATAGGAAGACATGTACGAATATGTAGACCCATGGTCAAATAATGTTGATGCCTCTCTATCACAAACCAAAATAATACGTGTAATGACGACATCTGAGGACTCAACATCTGGTCTAGTAGGAAGTGCATAACAACCGGGTTGGTCCCCACTAACCTGAGAAGTATCTCTAAGACGATTAGCTACAGGCTGGTCTCTACCTCTATCGGTCTAAGCTCCACCTCTATGACCTCTGCATCCACCTCTATGTCTTCTACCCCTGCCTCAAGCCGGTTAGGCACGTTGTGGGAGAACTAAAGCCTGAACCATAGCACGAGAACCCTGCTGTTGTGACTAATCACCTCTAAATCTCGGGCAATGTCTCCTGATATGACCCAAATCTCCATACTCATAGCACCCGTCCGAACGCGGACGCTGGGAAAATTGGGGCTGTCCTCGCCGACACGAATGATCACCTCAAAAACTCTGAAGTTGTTGTGCACCGATGGGTGTTGAGGATGCACTATACAGCTATGGATCAGAGTAATGTGTCTGAGAATCACGACTACCTGAAAGGCCGTGAGAAGCTTGAAGGGCTGACTGAAAAGGCCTATGAGGATGGCCTCTACCATAGGAATCTCTACCTCCAGATGAAGCACCACTAAACTTGCCTGAATTACGAGGTCTCTTATCCTACCCATGACCTGCTCCCTGTGACAGAGCCATCTCGATCCGGCGGGCTGCATTAGCTGCCTCCTAAAAAGTGATTTCAGTTCCTGCTCCCATAGCCATCTGTAGTCGAATAGTCTAATTCAAAACATCAATAAACCTTTTCACCCTTTCTCGATCTATGAGAAGTATGATAATGGCATGACGAGCCAAGTCAATGAGCCTAGTCTTGTACTGTGTGACAGGCATATAACCCTGATGAAGATGCTCAAATTGGCCCCTTCTGAGTTGCCGGAAGGAACTCTTCCATAAACAACTTTGCAAATTGGCCCTAAGTCAATGATGATGATCCTGCTAGCCTAGATAGACAATAATCTCTCCATAAAGTCTTGGCAGAACTAGATAATCGAAAAGTGGCAAAGTCAACACCAATAATCTCCACAATGCCCATTTTACGGAAAACCCTGTGGCAGCTATATCAGAAGTCATGGGCATGCTTTGAAGGAGTGCCACTGAATGTGGTAGTGAACAGCTTGGTAAACCTGTCCAACCTTCATAATGCATCAACAGACATAGCTGCACCATCACTAGCCCGAGTCACTATAACATGCTAAACTGCCAGCTGGCTGAATCATAGGAACCTGAGCCTGGGGAATTACTTGCTCCGGGGTGCGCATAGCAGGAGTCTGATTACCTCCTCCAGCCTGAGAAGTGGCTGGTGCTACTGGCAGTAAACCTACTCTAGTGATATTCTCCATAAAACTTGCTATCTAGACTAGAGCATCTTGAAGGTCCGGTGTAAACATAACCCCTCCTGGGACCTGAGCTGGGCCTACTGGAACTACTGGGGCTGGAACCTCCTCCTCGATATGAACCTAAGGTTTGGCCACTTGTGCGCCTGCTCAGGGCTGAGCTCTGCCCCTACCTCGGCCTCTAGGAAGGCCTCGACTTTGGCCTCTACCCCTAGCGGGAGCTGCTGCTGCTGGGATCTCGAGCTGTTGGTCAGTAGATGAGGAAGCGCGTGTTATTTCCACTTGCGGAAGAATAGAGTAGAAATTCAATTAGCATTTAAAAGATCAAAGTTGCACGACTGGAAATAATAAAGGGAAGATTTTCCTAACTCTGTAGCCTCTGCGGGATAAATACCGACGTCTCCGTACCGATCCCTCAGACCCTACTAAGGTTGTTTGTGTGTTGTGAGACCTCTGTAACCTAGAGCTCTGATACCAACTTGTCACGACCCGGATT
The DNA here is from genome assembly GCA_032618575.1 of Nicotiana noctiflora. NCBI lineage: Eukaryota > Viridiplantae > Streptophyta > Magnoliopsida > Solanales > Solanaceae > Nicotiana > Nicotiana noctiflora. Next base: position 53,886 of record JASVEL010013313.1, on the reverse strand, counting down.
TCCAACCATCGGGAGTCATGATGGTGCCTACTAGTGGAAGCTAGGCAAGCCAATTCTTACTTACATTTCCATTAGTTACAACTCTCTTTTTAAGACTTTAAATAAGATTATGTAATTACAGTGGAATAATTAAACATAGCGGAAGACTTAACAAATTTTACTAGATACGATACAGAAAGACCCAAGCATAATACACTACCCAAGACCGGTGTCCCAATACTCACAAATTCTAAGAATAATACACATAATCGTCTGAAAGAAATATAAGCTGTTTATCTCGAACACATGAGATAACAGAATGAAAAATAAAGATAGAGGAGACATCGGGTCCTGCGGATGCCTGCAAGGCTACATCGAAGTCTCAGTAGTCGAAATATCCATAATCGTGCTACTGCCGCTGATGCTGTCCGTAACCTGTATCTGCGCAAAAAGAGTGCAGAGTGTAGTATCAGCACAATCGACCCCATGTGTTGGTAAGTGTCTGGCCTATCCTGGCGACGTAGTGACTAGGCTAGGACAAACACCTACATAAACCTGTGCAGTTAAAATATATATATATATATATATATATATATATATATATAAACAAACAAACATACTCAATAGTAAAACAAACAGCAATACTCAATAGTAAGCATTTATAGGGAAAAGAACGTACCGTGGTACAGCAGCAAAATATAATATTATAAAAATAAAATAATATGGACGATGGAATACCGTTCTGCTTCCAAACTCACATGATCCACTCACAGGAGTACAACCACTTGTTCTCACTTTACTATCAATCCTTTCTTTTATTTAACAAAAACCATACATAATATATTACCGGCTATTGTTGCCAATATAAACAATTATTATCTATTAGTAGTGCGGCGTGCGCTCTGATCCTCCCGATAAGTCACGGGCATTTATGGCTAATAACAACACAAAATCGTCTACCGGCAACTATGGCCAATGGCAACAATCAATACCTGTTAGTAGTGTGGCGTACACTCTGACCCTTCCGATAAATCACCGGCGCTATGGCCAATAACAATAATCAATTCAATAAGTTACCGACATTGAGCCAATAATCTCTGATCAACAATATGTATATAAATATATTACCGGTATTAAACCAATAATCCTCAATTTCAACAATATTTATATTACCGGCGTAAACCAATAAATAACAATAAATCAACAATATATGTCTGTCACCGGTGTGACACCAATAACCTTTAATTAACATTTTATGTATATATTACCGGTATGAAAGCAATAATAATTTTCTTTCATATAATCACATAGGATTAATTGGAATTTAATCTATTTAAGACCCATGGTCATGCTCGAACCCCAACATATATATACTCGTCACCATGCCTATACGTCGGACTCCACACATAACGATTAGCACATAAACCAAATAAATATTCCCTCAAGCTAGGATAGATCAAACACTAACCTCGAAAGTTTACGAACAATTCAATCCGTAGCAATGCCCTTTCCTTTCGAATCTCTAATCCATTTGTATCCAAGAAGTTTGATGAAGAATTGCTCAAGAATCGTCCAAGAAGCTGTGGAAAAGAGAGAGTTTGAGAAATGGGATTTTTTTATCCCGTTTCTATTCTGTTTTAGAACTTAAAATCGCAGGGCTAAAATTTGCTCTATGCGATCGCAGAGTAAGGGATACGATCACATAGAGTAAGGTAATTTGTACTCTGCGATCGCGTAGAAGAAGCTGCGATCGCATAGAAGGGGCAGGCTACCTTATGCGATCGCGGGACACACTATGTGATAGCATAGAGGAGAAATAGGGGGCTGGCTTTTTACACAATGCGATCGCATGGTAGGGTATGCGATCGCGTAGAGGAAAAATGGCAAGCTATGCGTTCGCAGGCACACTAATGCGATCGCATAGAAGGATTTCAGGCCCCTGAATTTTTGCTCTATGTGATCACATATATACCTATGCGATCGCATCGAAGAAAATCTCTATGCAAAAATTGCAGAATTTTTGCTGCATTTCCAAGTCCAAAACCATCCTGATACCTATCCAAAACTCACCCGAGCCCTCGGGGATCCAAACCAAATATGTACACTAACTGAAAAATATCATACGAACTTGCTTGCACGATCAAATCGCCAAAATAACGTCAAAATCAATGAATTGAGCCTTAAAACTCAAGAATTCTTTCAAAATTTCATAACTTCAAAAATTTCCAATTTAAAGTTGTAACACGTTAAACAGTGACCATTTTACAAGAAGCGCTTAACCAATATATATGACTTGTACCGAGCGTCAGAACCAAAATACGAGCTCGATACCATTACTTTTTAATCAAATTTCAGTTTCATTTTCCTTAAACATTTTCAGAAAATAATTTAACAGAAAAATTCTTTTACCGGGGATCTAGAGCTCGGATTTTGTTTCCGGGCATACGCCTGAGTTCCATATTTTTCTACGGATTTTCTGAGACCTTCAAATCACGGGTCCGAGTTCGTTTACCAAAAATGTTGACCAAAGTCAACCATATCAATATTAATATCAAAATTCTTCAAATTTTTCACATATTTCATATATTTCAACATAAATATTTTCTAGCTTCACGCCCGGACTGTGCACACAAATCGAGGCAACTATTAATGAGGTTTTCAAGGCCTCAGAAGCTCGAAATAATTGCAAAAATAAGTGATGGCCCTTTGGGTCGTCACAGCATCCCCTTTTCATATAAGGTCCGAGGAAAGGCCACACTTTGAGGGGCCATAAAATAGGTCTAGGAGAGGGTCGCAACCCACGGGGGAATACCACCTTTTTATTTTTATTTTTATTATTTTGTGGGGTTATTCGCTTTGGTTTGAAGAACCAAATTGAGGGGTTGGACATAGATTTTATAAGGCAATTTCAAGAAGAGTTGACAAAAGAAATTGATAGCATCCTAGGAAGCTCAAATCTATTTAAGGATATGTATGAAGCTTTGGAATCACAAAAAGGGCCTTTAACAAGATCTCAAGTTAAAAAGTTGCAAAATAAGGTCATTTGACTAATTTCGCACCTAAATGTGATCAATACTTGCAGCCCATGAAGTCCTACATAAAACCACATTTTATTAGCATAAAAAGGACTTACTTGATGTCCAAGAAAGGTATAATAGGCGTGCTAGATGTTGAATGCAAGTTGTTGCAAGTTGTTTGTAAATTACAAATTCAAGATTTTCAAGATGTCCAAGATTTTCAACATTCTATCCAAGATTGGTTTGGGACTTATTTCCATATATTATGGGACTATATTTATTGCTTTCCTAGTTAGATAAGGTTAATATTTTCCTTTTCCTAAGATTTGTAGAATTACTTTTCAAGATTGACTTGGTTTTGGTTTCCTAGAGTTTTACCTTTTCCTATTTTAGTTGGACTTGTTGTCCAAAGTAGTTTAGGACTTTATTTCCTAATATTTAAGGATAGTTTTGTGATCACCCTCTATATAAATGGGTATCTTCTTTGTGTTTAGGTAAATTATTCAAATTATTATCAATAAAACATGTGAGATTTTCTTGCAGTCTTGTGTGGCTACTTTTGGATGTATTCTTCGACCTTCAAGACTCAACTTAAGGTGGTAAGAATTAAACCCTTTTCAAAATGTTAGATCACTTCTAGGTATTCAAGAAAGGTGATAAGTTTAGGCTTATTGTTGTTCTTGTTATTCTAAAGGGTCGGGTTTTGCAATCTATTTCTTGTTTTTTAATTTCTACCAAAGGCGATTAGTTTTTTGTTAGCTAATTGTTGTTGTTAGGATTCAACTTCAAGAATAGACTTCTTAAATTCAAGAAACTCTTTCTTGAATTCAATCTATCTTTAATATTTGTCTTTTATTCATTTCTTTATTTTCTTTTATCTTCCACACGTTTCTTGTTTTTCTTTTGTAATTCTTGAATCACTATCGTGTTGCTATCAAGTGGTATCAGAGCTTAGGCTAATCAAGAATCTTGATAATCTTGGGAGGTTCTTGATTAAAAAAATGAAATTCAGCCCCCAAAAAAAGTGTTCTTGTTCATTATTACTTTTATAATTCAAGTATTATTTGGTTTCCAAGTCAAGAAAGGAAACAAGAAGAGGGGATCCTAGTTCTTGAAGATTAAGGAAACTTCATTCCTAATTCTTGTGTGTTTAGGGTTTCTTAAATTCTTTCCTTTTTTTTCACCAGCCAACTCCAAGTCTTTCCAGGTTTGGACTGCCACTTTCCTTTTTCTTTTTCTAACTCCTTATTCTTATCACTACGGGTTGTGACTTGTTAGATTCATTAATAAATCTACAGATTAACAACCAAGAGTTGCTATGAGTGGAAAAAGGTAAGAGAGGTGAGAACATTAGAAGAAAAAATCAAAATATTGAATACACTTATTTCTTTTAATCTTTGTTCAAGATGTTTCAAAGAGGTAGTTATGAAGAAAGGAGGCGAGCTATGATTCAACAATTTGAAAGGTCAAACTTACAACATGCTGAAGCTAAGGAAGACAATGGTAAAGTTATTTTTCAAACAAGAGCTAAAGTGGTGTCTCATATTTGTGCCCTTAGAATTGACAAAGAGTTTGGCTATAACTCAATTAGCACTTATATAGTTGAGAAATTGAACTTGCATTATGTTGAGCATATTAAACCCTACATGTTTGGAGGAGTAAAGGTAGATAAAAGATGCTTATTGATATTCTCAATTGGAAGGTATGAGGATGCGGTCTGGTGTGATGTGATTCCCATGAATAATTATCATGTCTTGTTAGGAAAACCATAGTATGTCTATAGAAGAGCTTCATATAACATGGAAAAAAATAGATACTCTTTCGAGGTTAGCGGGAAGAAACTCTTTCTTGGACCTTTGACTCTATCACAAATTCATGAAGATGAAAAGATTTTTAAAGAGAATATGGAAAAATATGAGAGAGAAAAGAATGAGCGGAGTAAGGGAGTGCACGTTGACATCCCAAGAGAGGAAAAATAGAGGATATGCTGAGTAAAGAGAGTGTGATGTTAAGAAAGGAAAAGAGTGAGTTGGAGAGGAAAGAAAAGAGAGAAGGCCATGAGATACAAAAAGGCTTTGAAGTAGAGAGAGAGAAAAATGGTTTGAGAGATGAAAAAGAAGAAAACTTTAGCGAGAGAAAATAGGCTAAGAGTGTTGAAAAATTAGTCTTGAGGTAAAAGCCAAAGAGAGTGTAAGTAAGAAAATATGTTCTTTACTTTTTAACCCGTTAACTCTTTCTTGTTTTAGTTCTTGTAATTTTGTGCAGCCACATGTTGAAAGATCTTCTAAAATGATAGGTGAGGTCAAAACGATGGTGGCAAAGGATCCTAGTGGATTCCAACATGAATTTGACAAAATCAATTATTGTTTGATGATGGAAGATAAAAGATTGGTTTATGACACAGAGTTCCTTAAAGCCATTGCTAAGCTGGAATCATTGCAAAAAAAAGAATACAAGGTGATGTTGATCCATTATTAAATAAGTGCAAGTACGGTATGTATAATTCTTTTATTCGAATTCTTGGCCTTTCTAGGACACCTAAGGTATGTTTGAAGGTAATAAACTATACTTTAATTTCTTATGTTGATGAATTTATAATGGTTAAGGATGATGGTCTTTTGATGCATATCAAGTCATTAATAGTAATATCTAAGTTCAAGTGCTAGAGTAATTTGCTTCTTTTTGAAATTGAGTCTGACGTGGATGATTATGAATTCCAACTTGGTAGAACGGAGCTTGCGAATGATTTAAATATTTCTTCTTCTCTTATTTAAGTGTCTAGTGAGCTTTCATATGATAAATTGCTAGAGAGGTATTCTTTAAGACATGTTAATTGTGAGCTTATACAAGTATTTGCTACTAGTAAAGAGACTATGCATGATTATTGTGACGCTTGTGATCAAGTACTCTTTCTGTCACAACCCAAATTCGGTCGTGATGGCGCCCAACCCTAAAGCTAGGCAAGCCAGACCAACAACTCTTTCCAATTAGAAAACTAGTCCCAAAAGGACCAACTCAAGAAGAATATATGAGTCAATAGATACTCCAATAATAATAGTATGAATAAATACTGAGAAGTGTGAATAACGAAATAACACTACCAAAAGATCAAGGGTCACGAGTCTAGAGCCTCTAAATAAAACTGAATAGTCATAGAAATACTAAATGAAATACTCAAGTCTGAAACATATAGTAATAAGTAAATGGAAAGAGAAGCTAGGTTCTGCGAACGCCGGTAGCTAACTCCGCAACTCAAATAACTCTAATATAAGCTAGAGTGCTCGTCTAACCCTCATGTGTACCTGAATCTACACACAAAGGTGCAGGGGGTAGGGGTGAGTACTAAGTACTCAGTGAGTAAAAAGTATATAATAATAGCTGAAAGCAGGAAATCCACATAATACCACAAAGGAAAGCTAAAATATAGTCAGGTACCTACCACAAACTAACAACAATAACAAATCACAACTAGCACAGATAATTTATAGATAAAATGCAATGTGATGCACATGACCGCTACGGCGTGTAGCCCGATCCATTTAATGTCGACGGCGCTCACTGGGGGTGTGTATAGACTCCGGAGAAGCTCCTTCAGCACAAGCGCAATATCATATCATCTGCTGCGGCGTGAAGCCCTGTCATGACCCCAAATCCGGTCGTGATGGCGCCCACTACATTGCTAGGCCATCCTGACCAATTAACAACAATCACGGAGCGACAAGCTCACTTTATCCAATTTAAGCATAGCAGAATAATTCAACAGTGATAGATATATTAAAAACAAGGAACCAAGTCCCAACACGTGCCAACTCCTATAGATCGAAGGGTCAAGAGTCATGAGCCTCTAATGAACATAGTGTAATAATGGTTTACAAGGTACCAAGTGCGGAAAGAAATAGCAATACATAATCAAAAGACAGTAAGAAGGAATATCGGGTCCTGCGGACTCTGCAGCTACCTCGAATATCCTACGGATGTCGCCTCGAACAGCTACCGGATCACTGCTGAGAGGTACCTGGATCTGCACACAAGGTGCAGGGAGTAAAATGAGTACTGCCAGACTCAGTGGTAATAAACAAGGGTAAGGCAGCGTAGATAAGAAATCCGCAATAAAGCACTATGTAAAGCTGTATTCAAATACCCTGTCACAGAATCAATATCAACTGTACCTGTACCAATAAGTACCGGCAAAACAGTATAACAGCTAGCAGATGTAGCTAAATGCAATGCAATGCATGATATGACCGCTACGACGCGTAGCCCGATCCAATTTGGGTACCCGTGCTCACTGTGGGGGTTCAGACTTTGGAGGGGCTCCTACAGCCCAAGCACAATATCATGAATACGCTGTGGTGCGCAACCTGATCCACTACCAGTCAGCTAAATATGCAAATGCAACCTCGCAAGCTCAAAAGTAGTTTTGAAAACTCTTTTATCATTTTTTTTTCAGTTGGAAAACAGTAATATCAGCTTCCAAAGGTTGGAAATAGCATGATAACAGAAATAGCTACGGACTGGTAGTAAACTAGCATATCAATATCACCGGACAATGATAACGATCCTCAAGGGATCCAATAACTGGCTCACGGCCCACAAGTATACTCAACCGCCCAAGAAGGGGGTTCCACAGCTCAAGAGTGGCCAATATCACAATATATAGTATGCAACCATCCGAGAAGGAGGTTTAACGGCTCAAGAATAGCCAATTACCATAACACAGTGCCAACAAGTCGGACTAAACCATAGTCCCCAATCACAATCGACCCCGCACTCACAAGAGAGTACGTGTCTCGCTGCTATACAGCATCACAAAGTGGTATACCGAGGTTTCGAACCCGCTGGTCATCACCCACATTTATTACTCACCTCAATACAGCGCGAAGACTACTCTGCAATGCTCTTGCCACGAGAATCAAGCTCCGCACGCGTAGAATCTGGTCAAATATAGTAGAAATACAACCAATTAGGCCAATGGGACGACACCCAATCAATACAATTCTATTTACACCAAAAGTGGCAAAGTTGCCAAAATCCGACCTTCGGTACGCTTCTCGAAAAATTACAAAAGTCACATATTCGAAATCCTCATCTCGATACGAATCTAGGCATATAGAATTTACCAAAATCGGACTGCATTTGCCCACTCAAATCAGTATTTTCTTCAATTTTAGGCCTAGGGCTCAAACCCACCTTTAATCTTTCATTTACAGAGAATTAACCAGGGATTTCGTGTTAAAATGGTGTAATTAAGCCACAAAACATACCTCCGACGAATCCCCAATAAATTCCCAGCAATTCCCGTGAGTCTCTCTCTCTAGAACTCAATTTTTGGTGTTTTGGGGTGTTAACCCACGACTGGTTCTGTTCTGTAATTAAACTCACTGTCAGCCAAATTCCTTCATCGCGTTCGCGATGCCCCTCACGCGAACGCGATGTCTTAGCCATTTTCTTCATCCCGAACGCGATGCGAAGTCACGCATCCGCGAAGGCCAACTCCTCAATCTCCAGATTTTCACTCTACACGAACGCGACCCAAACAATCGCGAACGCGATGACCAACTGGCCCCAACCTACGCGAACGCGGCAAACAATCGCAAACGCGATGACCAACTGGCCCCAACCTACGCGAACGCGATGTGTTACTGAACCTGGCCTATGCGAATGCGGGCCTTGCCCACGTGAACGCGAAGGCTAAATCACTGCCTAGTGATCTGCAATTTACAGCAGACCATTCCTTGCTTCCAGTTGAGTGGCCCGGACTCACCCCGAGGCCTCTGGGACCCCAACGAAAACCACCAACATACTCCAAAACACGATACGAACTTGTTCCAAGCATCAAAAAACACCATCCTAAACATCAAAATCCCCAATTACACACGGATTCAAGCCTAAGTTTCTTCAAAACTTCCGAAACCGTCATTCGACCAAAAGCCCGACGAAACGACCTCCGAATGACCTGAAATTTCGCAGGCACATCCAAAATCACCTAACGGAGCTACTACAACTGTCAGAATTCCATTCTGAGTCCCGGATCAAAATCTCACCTACCGTTCGGATTTCGCAAAAATTCAACCTTAGACAATTCAAGCCTATTTTTACACCGGACCTCCAAATTCAATTCCGATTGCTCTCCTAAGTCAAAAATCACCTCCCGGAACTAACCAAATAATCAGAATCAAATTTCAAGCACTCTAAACAAATAGTCAACTCCAGGTTGACTTTCCTTATTCAAGTTTCCTTCAAAAAGGCTATATGCCTCATTTTCAATCCAAATCACTCCTAACTCACCCGATAGACTCTAACACTGATATAAAAGCATAAAACATGAAATTGCAACATAACGAGGTGGTAATTCCCGTGACGACGGGTCGGGTCGTCACATTCTCCCCCTCTTAAGCAAACGCTCGTCCTCGAGCGGGTCAAGAAACATACATGAAGTCTCAAACAAGTGAGGATATCCGCTCCGCATCTCCCGCTCGATCTCCCAAGTGGCCTCCTCCACGGGTCGACCTCTCCACTGAACCTTAACAGATGCAATCTCCTTAGACCTCAATTTTCTCACTTGATGACCTAGAATAGAAATAGGCTCCACATCATAGGATAGATCATTATCAAGCTGAATGGTACTGAAGTCTAATACATGAGACGGATCTCCAATGTACTTCCGGAGCATAGACACATGGAATACCGGATGAACGCTGGATAAGCTGGGCGGCAAGGACAACTCATATGCCACCTCTCCAACTCTCCTAAGTATCTCAAAAAGACCAATGTACCTGGGACTCAGCTTCCCCTTCTTCCCGAACCTCATGACACCCTTCATGGGTGAAACCTTCAACAATACTCCGTCACCAACCATGAAAGACAACTCTCGAACTCTACGATCTACATAACTTTTCTGGCGAGACTGTGCTGTGCGAAGCCTCTCCTGGATCAACTTTGCTCTATCCAGAGCATCCTGGACTAACTCAGTCCCTATCAATCTATCCTCACCAAGCTCAAACCATCCCACGGGGGATCTACACCGTCTGCCATACAATGCCTCATACGGGGCCATCTGAATACTCGACTGATAACTGTTGGTGTAGGCAAACTCAGCAAGTGGTAAGAACTCATCCCATGAACCACCAAAGTCAATCACACATGCTCGCAACATATCCTCCAGGATTTTAATAGTGCGTTCAGACTGCCCGTCTGTCTGGGGTGAAATGCAGTGCTCAACTCAACTCGCGTACCCATCTCTCGCTGAAATGCTCTCCAAAACTGAGATGTGAACTGGGTACCCCTGCCGGATATGATAGACACTAGGAACCCATGCAACCGGACAATCTCTCGAATAAAGATTGCTGCCAACCGCTCCAATGAGTAGGTAGTACTAACTGGAATGAAATGAGCTGACTTGGTCAGCCTATCAACAATCACCCAAACAAAATCAAACTTCCTCGCTGTCCGTGGGAGTCCAGTAACAAAGTCCATAGTGATCCTCTCCCATTTCCATTCAGGAATATCAATGCGCTGAAATACATCACTAGGTGTGTTAGGAATGCGTAGAATTCTTCGCGGCGAGCTTGCTCGCCGCGGTTCGGACCCTTGGTAGTGATTTAAGTTTCAAAATGTAGAATAAAATTTTTTTCAGAAAAATGTCAATCTGCGGTGCACTTTTGCGACCGCAGAATCAATATGCGGTCCGCATAGTGACCGCAAATCGTTCCGGAGAGTTGCCCAAAATTGTGTCCAATGTGCGGTCGATATGCGATCGCATGTCAATCTGCGGTGCACTTTTGCGACCGCGGAATCAACATGCGGTCCGCATAGTGACCGCAAATCGTTCCAGAGCCTGCGTAATTTTTTGAGCCATTCTGCGGCCACTATGCGGACCGCATGTTGATTCTGCGGTCGCATAGTGACCGCATATTTGACCCCGGCCTGGATTTTTGTAACATTTTGACCCGATCTCTTCTTTAATATAACACCTTTCTTCTTCATTTTATCATATCATCTCACCAAAATTAGAGAGAGAAGAGAGGGTTTTTAGAGAGAGAAGTTCTTCATCTTCAAAGATTGTTCCAACTACTTAATTCCAAGGGATTCTAGGGCAAGGATTCAACTTCCCCCAATATTTTCAAGGTAAAAACCCTAACTATTTTCTTTGATTTTCAGTTTTAATTGGGTAAAGAGAGGTTTGCATATAATAGCTTTTGAAAATAGAATTTTTACACTCATGCATGATTATTGAACTTGATTTCTAGTAAAAAGAAGTGGGTAGAAGTAAGAGTCTTCAAGAACAAGGTTGGCAAGAGTAGGATATCTTGGGTAAGCATAAAGTAGGAGGAAAAACATCATCACCAGGTATGTATGGCTAATTTTGATTCTTGTAAAATCGCCCATATGTGTGAAATTGTTTGGCATGTGTTAATTTGAGAGATTTTATGTGATTTTTCGATATCATTGTTGTGTTGGGTATACAATTGATGATTGAACTACATTTGGTATGGTTTGAAATACGAATTGAAAGATGACAAAGAAATTGAAATTGGTACAGAACTGAGGAAAATTGCTGTGATGGCATATTTGGCTTATTGTGGAAGGAATTTGAAACACCTTAATTGTGGTAAATTGTTGAACATGATTATGTGGGCATTTTGATTTTTGGAATACTTGTAACTTGTTTTTGATATTGGCTTGAGAAGTAATTGAGAACATGAACCAATGTGTAAGTTGCTATTTGAACTTGTTGAAATTGTGTGTAGTACCTTATCTGCTGTTTGAAATTGTTGTGTTTTCAACCGTAAGGCGGGGTCGTGTTGCGCGCCGCAACGTGGTGAAATAAGGTTTGGGTTGGGGTGATAAGGGTGGCCGAGGTAATAAGGGTGGTCAGGGGCAATAAGGATGGAAAGCGATCGAAATCGCTATTGAAAATTGATACATAAATCAATAATGTGAAATTGTGAAAGGAGACAGCAGGAGAGTTTGCAACCTGTGGGGCACCGATTGCCCCTTTGTTTGACTACTTGTGCTTTACGTGATTGATTGGTTATTGTTAAATTGGTTGATTGTAGAAAGTGCTTTGTGTGAGAATTATTTGAAATGAGGATAATGTGGAAACATGGTTGGCTGGCTTAATTAATTGTTGATGTAATTTAATGGCTTGAGTTTACTTGGGACAAAGTTTGTCCATACATACCGGTACAATTCAAGTGTACTGACGTCCCTTTTGCCGGGGGCGCTACATTCGTGTCATGATTGTAGGTGGATCAGTAGCAGGCACTTCAGCTCATCGGCGGTAGTATCCTTCTCCTTCCACTGCCCGTTTTGGTGAGCCCCTTTCTTCCTCGGGGCCTTGAGTGGTTCATGCCACTTTGGTTTAGATTTCATTTTGGTTTTGTAAGGTATAGCCGGAGCCTTGTTACCGGCAAGTATTGTATTTCCCTTCTGTATCCTAGAGGCTCTATAGACATGTAAACTGTGGGACTCCAGTCTTATATATATAAGGTGTTATGTCGGGCGTTGTAAAAGTTGAAATCTTGTTAATGAATCACTCGTATCATTTTATTTGATTAATGTGAAATCAATTATGATTAGTAATATATTTGGTTAATGAGAAACAGTCATCACAGGGGTAACGCGTGGGAATGAAAGGCACCCAGGTCCGCTTGACTGGGGCAACCCGGTCAAGCGCCGGTCATGTCCCTCGATTTGGGGCGTGACAAACTTGGTATCAGAGCTTAAGGTTTTAAAGTGTCCTAGGATGTCTTGGAGCCGTGTCTAGTAGTGCCCTTCTTATAGGTGTGTTGTCGACCACATCATATAAGTAGGGGGCTACACGGGCATTTAGGAATTTACCTACTTCTTTGTTAATCTATATCGTGCGGTAAAATGCAATGTGGAGATACCTGTGTCTAATTCGTGCCTTGTTCCCAAATTTTCAGAATATGGCACCTAAGAAGAAGGCTAGACTCGGCCTTAGGGCCAATGCCGGCCCAAGTGCAGTTGTTAATCATGTACCCGATGCCGTGGGAGAGAATGACCCACCAGCCCCGAATTTGCCTGGCCCATCTGTTCAAAACCCAAGTGTCCCTATTTCAGCCGCGGCAGAGGATGCCACCATTCCTCCTGCCGGTGTTCCTGACTCAGATACAGTTCCCGCTTCGGGCTCTGGTATTTCTAATGAAGAACTTAGGGGAGCCATCCATATGTTAACACAGTTAGTGGCTGCCCAGGCCCAGAGATCCCATGATGCCCCTGCATCCTCCAGCGGACAGGGAGATTCCTTTGGCTCCAGAGTCCACCAGTTCTTGCGATTGGCCCCTCCGGAATTTTCAGGCACCGATCCAGAGGCTGACCCACAGGAATTCCTTGATGAGATATACAAGACCCTCAGAGTGATGAAGGCTACAGATATAGAGGGGGTAGAGTTGCCCTCTTACAGGCTGAAGGGAGCGGCACGTTCATGGTTTGAAATGTGGGAGGATTCCCGTGAGGAAGGGGGCCCTCCGGCCGGATGGGATGAGTTCGTGGATGCATTTATGGACCACTTCTTACCTGCTGAGGCAATGGCAGCCCGTGCCACCGAGTTCGAGGTTCTCAAACAAGGCAGTATGAGTGTTTGGGAGTATCACATGGAGTTCGTAAGGTTGTCCAAGTACGCTCCTCATTTAGTATCGACCATGGATGCCCGGGTTCGACGGTTTGTTCGGGGCCTTAGCCCTTTGGTAGTGAATGAGGCCGCCACAGCAGCTTTGCACTCAGACATGAACTATGGGAGGATTGTGGGATTTGCTCAGGGCCACAGAGGCCAGGAAATTGAAGATTCGTGCAGAAAAAGAAAGTAGCAACAGGGCTCGGTCAATGGGTCGTTCAGGGAGATCACTTCCAGGGAAGGGGTCATCAGGGCCATCCCAGTCATATGCTCAGTCCTCCGCGAGTGCACCGCCATCCGTGCACAGTCATCAGCAGGGCAGTTACTCGAGACCTGGTTCAGACGGCAGGAGGTCTCGTCAGTCTGGTCATCCTGGGGTGAGGTCCCAGCAGCAGGGGAGACCTACATGCCCCAAGTGTGGGATATTTCATACGGAGACCTTCTACCTTGACATCCCGGTATGCTTTAGGTGCGGGGTGAGAGGTCACATTCAGCGGGACTGCCGTGCACCCGGTCGGGGTATGGGTAGGGGATCTGCTCAGTCATCCGGTTGTTGCTATATCATCGACGCGTCCTCCAGCATCAGCAAGGCATGGTGCAGCTAGGGGTGGAGCTCATGGTTGGGGTGGGCCTAGCCGATTCTATGCATTGAGTGGCCGCCAGAATGCCGAGGCTTCTCCAGATGTTGTTACAGGTATCATGTCTGTTCAGACTATTGATTGCTATGCCCTTATTGATCCAGGGTCCTCCTTGTCTTATGTTACTCCATTCATTGCTTCAAGTTTTGGGATAGAACCCGAACAGCTTCATGAGCCGTTCTCTGTGTCGACACCTATTGGTGATTCTATTACGGCCTCACGAGTCTATAGGAATTGTGTTGTTACGGTGGGTGGTCGTGATACCACAACCGATCTTATTGATCTTGGGATGGTAGATTTTGATGTTATTATGGGGATGGATTGGCTCTATTCGTGCTTTGCCAAACTTGACTGTCGAACGAGAGTTATGAGGCTCGAGTTCCCTAACGAGCCAGTTTATTGAATGGAGAGGAAATGGTGTAGTGCCAAGGGGTAGGTTTATTTCCTACCTTAAGGCTTCGAAGATGATTAAGAAGGGGTGTATCTATCACCTGGTTCGGGTAACGGACACCACCTTAGAGGTGCCTACCCTCGAGTCCGTGCCAATTGTGAATGAATTTCCTGAAGTGTTTCCAGATGAGCTTCCAGGCATCCCGCCGGATAGGGAGATTGATTTCGGGATCGATGTAATGCCAGATACTCAGCCAATATCCATTCCACCATACAGAATGGCGCCAGCAGAGTTAAGGGAGTTAAAGGAGCAGTCGAGGGATTTATTAGAGAAAGGGTTCATACGACCGAGTGTGTCGCCGTGGGGTGCTCCGGTTCTCTTTGTCAGAAAGAAGGATGGGTCACTTCGAATGTGTATTGATTATCGGCAGCTCAACAAAGTCACCATCAAGAATAAATATCCATTGCCTCGAGTGGATGATCTGTTTGACCAATTGCAGGGAGCGAGGTTCTTCTCAAAGATTGATTTACGGTCTGGGTACCACCAGTTGAAAATCAGGGAGCAGGATATTCCTAAGACCGCCTTCGGAACTCGTTATGGTCACTTCGAGTTTTTGGTCATGTCTTTTGGGCTAACCAACGCCCCAGCAGCTTTCATGGACCTTATGAATCGGATTTTCAAGCCATTCCTAGATTCCTTTGTGATTGTATTCATTGACGATATTCTCATCTACTCTCGGAGCAGGGAAGATCATGCCGTTCACCTCAGAGCAGCATTGCAGACCCTTCTTCAGGATCAATTGTATGCCAAGTTCTCAAAATGTGAGTTTTGGTTGGAGTCCGTAGCTTTTCTAGGGCATGTTATTTCCAGTGAGGGAATTATGGTGGATCCTCAGAAGATTGCGGCAGTGAAAGATTGGCCTAGACCCACGACCCCGACAGAGATTCGCAGCTTTTTGGGTCTGGCATGGTACTATCGGAGGTTTGTAGAGGGATTCTCAACCCTCGCCTCCCCATTGACTAAATTGACGCAGAAAGCAGTTAAGTTCCAGTGGTCCGAAGCATGTGAGAAAAGTTTCCAAGAACTAAAGTCAAGATTGACCTCGGCACCAGTATTGGCCTTGCCGGAAGGCACAAAGGGATTTGTAGTCTATTGTGATGCCTCCAGAGTCGGTTTGGGATGTGTATTGATGCAGCACGGAAAGGTTATAGCGTATGCTTCCAGGCAACTCAAGAACCATGAGAAGAATTATCCGACGCATGATTTGGAACTTGCAGCTATTGTGTTTGCTTTGAAAATATGGCGGCACTATCTTTATGGAGTTCATGTAGATGTGTTTTCAGACCATAAGAGCCTCCAGTATTTGTTCATGCAGAAGGAGCTAAATCTGAGATAGCGGCGGTGGTTAGAATTACTCAAGGACTATGATATGGACATATTGTACCATCCAGGGAAGGCAAATGTGGTAGCCGACGCTCTTAGTCGGAAATCCATGGGTAGTTTGGCTCATTTGGGTGTGGATCAGAGACACCTGGCTCGAGAGGTTTACCAATTAGCCAGTTTGGGGGTTCGTATCTCGGCGTCAGACGAGGGGGATGTCTTGGTGCATAATGGAGCAGAATCATCATTGGTCGCGGAAATCAAGGAAAAACAGTTCATGGATCCAGGCATTGGTTCGGGTGAAGGAAGCAGTCATGAATGACAAGACCTCAGCATTTGTACTCAGCAGCGAAGATGGTGTATTGCGGTGTCAAGACAGGCTATGTGTTCCGGATGTGGACGAGCTTCGGGAAAGAGTGATGGCAGAGGCTCATACTTCCAGGTATTCTGTGCACCCTGGTTCAACGAAAATGTATCACGATCTCAAGGAGAATTATTGGTGGAACGGTATGAAAAGGGATGTAGCAAGCTTTGTAGCTAAATGTCCGAACTGTCAACAAGTGAAGGCCGAGCATCAACGACCCGGTGGATTAACTCAGCTTATAGAAATACCAAGGTGGAAATGGGAGATGATCAATATGGATTTCGTGGTAGGGTTACCTCGCACTCAGCGTAAGTTTGACTCAATATGGGTGATAGTAGACCGACTCACCAAATCGGCTCACTTCCTGCCTGTCAAGTCCACTGATACTGCCGAGCAATATGCAAGATTGTACATCAAAGAGATAGTAAGGCTTCATGGCACTCCACTTTCTATCATCTCAGATCGCGGGGCTCAGTTCACCGCTAACTTTTGGAAGAAGTTTCAAAGGATTGGTCAAGTTGCTTATAGGCTAGAGTTGCCTCCTGAGATGTCATCAGTGCACCCGGTATTCCATGTGTCCATCTTGAAGAAAGTGATTGGAGATCCATCCACCATCATGCCAGTCGAAGCTATAGAGGTTAATGAAGATTTGTCATATGAAGAAGTTCCAGTTGCCATTCTTGATAGGCAAGTCCGTAAGTTGAGAAATAAGGAAGTTGCCTCTGTTAAAGTATTGTGGCGAAGTCAACAAGTTGAGGAGGCCACATGGGAAGCAGAAAAAGAGATGAAAGAAAAGTACCCCCATTTGTTTGATCAAGCCTAGAAGAAATTAGGTGACCCTTCTACTCCTAGTAATTTTCATTCTGTCCAAGTCGTTTCTCTCTTAGTGTTAGTAAAGTCTCCTTCATTTTGTAATGAATTTAATGTGTTGTCGCATTGGGTCATTTGAGCCTTTCTTGACAAATGGAGGCCTTAGAAAGATTCGTGTATTAAATAAACGACTAATAGTAAGTTTAGGTTGGTAATGGTTTGTTAAGTGTACATGGTGTGTTAAAATGGTTAAATAAGGTAAGAATTCATTGAAGTGACTAGTTTATGTGCAATTGTAACAATGTGATAGAATATGTGCATTCGTTGAGGTAAGAAAGTGTATACAAGTTGTGAAAAGTGTTGTAGTTGTATATTGTTGTTTGGTAATGTGTTTCGGGGGCCCTCTGACAGGTGGATATGTCCATAATACAAAGGAAACTCTGGCGAAATTTTTCTAAAATATAAGAGTTAGTCAAAATTTTGATGGTTGCATATCATGTCTTTCAAAACCAACTCATTTATTTCAAAATCCTCATTCGAGGACGAATGATCTTAAGGGGGGAGGATGTAAGGCCCCGTGAAATTTTTGTGCATAAAACCTAGTAGATGTGGTGTCATGGTCCGAATGATGTGTTAGGAATGCGTAGAATTCTTCGCGGCGAGCTTGCGAGCCGCGGTTCGGACCCTTGGTAGTGATTTAAGTTTCAAAATGTAGAATAAAATTTTTTTCAGAAAAATGTCAATCTGCGGTGCACTTTTGCGACCGCAGAATCAATATGCGGTCCGCATAGTGACCGCAAATCGTTCTAGAGAGTTGCCCAAAATTGTGTCCAATGTGCGGTCGATATGCGATCGCATGTCAATCTGCGGTGCACTTTTGCGACCGCAGAATCGACATGCGGTCCGCATAGTGACCGCAAATCGTTCCAGAGCCTGCGTAATTTTTGAGCCATTCTGCGGCCACTATGCGGACCGCATGTTGATTCTGCGGTCGCATAGTGACCGCATATTTGACCCCGGCCCAGATTTTTGTAACATTTTGACCCGATCTCTTCTTTAATATAACACCTTTCTTCTTCATTTTATCATATCATCTCACCAAAATTAGAGAGAGAAGAGAGGGTTTTTAGAGAGAGAAGTTCTTCATCTTCAAAGATTGTTCCAACTACTTAATTCCAAGGGATTCTAGGGCAAGGATTCAACTTCCCCAATATTTTCAAGGTAAAAACCCTAACTATTTTCTTTGATTTTCAGTTTTAATTGGGTAAAGAGAGGTTTGCATATAATAGCTTTTGAAAATAGAATTTTTACACTCATGCATGATTATTGAACTTGATTTCTAGTAAAAGAAGTGAGTAGAAGTAAGAGTCTTCAAGAACAAGGTTGGCAAGAGTAGGATATCTTGGGTAAGCATAAAGTAGGAGGAAAAACATCATCACCAGGTATGTATGGCTAATTTTGATTCTTGTAAAATCGCCCATATGTGTGAAATTGTTTGGCATGTGTTAATTTGAGAGATTTTATGTGATTTTTCGATATCATTGTTGTGTTGGGTATACAATTGATGATTGAACTACATTTGGTATGGTTTGAAATACGAATTGAAAGATGACAAAGAAATTGAAATTGGTACAGAACTGAGGAAAATTGCTGTGATGGCATATTTGGCTTATTGTGGAAGGAATTTGAAACACCTTAATTGTGGTAAATTGTTGAACATGATTATGTGGGCATTTTGATTTTTGGAATACTTGTAACTTGTTTTTGATATTGGCTTGAGAAGTAATTGAGAACATGAACCAATGTGTAAGTTGCTATTTGAACTTGTTGAAATTGTGTGTAGTACCTTATCTGCTGTTTGAAATTGTTGTGTTTTCAACTGTAAGGCGGGGTCGTGTTGCGCGCCGCAACGTGGTGAAATAAGGTTTGGGTTGGGGTGATAAGGGTGGCCGAGGTAATAAGGGTGGTCAGGGGCAACTAAGGATGGAAAGCGATCGAAATCGCTATTGAAAATTGATACATAAATCAATAATGTGAAATTGTGAAAGGAGACAGCAGGAGAGTTTGCAACCTGTGGGGCACCGATTGCCCCTTTGTTTGACTACTTGTGCTTTACGTGATTGATTGGTTATTGTTAAATTGGTTGATTGTAGAAAGTGCTTTGTGTGAGAATTATTTGAAATGAGGATAATGTGGAAACATGGTTGGCTGGCTTAATTAATTGTTGATGTAATTTAATGGCTTGAGTTTACTTGGGACAAAGTTTGTCCATACATACCAGTACAATTCAAGTGTACTGACGTCCCTTTTGCCGGGGGCGCTACATTCGTGTCATGATTGTAGGTGGATCAGTAGCAGGCACTTCAGCTCATCGGCAGTAGTATCCTTCTCCTTCCACTGCCCGTTTTGGTGAGCCCCTTTCTTCCTCGGGGCCTTGAGTGGTTCATGCCACTTTGGTTTAGATTTCATTTTGGTTTTGTAAGGTATAGCCGGAGCCTTGTTACCGGCAAGTATTGTATTTCCCTTTTGTATCCTAGAGGCTCTGTAGACATGTAAACCGTGGGACTCCAGTCTTATATATATAAGGTGTTATGTCGGGCGTTGTAAAAGTTGAAATCTTGTTAATGAATCACTCGTATCATTTTATTTGATTAATGTGAAATCAATTATGATTAGTAATATATTTGGTTAATGAGAAACAGTCATCACAGGGGTAACGCGTGGGAATGAAAGGCACCCAGGTCCGCTTTCCTCGCTGTCCGTGGGAGTCCAGTAACAAAGTCCATAGTGATCCTCTCCCATTTCCATTCAGGAATATCAATGCGCTGAAATACATCACCGAGCCTCTGATGCTCGTACTTAACCTGCTGACAGTTGAGGCACCGTGCTACATGTCTGACAATGTCCATCTTCATCTTCCTCCACCAATAGTGTTGTTTCAAATCTTGATACATCTTCGCGGCTCCTGGATGGATAGAATACCGCGAGCTATGGGCCTCTTCCAGAATCAACTCACGACGGCCATCGACATTGGGCACACAAATCCGGCCCTGCATCCTCAATACGCCATCACTATCAATGGTGACATCTCTAGCATCATTATGCTGAACTCTGTCCCTTAGGACAACCAAATGTGGATCATCATACTGGCGCTCACGAATATGATCATATAGAGATGATCGAGATACAACACAAGCCAATACCCTGCTGGGCTCCGAAATATATAACCTCACTAGCCGATTGGCTAGCACCTGAACATTATAAGCAAATGATCTCTCCTCAGCTGGAATATATGCCAAGCTCCCCATACGGACCGCCTTCCAGCTCAAAGCATCGGCCACCACATTGGCCTTCCCCGGATGATATAAAATAGTAATGTCATAATCCTTAAGCAACGCAAGCCATCTCCGCTGTCTCAAATTAAGATCCTTCTTTTTGAACAAGTGTTGGAGACTACAATGGTCGGTATACACCTCACAAGCCACGCCATACAAATAGTGCCTCCAAATTTTCAAGGCATGAAAAATGGCAGCTAGTTCCAAATCATGAACAGGATAGTTCTTCTCATATGGCTTCAACTGCCGAGAAGCATAAGCAATCACCTTACCTTCCTGCATCAACACGCAACCTATCCCCACTCTCGAGGCATCACAATACACAGTATATGAACCTGAAGCTGATGGCAATACTAACACTGGAGCTGTGGTCAAAGCTGTCTTGAGCTTCTAAAAGCTCTCCTCGCACTCATCCGACCACACGAATGGTGCACCCTTCTGGGTCAATCTAGTCAATGAAGAAGCAATGGATGAAAATCCTTGAACAAACAGGCAAAATATCCCGCCAAGCCAAGAAAGCTCCTAATATCTGTAGCTGAGGACGGTCTGGGCCAACTCTGCACCGCCTCTATCTTCGACGGATCAACCTGAATACCATCACGAGACACATGTCCTAGAAATCCTACGGACTCGAGCCAAAACTCGCACTTGGAGAATTTAGCATATAGCTTCTCCTCACTCAATCTCTGCAACACAATAATCAAATGCTGAGCTTGCTCCTCCTGACTTCGGGAGTAGATTAGAATGTCATCAACGAACACAATCACAAATGAATCCAAATGGTGCCTGAACACACTGTTCATCAGATGCATAAATGCCGCTGGGGCTAGATTAGAATGTCATCAACGAACACAATCACAAATAAATCCAAATGGTGCCTGAACACACTGTTCATCAGATGCATAAATGCTGCTGGGGCGTTAGTCAGCCCAAAAGACATCACAAGAAACTCATAATAACCATATCGGGTCCTGAATGCAGTCTTCACAATATCCGAGTTCCTGATCTTCAGCTGATGATAGCCGAACGAAGATCGATCTTAGAAAACACCCTCGCACCCTGTAACTGATCAAACAAATCATCTATGCGCGGTAGAGGGTACTTGTTCTTCCCTGTCACTTTGTTCAATTGCCTATAATCAATACACATTCGCATGGAACCATCGTTCTTTTTAACAAATAATACCGGCGCACCCCACAGGGACACACTCGGACGGATGAAACCCTTACCCAGAAGCTCTTGAAGCTGCTCTTTCAATTCTTTCAACTCAGCTGGTGCCATCCGATAAGGAGGAATGGATATGGGCTGAGTGCCCAGCACCAAGTCAATGCCAAAATCAATATCCCTGTCTGGAGGCATGCCCGACAGGTCTGAGGGGAATACATCTTAAAAGTCCCTCACAACAGGTACAGAATCAATGCTAGGAGGCTCAGCTCTCACATCTCTCACAAAAGCTAAGTACGATAGACACCCCTTTTCAACCATCTTCTGAGCCTTTAAGAACGAAATGACACGGCTAGGGACGAAATCAGTCAAACCCCGCCACTCAATCCGAGAAATACTAGGAATAGCCAACGTAACTGTCTTAGCATGACAGTCCAATATAGCATGGTACGGAGACAACCAGTCCATACCCAATATAACATCAAAGTCCACCATCCCCAACAATAACAAATCTATCTGGGTCTCCAAACCCCCAATAGATATAACACAGGATCTATAGACATGATCCACAACAATCGTATCACCCACGGGGGTGGATACATGAACCGATAAATCAAGACTACCATAAGTCGCACCCAAATAATGTGCGAAATAAGAGGACACGTAAGAATATGTGGACCCTGGATCAAATAGAACAGAGGCATCTCTGTGACAAACAGAAATGATACCTGTAATCACCGCATCGGCGGCAACTGCATCATGCCTGTCAGGTAGTGTATAGAATCGTGCCTGGCCTCCACCAGATCTCTCCTCGCCTCTGGGGCGACCACGAGAAGACTGACCTCCACCTCTACTAGCATGAGATGGTGCTGAAGAGGAGGGTTGATCCCTCTACTGAGTGTTGTCCCTACGGAGTCGAGGGCACTGTCTCCTCATGTGGCCAAACTCACCACACTCATAACATGCACCTGGTGCTGGAGAAGGGGACTGAAGGGAACCCCTTGCCGCAGAAGAACCCTGGGCTGAAGAAGTAGGTGCTGCACTCTGGGCTGGAAGGGCACTAAGTGATGACTGACCCTGCTGAAACCCCTGTCGACCACGACCATAAGAACCTCCGCTCTGCTCTGGGCGGCCTGAATGAGAAGGTCTACATGAGCGACCTCTGCTCTGCTGGGAATGCCCTCTAGATGGAGCACCACTGAAACTGCCAGAACCACGAGGCCTCTTGGCTCCCCGCTCCTCTCTCTCTCGGCGACGATCCGCCTCAATGGAGCGTGCCATATCAACAACCTGCTCAAATGATGATGACAAAACTCTCTCGCTGGTCATAAGAATACGGATAGAGTAGTTGAGGCCATCAATGAACCTCCTGATCCCCTCCCTCTCAGTGGGGATCATCCATGTGGCATGCCTAGCCAACTGAGTGAATGCTCATACTGGGTCACAGACATGTCGCCCTGAATCAACCACTGGAACTGGCGACGTAGCTCCTCGCGACGAGATCGAGGTACATATTTTTCTAGAAAGAGAGTAGAGAACTGCTGCCATGTGAGAGGTGCTGCTCTTGCAGGCCTACGCCTCTCAAACGCTTCCCACCAATCAAATGCGGGACCAGTGAACTGAAAGGTAGTAAATGAAACTCCGCTGGACTCAAGAATACCAGCCGTACGCAGCATCTTCTGACACTTATCCAAGAAACCCTGGGCATCCTCGCCCTCGGCGCCACTAAAATGGGGTGGCTGAAGTCTGCCAAATCTCTCAAGACGACGCTGCTCGTCGTCGGGCATAACCTGAACCGGAGCTGGAGCTGGTGCAGCTGGAGGAATAACCGGTGCAACCACCTGAGAGGGGACCGCCTCTGGCATCTGAAGTCCCCGAACAACCTGCTCAGGTGTGCGAGCTGTAGGGGTCTGCTGATCACCCCCTGTCTGAGATGTCGCTACAGTAGCGGTAGCTGAAACTACCTGAGCCAATCCGGAACACACCGATAATACCTAAGCAAGAGTCTCTTGAAGACCAGGAATAGCAATAGATACAGTCTGGCCCTGAACTGGGGCTGCTGGAGCATCAACCACTGGGGGCTGCTCCTGAACAGGTACAACGGGCGGGTCAGCTGGCACTACCTCAGCTGCCCTACCTCTACCTCTAGCACGACCGCGCCCACGGCCTCTAGCAGGTGGCAATGGAGGTCGTCCACCTCGTCCTGATGCTCGTGTTCTCGCCATCTGCGAGAGAATAGAATATAGAAGTTCAGTTCTCAAAACAACAAGATCGCACGACAGAGTTCAAGAAAAGTGAAGTATTTCCTAAAGGTTTGCAGCCTCCCGAAGATAAGTACAGGCGTCCCCGTACCGATCCAAAAGACTCTACCAACCGGCTCAAAACTCATGAGGCCTAGTAAACCTAGGCTCTGATACTAACTTGTCACAACCCCAAATCCGGTCGTGATGGCGCCCAGCACATTGCTAGGCCAGTTTGACAAATTAACAACAATCACGGAGCCACAAGCTCACTTTATCCAATTTAAGCATAACATAATAATTCAACAGTGATAGATATACTAAAAAGAGGGAACCAAGTCCCAACACGTGCCAACTCCCATAGACCGAAGGGTCAAGAGTAATGAGCCTCTAATGAACATAGTGTAATAATGGTTTACAAGGTACCAAGTGCGGAAAGAAATAGCAATACAGAATCAAAAGACAGTAAGAAGGAATATCGGGTCCTGCGGACTCTGCAGCTACCTCGAATATCCTTCAGATGTCGCCTCGAACAGCTACCAGATCACTGCTGAGAGGTACCTGGATCTGCAAACAAGGTGCAGGGAGTAAAATGAGTACTGCCAGACTCAGTGGTAATGAACAGGGGTAAGACAGCGCAGATAAGAAATCTGCAATAAAGCACTATGCAAAGCTCTAATCAAATACCCTGTCACAGAATCAATATCAACTGTACATGTACCAACAAGTACCAGCAAAACAGTATAACAGCTATCAGATGTCGCTAAATGCAACGCAATGCATGATATAACCGCTACGGTGCGTAGCCCGATCCAATTTTGGTACCCGTGCTCACTATGGGGGTTCAGACTCCGGAGGGGCTCCTACAGCCTAAGCACAATATTACTACGGCGTGTAGTCCAATCTAACATATATACCACTGCGGCGCACAGCTTGATCCACTACAACTCAGCTAATATGCAAATACGGCCTCGCAGGCTCAAAAGTAGTTTTGAAAACTCTTTTATCATTTTTTTCAGTTGGAAAACAGTAATATCAGGTTCCAGAGGTTGGAAATAGCATGATAACAGAAATAGCTACGGACTGGTAGTAAACTAGCATATCAATATCTCCAAACAATGATGACGATCCTCACGGGATCCAATAACTGGCTCACTACCCACAAGTATACTCAACCGCCCAAGAAGGGGGTTCCACGGCTCAAGAGTGGCCAATATCACAATATATAGTATGCAACCATCCGAGAATGAGGTTCAACAGCTCAAGAATAGCCAATTACCATAACACAGTGCAAACAAGTCAGACTAAGCCATACTCCCCAATCACAATCGACCCCGCACTCAAAAGAGAATACGTGTCTCGTCGCTATACAGCATCACAAAGTGGTATACCGAGGTTTCGAACCCGCTGGTCATCACCCACATCTATTACTCACCTCAATACAGCATTAAGACTACTCTGCAATGCCCATTCCATGAGAATCAAGCTCCGCACGCATAGAATCTGGTCAAATACAGTAGAAATACAACCAATTAGGCCAATGGGACGACACCCAATCAATACAATTCGATTTACACCAAAAATGGCAAAGTTGCCAAAATCCGACTTTTGGTACGCTTCTCGAAAAATTACAAAAGTCACATATTCGAAATCCTCATCTCGATACGAGTCTAGGCATATAAAATTTACCAAAATCGGACTCCATTTGCCCACTCAAATCAGTGTTTTCTTCAATTTTAGGCCTAGGGCTCTAACCCACCTTTAATCTTTCATTTACAGAGAATTAACCAAGGATTTCATGTTAAAATGATGTAATTAAGCCACAAAACTTACCTCCGATGAATGCCCGATGAATTCCCAGCAATTGCCGTGAGTCTCTCTCTCTAGAACTCAATTTTTGGTGTTTTGGGGTGTTAACCCGCGACTGGTTCTGTTCTGTAATTAAACTCACTATCAGCCAAATTCCTTCATCGCGTTCGCGATGCCCCTCACGCGAACACGATGCCTTAGCCATTTTATTGATCGCGAACGCGACATGAAGTCACGTGTCCGCGAAGGCCAACTCCTCAATCTCAAGATTTTTACTCTACGCGAACACGACATGAAGTCACGCGTCCACGATGCCTTACCTTTTCCTATTACGCGAATGCGACCCAAACCATCGCGAACGCGATGACCAACTGGCCCCAACCTACGCGAACGCGGCATTGCCCTTGAGAACGCGATGTGTTACTGAACCTGGCCTATGCGAACGCGGGCCTTGCCCTCACAAACGCGAAGGCCAAATCACTGCCCAGTGATCTTCAATTTACAGCAGACCATTCCTTGCTTCCAAATGCCGGATGATGGTCCGGACTCACCCCGAGGCCCCCGGGACCCCAACGAAAACCACCAACATACTCCAAATCATGATACGAACTTGTTCCAAGCATAAAAACACCATCCTAAACATCAAAATCCCCAATTACACACGGATCCAAGCCTAAGTTTCTTCAAAACTTTTGAAACCGACATTCGACCAAAAACCCGACCAAACGACCTCCGAATGACCGGAAATTTTGCAGGAACATCCAAAATCACCTAACGAAGCTACTGCAACTATCGGAATTCCATTCCGACTTCCGGATCAAAATCTCACCTACCGTTCGGATTTCGCCAAAATTCAACCTTAGACAATTCAAGCCTTTTTCTACACCGGACCTCCAAATTCAATTCCGATTGCTTCCCTAAGTCACAAATCACCTCCCGGAACTAACCAAATCATCAGAATCCAATTTCGAGCCCTCTAACCAAATAGTCAACTCCGGGTTGACTTTCCTTATTCAAGTTTCCTTCAAAAAGGCTATATGCCTCATTTTCAATCCAAATCACTCCTAACTCACCCGATAGACTCTAACACTGATATAAAAGCACAAAACATGAAATTACAACATAACGGGGTGGTAATTTCCGTGACAACGGGCCGGGTCGTCACAAGCCCAATCTTTATATCATCTGCTGCGGCGTGTAGCCTGATCCTCCTCAGTCCACAACATGCATATGAGTCACACAACAGTTCAAATTATTTATTTCCAGGTTCCAATTCATTAATGATGAAAATACTTAAATTTTATTTAATTTTCCAAGAACAGGTGACTTAGCATTTCATAATAGTGATTTCAAACCAGGGCTGAGATCAGTAATTAAGCAAACCAAGCTCACATATATATCTATCCCCTAGGGATACTACAGGTCGGCACAAGGCCCCAAACATGGCTTACAGCCCACAAATATATTTTACACAGTGTGCGTTTAAACTGGATATAACATATTATTCATATCTGGGATGGACCAAGTCTCAATCCCCAATCATAATTGTAACGACCCGGCCCGTCGTTATGGGAATTTCCACCCCGTTACCTTGCATTTACATATATTATGCTTTTAAAATAGTATTAGAGTATATCGGGTGAGTTAGGAGTGATTTGGATTGAAAATGAAACAAATAGCATGTTTAAAGAAAGCTTGAATATGAGAAGTCAACCAAGAGTTGACTATTGAGTTAGGGTGCTCGGAACCAGATTCTGATGATTCGACTAGTTCCGCGGGATCATTTATGACTTAGGAGAGCAATCAGAATTGAATTCGGAGGTCCGCTGTAGTTTTAGGCTTGAATTGGCGAAGGTTGAATTTTGGCGAAAACCGGATGGTAGGTGATATTTTGATCCGGGGGTCGGAATGGAATTCCGAAAATTTCTGTAGCTTCGTTATGTGATTTTGGATGTGTCTGCAAATTTTCAGGTCATTCGGACATCGTTTGATCGGGTTTTGGATTGAATGTTAGTTTTGAAAGTTTTGAAGAAACTTAGGCTTGAGTCCGTGAGTAAATGGAGATTTTGATGTTTAGTATGGTGTTTTTATGATTAGGAACAAGTTTGTATCATGTTTTGGATTATGTTGGTGGTTTTCGTTGGGATCCCGGGGGTCTCGGGATGAATCCGGGGGTCCAAACGGACCATTTTTGGAAGAAAAGAAAAGGCTGGTTGCTATCATAAACGCAGCAGGCTTTTGCTCTCCGCGATCACGGGGAGGGGGACGCGATCGCGTAGAGCTGGGGGCTAGGCCATCGCGATCGCAGGATCACCAGTCGCGATCGCGTAGAATTAACCGGGTGGCCATCGCGATCGCATGAGCATCTACGCGATCGCGTAGAAGAGAAATGGGTCCAGGAAAAAAATGTGCTACGTGATCGCAGGAAGAGGGACGCGATCGCGTGAAGCCGGGTGATTGTACATCGCGATCGCGTGAGGGGAGTCGCGATCGCGTGAGGCCGAGTTTTTGAACATCGCGATCGCGTGAGGCGAGTCGCGATCGCGTAGAACAAAATGTTCTGGCAGAGAATTTAATCACGGAACAGAGGGTTACGGGTTCATTAACCCAAAACTCAATTTTGAGCCCTAGAGAGAAGAAAACTCGAGGAAATCGCCTGAGATATCATCAGGTATTCATCGGAGGTAAGATTCTTGACTCAAAAACATCATTTTATGGTAGTATTAACATCAATCTTCATGAAATTGGGTTGAAATCTTGAAAAAATGTGGCCTAAATATTGAAAACGGGATTTTTGGATTTGGAAGGCCATTTGAACTCCAATTTCGATAAATTTTATATGCACGGACTCGTGGCGAGATAAGGATCGCGTGGGTACTAATTTCGAAATTTTCCGAGCAGTGGGTCGGGGGTCGGGTTTTACCAATTTGGTGTATTTATGCGAATTTCATGTAAATTGAAGTGGGTTCTGATTATTTGACCCGTATTTGATATAATTATTGTGGTTTGACTAGATTCCACGCACGAGGGAGCTAAATTCAAAGGAAAAGGCATCGCGGACGAGTCTACGACCGGCTAGAGGTGAGTAGTTTGTGTATATGGTAGCCTGAGGGTTCGAAACCCCGGCTTAGCACATTGTGACGCTAATAGGGCGTGGCTCGCACCCCGTGGCAGGTGCGGGATTGATTGTGACTAGGGATTGAGACTTGGTCCATCCCGGATGTGAATAATATGCTATTAGTGTTGAAAATACACTGTATTTGATATGTTTGTGGGCGGTAAGCCTTGTTTGGGGCCTTGTGCCGATCTGTAGCATCCTTAGAGGACAATATTTATGTGATAGCTATAATTGCTTAAATCACTGATCTCAGTCCTGGAAATTTAAATCACATTTTTGAAATGCTAAGTCACCGGCTTTTACAAATTTAATAAAGTTAAAGTATTTTTCATAAATTATGAATTGAGAACTGGAATTAAGGAAAATGAATTGTTTTGTGACTTAATTGCTTATTGTGGACTGAGCATGGGATCGGGCTGCACGCCGCAGTGGTTGATATGTGGATCGGGCCGCACGCCGCAGCAGTATTGCGCTTGGGCTGTAGGAGCCCCTCCGGAGTCTGTACACACCCCCAGTGAGCGCCGTCGACGTTAAATTGGATCGGGCTACACGCCGTAGCGGTTATGTGCATTGCATTGCATCTATATTTGTTGAATTACTCGGTGGTAGCTGTATTGTATTGTTGCTGCTAGTTCGTAGGAGATTCGGACTGTAGTGTAGCTTCATATTGTGGTATTTTGTGGATTTCTTACTGTCAGCTACATATATATATTTGTTACTCACCGAGTACTTAGTACTCACCCCTACTCCCTGCACCTTTTGTGTGCAGACTCAGGTACTCAGGAGCAGTAGACAGGCATCTCCAGCGTTTGCAGTGTCATATCGGGTTGTTGAGGTAGCTGCCTACATTCGCGGAACCTAGCTTCTCCTCTCATTTCCAGTTGTTATTTTGATATTTTGTATTTAGACTTGAGTACTTCTATATCGTACTCTCTATTTCCTGTTGGGTTTTGTTAGAGGCTCTAGACTTGTGACTCCGGATCTTTGGGAGTGTCAGTAGTGTTGTTCATTATTATTATTATTGGAGTTCTTAAACTCATATATTCTTCTTGGGTTGTCCATTTGGGACTGATATCGTTGTGATAATTAAATTGTTGGTCCGGCTGGCCTAGCTTGATTGTTGGGCGCCATCACGACCGGATTTGGGTCGTGACAAGTTGGTATCAGAGCCTAGGTTATTAGGACTCGCGAGTCATGAGCCGGTTTAGTAGGCTTTCGCAGATCGGTACGTAGACGTCCGTATCTATCCTCGAAGAGCTACAGAAACTTTAGGAAAAACCTCATTTTCTTGAATTCATATCGTGCGATTTGTGTTATCATGAAATTAAATCTTTCCATATTCTATTCTCTCGCAGATGGAGAGAACACGAGCTAACGGACGTGGCGGATGACCACCATTGGCACCCAGAGGCCGTGGTCGTGGTAGAGGTAGACTCAAGGCCAGATTCCTGCACCAGTGGCCCAGACTCAGGACCAGATTCCAGCGGCAGACGCTCCGACAACTCGGGTTCAGGCACCGGCAGTGCCCGTTGTCATACCAGGTCTTCAAGAGACCTTGGCTCAGATTTTATCAGTGTGCGCAGGCTTGGCTCAGGTAGTTGCAGCTACTGCTGCAGTATCTTCTTCACAGGCAGGGGGAGGGAATCAGACCCCCGTGGCTCACACACCCGAGCCAGTTCAGCCAGTTGCGCCCGTTGCACCAGCTCCTGCTTATATGGTTCTAGCTATGCCCGACGATGAGCAGCGTCGTTTGGAGAGATTTGAAAGGCTACAGCCTCCGACATTCAGTGGTGCTGAGGGCGAGGACGCCCAGGGTTTTCTTGACAGATGTCAGCGCATGCTTCGCACCGCGGTTATTCTAGAGTCCAGCGGCTTTTCATTCACCACTTTTCGGTTCACAGGTGCAGCATTTCAGTGGTGGGAGGATTTCGAGAGGCGTAGGCCCGCTGGGGCAGTGCCCCTCACTTGGCAGTAGTTCTCCACGGTATTTTTGGAGAAGTACGTGCCCCAGTCCCAGAGAGAGGAGCTACGACGTCAGTTTGAGTGGCTGAAGCAGGGAGATATGACGGTTACTCAGTATGAGATGAGATTCACACAGCTGGCCCGTCATGTCATGTGGATGGTTCCTACGGACAGAGAGAGGATTCAAAGATTTATCGATGGCCTTATTTATCCCATCCGCATATTGATGACCAGGGAGAGAGTTTCGACAGTTACCTTTGAGGAGGTGGTTGATGCTGCCCGTCACATTGAGACAGATCGCCGCAGAGAGCGGGAGGAGAGAGAGGCTAAGAGGCCTCGTGGTACTGGCAGTTACAGTGGTGCTCCGTCTAGGGGCCAATTTCAGCATAGCAGAGGTCGCTCTTTCAGGTCTCATCAGTCTGGACGTACAGAGTCCAGTGGGATTTCATCAGATCGTGGTCGTCAAGGCCAGCAGGGTTATCAGGGTCAGCAGAGCCGTCAGCAGAGTCAGCCTGCACTGAGTGCTCTTCCAGCTCATAGCTCTGCTCCTGCTTCCTCAGCACAGGGTTCATCGGTAGCGAGGGGTCCTCGGCAGCCCCTTCTTCCATCTTCAGGCCGTTGTTTTGAGTGTGGTGATTTGGGCCATATCAGGAGAGAGTGTCCTCGGTGGCTTCGTAAGCGGTCTCAGCAGAGGGATCAGCCTTCGTCTTCTACTCCTGTTTCTTCAGCGCCAGCACAGTCAGCTAGGACTGGTGGCCAGGTATCCAGAGGTCGCCCGAGGGGCGAGGATCGTACTGGTGGAGGTCAGGCTCGTTTCTATACTCTTCCGGATAGGAAGGATGCTAGTGCTTCAGATGCGGTCATTTCAGGTATTATCTCAGTCTGCCACAGGGATGCTTCTGTCTTATTTGATCCCGGATCCACCTATTCTTATGTCTCTACTTATTTTGCACATCATTTGGGTATGACCCGTGGTATTCTTGCTTTGCCCGTACATGTGTCTACCCCAATGGGGGATACCGTTGTTGTGGATCAGGTATATCGATCCTGTCTTATTACTATTGGGGTTCTGGAGACCCGAGTTGATTTATTACTACCGGGCATGGTAGATTTTGATGTAATTCTAGGCATGGATTGGCTATCTCCTTACCATGCGATTTTAGACTGTCATGCCAAGACAGTCACACTAGCTATTCCAGGTAATCCAAGGATCGAGTGGCGTGGCTTGACTGATTATGTGTCCGATAGGGTGATTTCTTATATAAAGGCCCAACGAATGATTGGCAAGGGTTGTTTATCTTATTTGGCCTTCATTAGAAATGTCGAGGCCGAGACACCCAGTCTTGATTCGGTCCCCATTGTGAGGGAGTTTCCGGATGTATTTCCAGCAGACCTACCAGGCATGCCGCCTGATAGAGATATTGATTTTGGTATTGACTTGGTGCCGGGCACTCAGCCCATTTCTATTCCTCCCTATCGCATGGCACCAGCAGAGTTAAAAGAATTGAAAGAACAGCTTCAGGAACTCTTAGATAAGGGTTTCATTCGTCCGAGTGTGTCACCTTGGGGTGCACCGGTGTTGTTCGTAAAGAAGAAAGATGGCACAATGAGAATGTGCATTGATTACAGACAGTTGAACAAGGTAACAGTGAAGAATAAATACCCATTGCCTCGTATTGAGGACCTATTTGATCTGCTCCAGGGAGCTAGTGTATTTTCTAAGATTGATCTTCGATCGGGCTATCATCAGTTGAAGATCAGGGACTCGGATATTATGAAGACAACGTTCAGGACGCGATATGGACACTACGAGTTCCTGGTGATGTCTTTCGGGTTGACTATGCCCCAGCAGCATTCATGCACTTGATGAATAGTGTATTTCGGCCGTACCTGGATTCTTTTGTGATTGTGTTTATTGATGATATTCTGGTATATTCACGCAGCCAGGAGGAGCATGCACATCATTTGAGAGTGGCATTGCAGAGGTTGAGAGAAGAGAAGCTTTATGCAAAATTCACTAAGTGTGAGTTCTGGCTTGATACTGTGGGTTTTCTGGGACATATAGTGTCCAGTGATGGTATTCGGGTTGATCCTCAGAAGGTTGAGGCAGTGTAGAATTGGCCCAGACCTTCCTCAGCTACAGAGATTCGGAGTTTTCTCGGCTTGGCATGCTATTATCGTCGGTTTGTTCAGGATTTCTCATCTATTGCTTCACCGTTGACTAAGCTGACACAGAAGAATGCTCCATTTGTGTGGTCTGATGAATGTGAAGAGAGCTTTCAGAAAGCTCAAGGAGGCTTTGACCACGGCTCCAGTACTTGTGTTACCATCGGCCTCAGGGTCATATACGGTGTATTGTGATGCTTCCAGAGTTGGACTCGATTGTGTGTTGATGCAGGAGGGTAGAGTTATTGCATATGCTTCTTGTCAGCTAAAGCCCCACGAGAAGAACTACCCTGTTCACGATTTGGAGTTAGCTGCTATTGTTCATGCCTTGAAGATTTGGAGGCATTACCTATATGGTGTATCTTATGATGTATATACAGACCACCGCAGCCTTCAGCATTTGTTTAAGCAGAAAGATCTAAATTTGAGGCAGCGGAGATGGCTTGAATTGCTTAAAGACTATGATATTACTATCTTGTACCATGCCGGGAAAGCCAATGTAGTGGCTGATGCATTGAGACGGAAGGCTATTAGTATGGGCAGTTTGGCGTATATTCCAGTTGGGGAGAGACCCCTAGCAGTTGATGTTCAGGCGTTAGCTAATCCGATGGTAAGGCTGAATATTTCTGAGCCCCGTCGGGTGATGGCTTGTGTAGTAACTCGTTCTTCTCTATATGATCGTATTCGAGAGCGCCAGTATGATGATCCACACTTACTTATCCTTAAGGACAGAGTTCAGCATGATGATGTTAGAGATGTCACTATTGATAGTGATGGTGTATTGCGGATGCAGGGCCGGATATGCGTGCCCAATGTTGACGGCCTTCGTGAATTGATATTGGAGGAAGCCCATAGCTCACGGTATTCTATTCATCCAGGAGCCGCGAAGATGTACCAGGATTTGAAGAAGCATTACTGGTGGAGAAAGATGAAGAAAGATATTGTGAGCCATGTGGCTCGGTGTCTAAACTGTCAGCAGGTCAAGTATGAGCATCAGAGACCTGGAGGTGTATTCTAGCGTATCGATATTCCTTAGTGGAAGTGGGAAAGGATTACTATGGACTTTGTTAGCGGACTCCCTCGGACAGCGAGGAATTTTGATTCAGTTTAGGTGGTGGTGGATAGGTTGACCAAGTCAGCTCACTTCATCCCAGTGTGTTCTACCTATACCTCAGAGCGGTTGGCAGAGTTATTCATCCGTGAGATAGTGAGATTGCATGGAGTTCCCATTTCCATTATATCAGACAGAGGTACCCAGTTCACATCTCAGTTCTGGAGGACATTTCAGCGAGAGTTGGGTTCACAGGTAGAGTTGAGCACAGCATTTCATCCACAGACGGATGGGCAGTCTGAGCGTACTATTCGGATATTGGAGGACATGTTGCGTGCTTGTGTCATTGATTTTGGTGGTTCATGGGCTGATTATTTGCCTCTTGCGGAGTTTGCTTATAATAATAGCTATCAGTCCAGCATTCGGATGGCACCGTATGAAGCTTTATATGGGAGGCGGTGTAGGTCTCCAGCAGTTGGTTGGTTCGAGCCCGGCGAGGCTAGGTTGTTAGGGACAGAGTTAGTCCAAGATGCCTTAGATAAGGTGAAGGTGATTTAGGAGAGACTTCGCACAGCTCAGTCGCGTCAGAAGAGTTATGCAGACCGGAAGGTCCGAGATGTGTCTTATTCAGTAGGTGAGAAGGTGTTGCTGAAAGTTTCGCCTATGAAGGGTGTTATGAGGTTTGGAAAGAAAGGGAAGTTGAGCCCAAGGTTTATTGGACCTTTTGAGGTGCTTAGGAAAGTTGGGGAGGTGGCTTATATGCTTGCTTTGCCACCCGGTTTGTCGGGAGTTCACCCGGTGTTCCATGTATCTATGCTCCGGAAGTATGTCGGAGACCCGTCTCATGTGTTGGACTTCAGCACGATACAGCTAGATGAGGATTTGACTTATGATGTGGAACTAGTAGCCATTTTGGGTCGACAAGTTCGTAAGCTGAGATCTAAGGACATAGCTTCGGTGAAAGTGCAGTGGAGAGGTCGTCCCGTGGAGGAAGCAACTTGGGAGACCGAGCAGGAAATGCGGAGCAGATATCCACACTTGTTTGATGCTCCAGGTATGTTTCTTAACCCGCTCGCGGACGAGCGTTTGTTTAAGTTGGGGAGAATGTAACGACCCGGCCCGTCGTTATGGGAATTTCCACCCCGTTACCTTGCATTTACATATATTATGCTTTTAAAACAGTATTAGAGTATATCGGGTGAGTTAGGAGTTATTTGGATTGAAAATGAAACAAATAGCATGTTTAAAGAAAGCTTGAATATGAGAAGTCAACCAAGAGTTGACTATTGACTTAGAGTGCTCGGAACCGGATTCTGATGATTCGACTAGTTCCGGGGGATCATTTATGACTTAGGAGAGCAATCGGAATTGAATTCGGAGGTCCAGTGTAGTTTTAGGCTTGAATTGGCGAAGGGTGATTTTTGGCGAAAACCGGATGGTAGGTGATATTTTGATCCGGGGGTCGGAATGGAATTCTGACAATTTCTGTAGCTTCGTTATGTGATTTTGGATGTGTCTGCAAATTTTCAGGTCATTCGGACATCGTTTGATCGGGTTTTGGATTGAATGTTAGTTTTGAATGTTTTGAAGAAACTTAGGCTTGAATCCGTGAGTAAATGGAGATTTTGATGTTTGGTATGGTGTTTTTATGATTGGAACAAGTTCGTATCATGTTTTGGAGTATGTTGGTGGTTTTCATTGGGGTCCCGGGGGTCTCGGGATGAATCCGGGGGTCTAAACGGACCATTTTTGGAAGAAAAGAGAAGGCTGGTTGCTGTCATAAACGCAACAGGTTTTTGCTCTCCGCGATCGCGGGGAGGGGGACGCGATCGCGTAGAGCTGGGGGCTAGGCCATCGCGATCGCAGGATCACCAGTCGCGATCGCGTAGAATTAACCGGGTGGCCATCGCGATCGCATGAGCATCTATGTGATCGCGTAGAAGAGAAATGGGTCCAGGAAACAAATGTGCTACGCGATCGCAGGAAGAGGGACGCGATCGCGTGAAGCCGGGTGATTGTACATCGCGATCGCGTGAGGGGAGTCGCGATCGCGTGAGGCAGAGTTTTTGAACATCGCGATCGCGTGAGGCGAGTCGCGATCGCGTAGAACAAGATGTTCTGGCAGAGAATTTAATCACAGAACAGAGGGTTACGGGTTCATTAACCCAAAACTCAATTTTGAGCCCTGGAGAGAAGAAAACTCGAGGAAATCACTGAGAAGTCATCGGGTATTCGTCGGAGGTAAGATTCTTGACTCAAAAACATCATTTTATGGTAGTATTAACATCAATCTTCATGAAATTGGGTTGAAATCTTGAAAAAATGTGGCCTAAATATTGAAAACGGGATTTTTGGATTTGGAAGGCCATTTGAACTCCGATTTCGATAAATTTTATATGCACGGACTCGTGGCGAGATAAGGATCGCGTGGGTACTAATTTCGAAATTTTCCGAGCAGTGGGCCCGGGGTCGGGTTTTACCAATTTGGCGTATTTATGCGAATTTCATGTAAATTGAAGTGGGTTCTGATTATTTGACCCGTATTTGATATAATTATTGTGGTTTGACTAGATTCCACGCACGAGGGAGCTAAATTCAAAGGAAAAGGCATCGCGGACGAGTCTACGACCGGCTAGAGGTGAGTAGTTTGTGTATATGGTAGCCTGAGGGTTCGAAACCCCGGCTTAGCACATTGTGACGCTAATAGGGTGTGGCTCGCACCCCGTGGCAGGTGCGGGATTGATTGTGACTAGGGATTGAGACTTGGTCCATCCCGGATGTGAATAATATGCTATTAGTGTTGAAAATACACTGTATTTGATATGTTTGTGGGCGGTAAGCCTTGTTTGGGGCCTTGTGCCGATCTGTAACGTCCTTAGAGGACAATATTTATGTGATAGCTATAATTGCTTAAATCACTGATCTCAGTCCTGGAAATTTAAATCACATTTTTGAAATGCTAAGTCACCGGCTTTTACAAATTTAATAAAGTTAAAGTATTTTTCATAAATTATGAATTGAGAACTGGAATTAAGGAAAATTAATTGTTTTGTGACTTAATTGCTTATTATGGACTGAGCATGGGATCGGGATGCACGCCGCAGTGGTTGATATGTGGATCGGGCTGCACGCCGCAGCAGTATTGCGCTTGGGCTGTAGGAGCCCCTCCGGAGTCTGTACACACCCCCAGTGAGCGCCGTCAACGTTAAATTGGATCGGGCTACACGCCGTAACGGTTATGTGCATTGTATTGCATCTATATTTGTTGAATTACTCTGTGGTAGCTGTATTGTATTGTTGCTGCTAGTTCATAGGAGATTCGGACTGTAGTGTAGCTCATATTGTGGTATTTTGTGGATTTCTTACTGTCAGCTACATATATATATTTGTTACTCACTGAGTACTTAGTACTCACCCCTACTCCCTGCACCTTTTGTGTGCAGGACTCAGGTACTCAAGAGCAGTAGACGGGAAATTCCAGCGGTTGTAGTGTCATATCGGGTTGCTGAGGTAGTTGCCTACGTTCGCAGAACCTAGCTTCTCCTCTCATTCCAGTTGTTATTTTATATTTTGTATTCAGACTTGAGTACTTCTATATCGTACTCTCTATTTCCTGTTGGGTTTTGTTGGAGGCTCTAGACTTGTGACTCCGGATCTTTGGGAGTGTTAGTACTTTTGTTCAGTATTATTATTATTGGAGTTCTTAAACTCATATATTCTTCTTGGGTTGTCCATTTGGGGACCGGTATTGTGTTATAATTAAATTGTTGGTCTGGCTGGCCTAGCTTGATTGTTGGGCGCCATCACGACCGGATTTGGGTCGTGACAATAATCAATCCCACACCTGCCATGGGGTGCGAGCCATGCCCTACTAGCGTCACAATGTGCTAAGTCGTGGTTTCGAACCCTAAGGCTATCATATACACTAACTACTGAACACTAACCAGTCGTGGACTCGTCCGCGATACCTTTTCCCTTCAAATTTATTGCCTTGTGCATCGAATCTAGTCAAAACCACAATAATAACATAAATACGGGTCAAAGAAACATAACTCAATCAAAATTACTCGAAAAATGCAACAATTCACGAAGTTGGTAAAACCCGAGCCCCGGACCCACTACTTGATAAATTCCTAAAATTATACCAACGGATTCCTTGTCTAGCCACGAGTCCGTGCATATAAAATTTATCAAAATCGGAGTTCGAATGGCCTTTCAAAACCCAAAAATCCATTTTCATGATTTAGGCCCTAGTTCCTCACAAATTCTACCCAATTTCAGGAATTTTGGTGTTGATTCTAGCATAAAATCATGTTTTTGAGTCAAAAAACTTAACTCCAACGATTACCAATTGATTTCTCTCTTAAAAATCGCCTTAGAAGCTTCTTCCCGTTCCAAAATTGGAAGAAAACTCGACCTGCTCATTATAGGTATACTTTCACGCGTTTTACTTCTCCCACTGGATTCCTTGTGAAATTCTAATGAATTTAGGCTTTTGAATCACTCAATTTAACCGTATAATGAAGGAGATATGTAGGTTTTAACATTTGCAAATAGTGCAGGTTTTTAATATGCCGTCAGGTGCAGTTTTGTCATTAACCTGAAAATCTGGGCAACCTTAGTAAAATGATCATAAAATCCTCATACGATGTCCACATTCGATGATTCTATTTGCTACTGGTCCGTAATTATGATACGGATCTAATGCTTCAATAAAAACAGTAAACGGAACTCATGTGTTCAATATAATATTATTTATTCTTGAAGAACCGATGTGAAAACATAAGAAAAACGAGCACAACGCAATCCAGACCTATCCGAAACTCACCCGAGCTCCTCGGGACTGCATACGAACATATTAACATGTCACATATGATCATGCAAACTTAGTTTCACTCTCAAATCAGCAAAACTAACATCAACAACAACAACAACAACAACCCAGTATAATCCCACTTAGTGGGGTCTGGGGAGGGTAGTGTGTACGCAGACCTTACCCCTACCCTGGGGTAGAGAGGTTGTTTCCAAATAGACCCCGGCATCCTTCCCTCCAAGAACTTCCCACCTTGCTCTTGGGGAGACTCGAACTCACAACCTCTCAGTTGGAAGTGGGGGTTGCTTACCATCAGAGCAACCCCTCTTGTCAACATCAAAACACCAAATTCACATTGGATTCAAGCCTAAGTTCTTCTAAAACATTCGAAACTTGCATTTGATCTAAAACCCGACCTAAGCACCTCCGAATGACTTGATACTTGGCACACATATTTAAAATCACCTAACGGAGCTACTACAACTCTCAAAATTCCATTCTGTCTCTCGGATCAATACCATCCGGAATTCGCCAAAATCCAACCTTAGCCAATTCAAGCCTAATTCTACACCGGACTTCCAAATTCAATTGCAGTTGCTTTCCTAAGTCATAAATCATCCCCCAAAACTAGTCGAATCATCAGAAATCCATTCAGAGTCTTCTAACTTATAAGTCAACATTCGGTTGACTTTTCAAAACTATCCTTCTCATAAAGAAACTAATTGCCTCATT
Source organism: Nicotiana noctiflora (assembly GCA_032618575.1). Lineage (NCBI taxonomy): Eukaryota > Viridiplantae > Streptophyta > Magnoliopsida > Solanales > Solanaceae > Nicotiana > Nicotiana noctiflora. Next base: position 14,278 of record JASVEL010013313.1, on the reverse strand, counting down.
TCTAACAAAACTCTATCCGAATTATTTCAAATTGTCCAAACACATATAATGAAACTTATAGAAGCATGAAATGGGGAAAACAGGGCAGTAACTCCCGTAACAACGGGTCGGGTCGTTACACTTTCATAAACCTATGCATGACTCTTTGTGTAATAGCTTGAGTAATTATTTAGGATCCATTGATGTTGCGAATATTATTGGGGAAAGTTGTAATCATGAGTTTGCATATATTGAAACTTTTATTTTATGAATTATGGGTTCTTCTAACCTTCTTGAGGATTTATGTGCTTCTTTGAATAGCTTATATGTTGAAGAATCTATGGAATTTGTAATTGGCACTTGGCCATATCATAAATATGTCTTATTTGATACATGCAGCAGAGATACTTGTTTTAATTGGACACATGATCAATCTTTTGTAATTTCATTGTCATGCACATTTTGTGACTACCTTAAGAGAGGTATTTATAAGAATCTAAGTAGGTATAAATTTTATTGGGATGATGATGTCCATATGCTTTATAAAGGAGTATTTACACCTATTAGGCTTAATTGGGTTAAGTGGATACATGGTCACTATCTTGTTTTATTCTTACCATTTTTAGTGGATGCCATTTTTTAGTGCCTTTCTTTGTTTTCTTGCAAGGTCGAAATTCGAGGACGAATTTTCTTCATGAAGAGGGGAATGATAGCATCCTAGGAAGCTCAAATCTATTTAAGGATAAGTATGAAGCTTTGAAATTGCAAAAAGGGTCTTTAACAAGATCTCAAGTTAAAAAGTTGCAAAACAAGGTCATTTGACCAATTTCTCACCTAAATGTGCTCAAACTTGCAGCCCATGAAGTCCTACATAAAACCACGTTTTATTAGCATAGAAAGGACTTACTTGATGTCCAAGAAAGATATAATAGGCGTGCTAGATGTTGAGTGCAAGTTGTTTGCAAATTACAAATTCAAGATTTTCAGGATTTTCAAGATTCTATCCAAGATTGGTTTGGGACTTATTTCCATATATTACGGAACTATATTAATTGCTTTCCTAGTTAGTTAAGGTTAATATTTTCCTTTTCCTAAGATTGGTAGAGTTACTTTCCAAGATTGACTTGGTTTTGATTTCCTAGAGTTTTACCTTTTCCTATTTTAGTTGGACTTGTTGTCCTAATTAGTTTTGGACTTTATTTCCTAATATTTAAGGATAATTTCGTGATCACCCTCTATATAAATGGGTATCTTCATTATTTTTAGGTAGATTATTCAGATTATTATCAATAAAACTTGTGAGATTTTCTTGCAATTTTGTGTGGCTACTCTTGGATTTATTCTTCAACCTTCAAGACTCAACTTAAGGTGGTAAGAATTAAATCCTTTTCGAAATCTTAGATCACTTCTAGGTATTCAAGAAAGGTGATAAGTTTAGGCTTATTGTTGTTCTTGTTATTCTAAAGGGTCGGGTAAGGCGGTTAGTTCTTTGTTAGCTAATTGTTATTGTTAGGATTCGACTTCAAGAATAGACTTCTTGAATTCAAGAAACTTTTTGTTGAATTCAATCTATCTTTAATTTTATCTTTTATTTGTTTTTTATTTTCTTTTAGCTTCCAGTCATTTCTTATTTTTTCTTTACTAATTCTTGAATCCCTATCGTGTTGCTAACAGAAATTGATCGTGAGCATTAGAAAGAAAATTAGAGCTTTGTTGTATAGTTTGGAAATCTCTAAGTTGTTGTTGTCTTGCTAATGTTAATTAGTTTTAATGTGTATTTGCTTAGCAGTAATTGTTAATTAGTTTTAATAAGTATTTTCTTAGCGGTAATAGACAAATTGAAAATGCAGAATTTAGGATACAAATGCTAACTTCTAGCTTTTGTATGGGAACGACATTTTTATATTTATAATGTAGGGGTGAGGTCTGCGTACACGCTACACCTCCCAGACAGCATTTATGCGGTTATATTATCGTTTTTTTGTTGTTGTTGTAAAGCTCAAATTTGGACCACCAAGGGACGTGAAAAGGTATGGATTCCTCCACTCTTAACAAGAAGTCACGTTTTCACGTCTCAAGAATAAAGAACTTGTCAATAGAGAGCACTTCATTCCCTTTGTGAGCCTACCCAACGCGAATCCATATTAGACGAGTTACAGAATTCAAATGGTTAAAACAAAAACAAAAGAAGAAACTCCAAGACTCAAGCTATGGAAAATAGTATACATGTGTCCTTTGATTCTTTTTCAATTCAGCCTTTTAATTCTTATACGTATGCAGGGTAAGGCTGCGTACGATAGATCGTTGTGGTCCGGCCCTTCTCTGGACCCCACGCATAGCTGGAGCTTAGTACTCCAGGCTATCCTTTTTGAACATGCAATAAATTTATGTATCATGTAATAAAAGAAAAATTATAAGCAATAAGAAAACATCTCATTAAATTTATTTGAATTATTGAATATCTTGGAAATTTTATTCTTTTCATTATCCCAATAAGATAATTTTACATATTTAAAGCTTAAAGTTATGATTTTATAGTAATCATTTAAAAAAATAAAAGTATGTTAACACGTGAAGTAATTGTCCTAATCTATGATGACTCATTTTAACAAATACATAAGTATTTAATTTATCTTCCCAAAATCCATATTTAGAAGAAAAAGTTTTATTTTCGTTTCTTCTTAATCCTTAACCCCAAAAAATAAAAGGCTAGGCAATATTTGACGATTAGTCTCATACTTGACATACATTATTATGTTATTATCGTTCATAGAACTGAAATAACCAGTGGAATATATTGTTTCATTTAATAATATTCATTCTGTATTTTAGTCCTAAATGGTCTGCTTTCCCTAGTTAAATAATTCTGTCTTTGCTCCAATTTCCTAAATATTCTTCCATTTGTTAACTTAGAATTTGAACAATGTACTTCACACAAAACAAAAAAAAGGATAGCAGCCATTTATTTGGATGCCAAGCTTTGGCTATAAGAGACTAGAGATAGAAGAATTAATCTAAATAGTCGCTTAATCAAAACAAAAAAAAATAGTCGGTAGATATATAATTTATGCATAATATGTATATAATTTATGTATATTAGCTAAAGAAATAATAAATAGTAAATTCGACCGGCCATCTATTTTTGTAAGATCCCCATAATAAATATGTTCCATCCTTGTCAAGTGTATTTCACAAGTTATGACCTTAAGATTCAATAAAACTAAGTTGGTGTATTTGGCATGACGTAGGACATAGTTAATGATTAATATTTATTTGGCATGAATTAGGACATAGTTAATGATTAATATTTACCTTGTTAACTCCTCTATTTAAACTTATTGCCTTTGAGAACAATTTGCGGTTAACAACTAAAGATAATTCATGTAATTAAAAAAATGCATTTTAATTTATCGATTGTTTATTTGCAAAATAATGGGAAATATTTACAAGTTTGAATTTGGTTTTACCTCGAGTAGGCATTGAGAAATGTCTCATGGCCAGCTGTAGCATCAATCAAATGATCGATGTTGGGCAATAGGAAAGAATCTATATGGAATGCTTTGTTCAAATCTTTGTAATCTACACACATTCTAAATTTATTCTCCTTTTTATGGACTACAAACATTAGCAAAATATTAGGGATATTTTACGTCCCTAACGGATCCTATTTTGAGAATTTTGGTTACCTTTTCTTTGACGAATGCATGCTTTACCTCAGACTGAGGTCTCCTCTTTTGTTCACCATTTTAAGTCTGGGATCGACACTTAGCCAATGGGTAGTTATCTCCGGCAGGATACCTGTCATATCTAAGTGGAACTAGACAAAGAGATTAAAGTTATCGATAAGAAAATGAATTAGTTATTTCCTAAGTTCGAGGGTTAACCCTATCCCCAAGAAGAATATATGAGTCAAAGAACTCCAATAATGATAATAATGAACAAAATACTGCGAAGTGTGAAAACAACTGACACTCCCAAAGATCCGGAGTCACAAGTCTAGAGCCTCTAACAAAACCAACAGAAATAGAGAATACTGTATAGAAATACTCAAGTCTGAATATAAAGTAACAACTGGAAAGAGAGGAGGAGCTAGGCTCTGCGAACGTAGGCAGCTACCTCAGCAACTCGATGTGACAATGTAAACGCCGGAGATGTCCGTCTACTGCTCCTGTGTACCTGAGTCTGCACACAAAAGGTGCAGGGAGTAGGGGTGAGTACTAAGTACTCAGTGAGTAACAAATATATATATGTAGCTGACAGTAAGAAATTCACAAAATACCACAATATGAAGCTACACTACAGTCCGAATCTCCTACGAACTAGCAACAATAATACAATACAGCCACCACAGAGTAATTCAACAAATACAAATGCAATGCAATGCACATAACCGCTACGGCGTGTAGCCCGATCCAATTTAACGTCGACGGCGCTCACTGGGGGTGTGTACAGACTCCGGAGGGGCTCCTACAGCCCAAGCGCAATACTGCCGCGGCGTGCAGCCCGATCCTCACATCAACCACTGCGGCGTGCAGCCCGATCCCATACTCAGTCCACAATAAGCAATTAAGTCACAAAACAAATCATTTTCCTTATTTCCAGTTCTCAATTCATAATTTATGAAAAATACTTTAACTTTATTGGATTTGTAAAAGCCAGTAACTTAGCATTTCAAAAGTGTGATTTCAATTTCCAGGACCGAGATCAGTGATTTAAGCAATTTTAGCTATCACATAAATATTGTCCTCTAAGGACGCTGCAGATCGGCACAAGGCCCCAAACAAGGCTTACAGCCCACAAATATAGCAAATACAGTGTATTTCCAACACTAACATCATATTATTCATTCCCGGGATGGACCAAGTCTCAATCCCCAATCACAATCAATTCCGCACCTGCCACGGTGTGCGAGCCACGCCCTATTAGCGTCACAATGTGCTAAGCCGGGGTTTCGAACCCTCAGTGCTACAATATACACAAACTACTCACCTCTAGCCGGTCGTCGAATCGTCCGCGATGCCTTTTCCCTTGAATTTCGTTGCCTCGTGCGTAGAATCTAGTCAAATAACAATAATTATATCAAATACGGGTCAAAGAATCATAACCCACTTCAATTCATATGAAATTCTCAACATTACACCAAGTTGGTAAAACCCGACTTTCGGTACGATTCTCGAAAAATTACGAAAGTCTCATATTCGGAACCCTCATCTCCATACGAGTCTAAGCATATCAATTTTACCAAATTCGGACTCCATTTGCTCATTCAAAACCTTGATTTTCTAAAGTTCAAACCTAGGGTTAAATCTTCCATGAATCACCCCAATTCTTCCATTTTCATGATATAATTGCATGATATTATCAATACTAATCATAATATGAGTTCATAGTTGATTACCTGATGATTTCCCTTGATTTCTCCCTCAAAATCGCCCAAAGTCGCCCTTAAGCCGAGACCCCCAAATGATAAAATGTTTCTGAAATTTTCTACTTCTCATACACTTAACTTACAGCGATTTCCGCTTCTGCGGAAATATTTCCGCTCCTACGCGTCCGCTTCTGCGGAGATTGGACCGTTTCTACGGATAGTTCCGCTTCTGCGGCTAGACGTCCGCTTCTGCGGACTCGCCCAAGCGGCTCCCCTTCCGCTTCTGCGAAGGCCGCTTCTGCGGCTCCCCGTCCGCTTCCGCGCTTCCGCTTCAGCGGCTCCCTTTCCGCTTCTGCGGTCGCCGCTTCTGCGGCTCCTTTCCGCTTCAGCGCACCCGCTCCTGCGCCCATAATTCCGCAGGAGCGGAAACAACAGAGGCAGTGCACTATTTTCTGCAATTTTCCATATTTCTCCCGATTAACCATCCGAAAACACCCCGAGGCCCCCGGGACCTCATTCAAACACACCAACACATCCTAACTCCTTATTCGAACTTGTTCCAATCATAAAAACACCATCCTAAACATCAAAATCATCAATTAACCACGGATTCAAGCCTAAATTTCTTAAAAACTTTCAAAACTAACATTCAACCCAAAACCCGATCAAACGATGTCCGAATGACCTGAAAATTTGCATACATATCCAAAATCACATAACGAAGCTACAGAAATTGTCGGAATTCCATTCCGACCCCCGGATCAAAATCTCACCTACCATCCGGTTTTCGTCAAAATTCAACATTCGCCAATTCAAGCTTAAAACTACACCGGACCTCCGAATTCAATTCCGATTGTTCTCCTAAGTCATAAATGATCCCCCGAAACTAGTCGAATCATCAGAATCCGGTTCCGAGCACTCTAACTCAATAGTCAACTCTTGGTTGACTTTTCATATTCAAGCTTTCTTCAAACATGCTATTTGTTTCATTTTCAATCCAAATCACTTCTTACTCACCCGATATACTCTAATACTGTTTTAAAAGCATAATATATGTAAATGCACGGTAACGGGGTGGTAATTCCCGTAACGACGGGCCGGGTCGTTACATTCTCCCCAACTTAAACAAACGCTCGTCCGCGAGCGGGTTAAGAAACATACCCGGAGCATCAAACAAGTGTGGATATCTGCTCTGCATTTCCTGCTCGGTCTCCCAAGTTGCTTCCTCCACGGGACGACCTCTCCACTGCACTTTCACTGAAGCTATATCCTTAGATCTCAGCTTACGAACCTGTCGACCCAAAATGGCTACTGGTTCCACATCATAAGTCAAATCCTCATCTAGCTGTATCGTGCCGAAGTCCAACACATGAGACGGGTCTCCGACATACTTCCGGAGCATAGATACATGGAACACCGGGTGAACTCCCGACAAACCGGGTGGCAAAGCAAGCATATAAGCCACCTCCCCAACTTTCCTAAGCACCTCAAAAGGTCCAATAAACCTTGGGCTCAATTTCCCTTTCTTTCCAAACCTCATAACACCCTTCATAGGTGAAACTTTCAGCAACACCTTCTCACCTACTGAATAAGACACATCTCGGACCTTCCGGTCTGCATAACTCTTCTGACGCGACTGAGCTGTGCGAAGTCTCTCCCGAATCACCTTCACCTTATCTAAGGCATCTTGGACTAACTCTGTCCCTAACAACCTAGCCTCGCCGGGCTCGAACCAACCGACTGGAGACCTACACCGTCTCCCATATAAAGCTTCATACGGTGCCATCTGAATGCTGGACCGATAGCTATTATTGTAAGCAAACTCCGCCAAAGGCAAATAATCAGCCCATGAACCACCAAAATCAATGACACAAGCACGCAACATGTCCTCCAATATCCGAATAGTACGCTCAGACTGCCCATCCGTCTGTGGATGAAATGCTGTGCTCAACTCTACCTGTGAACCCAACTCTCGCTGAAATGTCCTCCAGAACTGAGATGTGAACTGGGTACCTCTGTCCGATATAATGGAAATAGGAACTCCATGCAATCTCACTATCTCACGGATGAATATCTCTGCCAACCGCTCTGAGGTATAGGTAGTACACACTGGGATGAAGTGAGCTGACTTAGTCAACCTATCCACCACCACCCAAACTGAATCAAACTTCCTCGCCGTCCGAGGGAGTCCACTAACAAAGTCCATAGTAATCCTTTCCCACTTCCACTCGGGAATATCAATACGCTGGAACACACCACCAGGTCTCTGATGCTCATACTTGACCTGCTGACAGTTTAGACACCGAGCCACATGGCTCACAATATCTTTCTTCATCTTTCTCCACCGGAAATGCTGCTTCAAGTCCTGGTACATCTTCGCGGCTCCTGGATGAATAGAATACCGCGAGCTGTGGGCCTCTTCCAATATCAACTCACGAAGGCCATCAACATTGGGCACACATATCCGGCCCCGCATCCGCAATACACCCTCACTATCAATAGTGACATCTCTAGCATCATCATGCTGAACTCTGTCCTTAAGGACAAGTAAGTGTGGATCATCATACCGACGCTCTCGAATACGATCATATAGAGAAGATCGAGCTACTACATAAGCCATCACCCGACTGGGCTCAGAAATATCCAGCCTTACCATCTGATTAGCTAACGCCTGAACATCAACCGCTAGGGGTCTCTCCCCAACTGGAATATACGCCAAACTGCCCATACTAATAGCCTTCCGGCTCAATGCATCAGCCACTACATTGGCTTTCCCGGATGATACAAGATAGTAATATCATAGTCTTTAAGCAATTCAAGCCATCTCCGCTGCCTCAAATTTAGATCTTTTTGCTTAAACAAATGCTGAAGGCTGCGGTGGTCCGTATATACATCACAAGATACACCATATAGATAATGCCTCCAAATCTTCAAGGCATGAACAATAGCAGCTAACTCCAAATCATGAACAGGATAGTTCTTCTCGTGGGGCTTTAGCTGACGAGAAGCATATGCAATAACTCTACCCTCCTGCATCAACACACAACCGAGTCCAACTCCGGAAGCATCACAATACACCGTATATGACCCTGAGGCCGATGGTAACACAAGTACTGGAGCTGTGGTCAAAGCCTCCTTGAGCTTCTGAAAGCTCTCTTCACATTCATCGGACCACACAAATGGAGCATTCTTCTGTGTCAGCTTAGTCAACGGTGAAGCAATAAATGAGAAATCCTGAACAAACCGACGATAATAGCCTGCCAAGCCGAGATAACTCCGAATCTCTGTAGCTGAGGAAGGTCTGGGCCAATTCTGCACTGCCTCAACCTTCCGAGGATCAACCCGAATACCATCACTGGACACTATATGTCCCAGAAAACCCACAGTATCACGCCAGAACTCACACTTAGTGAATTTTGCATAAAGCTTCTCTTCCCTCAACCTCTGCAATGCCACTCTCAAATGCTGTGCATGCTCCTCCTGGCTGCGTGAATATACAAGGATATCATCAATAAACACAATCACAAAAGAATCAAGGTACGGCCGAAATACACTATTCATCAAGTGCATGAATGCCGCTGGGGCATTAGTCAACCCGAAAGACATCACCAGGAACTCGTAGTGCCCATATCGCGTCCTGAACGCTGTCTTCATAATATCCGAGTCCCTGATCTTCAACTGATGATAGCCCGATCGAAGATCAATCTTAGAAAATACACTAGCTCCCTGGAGCTGATCAAATAGGTCCTCAATACGAGGCAACGGGTATTTATTCTTCACTGTTACCTTGTTCAGCTGCCTGTAATCAATGCACATTCTCATCGTGCCATCTTTCTTCTTTACGAACAACACCGGTGCACCCCAAGGTGACACACTCGGACGAATAAAACCCTTATCTAAGAGTTCCTGAAGCTGTTCCTTCAATTCTTTTAACTCTGCTGGTGCCATACGATAAGGAGGAATAGAAATGGGCCGAGTGCCCGGCACCAAATCAATACCAAAATCAATATCTCTATCAGGCGGCATGCCTGGCAGGTCTGCTGGAAATACATCCGGAAACTCCCTCACAATGGGGACCGAATCAAGACTGGGTGTCTCACCCTCAACATTTCTAATGAAGGCCAAATAAGACAAACAACCCTTGCCAATCATTCGTTGAGCTTTTATATACGAAATCACCCTGTCAGACACATAATCAGTCAAGCCACGCCACTCGATCCGCGGATTACCCGGAATAGCTAACGTGACTGTCTTGGCATGACAGTCCAGAATTGCATGATAAGGAGATAGCCAATCCATGCCTAGGATAACATCGAAATCTACCATACCTAGTAGTAATAAATCAACTCGGGTCTCCAGACCCCCAATAGTAACAATACAGGATCGATATACCTGATCCACAACAACAGTATCCCCCACCGGGGTGGACACATGTACGGGCAAAGCAAGAATACCACGGGTCATACCCAAATGATGTGCAAAGTAAGTAGAGACATAAGAATAGGTGGATCCGGGATCGAATAAGACAGAAGCATCCCTGTGGCAGACTGAGATAATACCCGAAATGACCGCATCCGAAGCACTAGCATCCTTCCTGTCCGAAGAGCATAGAAACGAGCCTCGGCCTCCACCAAGACGATCCTCGCCTCCGGGGCGACCTCTAGATACCCGGCCACCGGCCCTAGCCGACCGTGGCCGGCGCCGAAGAAACAGAGTAGAAGACGAGCGTCGATCCCTCCGCCGAGACCGCTTACGCAGCCACCGAGGACACTCTCTCCCGATATGGCCCAAATCACCGCACTCGAAACAACGGCCCGAAGATGGAAGAAGGGGCCGCCGAGGACCCCTCGCTACCGATGAATCCCGGTGCCGAGGAAACAGGAGCAGCAGCTCGAGCCGGAAGAGCACCCGGCGGTGCCGACTCGCCGACGGCCTCCGCCGACCCCGATAACCCCGCCGGCCTTGACGACCACGATCGATGAAACCCCACCGGACTCTCGTACGTCCGCGACCGATGAGATCCGAAGCGAGCGACCTCTCGCTGTGCCGAAATCGGCCCCGTGACGCGAGCACCACCGAAATCGCGCACCACGAGGCCTCTTAGCCTCTCTCTCCTCTCGCTCTCTCCGGCGATCTGTCTCAATGTGACCGGCCGCATCAACCACCTCCTCAAAGGTAACCGTAGAAACTCTCTCCCGGTCATCAATATGCGGACGGGATAAATAAGACCATCAATAAATCTCCCGATCCTCTCTCTCGTTCTGTAGGAACCATCCACATGGCATGACGGGCCACCGTGTGAATCTCATCTCATACCGATTAACCGTCATCTCTCCTCGTTTCAACCACTCGAACCGACGTCGCAGCCCCTCTCTCCGAGACCGAGGCACGTACTTCTCCAAAAATACCGCGGAGAATTGCTGCCAAGTGAGGGGCGGCGCCCCAGCGGGCCTACGCCTCTCAAAATCCTCCCACCACCGGAAAGCTGCACCTGTGAACTGGAAAGTGGTGAATGAAACACCGCTGGACTCTAGAATACCCGCGGTGCGAAGCATACGCCGACATCTGTCAAGAAAACCCTGGGCATCCTCGCCCTCAGCTCCACTAAATGTCGGAGGCCGTAGCCTCTCAAATCTCTCCAAACGACGCCGCTCATCGTCGGGCATAACCGGAACCACATATGCAGGGAGCCGGTGCAACCGGCGCAACCGGCCGAACCGGCTCGGTGTCCGAGCCACGGGGTCCGATTCCCTCCCCCGCCCGTGAAGATGATACCGCAGCAGTAGAGCAGCAACTACCCGTGCCAATCCTGTGCACACTGATAATATCCGAGCCAAGGTCTCTCGAAGACCCGCGATCACAATAGGCACCGCCGTGCTCGAACCTCGAGCCGCCGAGCGTTCACCGCCGGAATCCGGTCCCGAGTCCGGTCCACCGGCGGGTCGCAGGCCAGTGCCGGTGCCGCCGCTCTACCTCTACCACGACCACGGCCTCTCGGGTGCCAACGGTGGTCGTCCGCCACGTCCGTTAGCTCGTGTTCTCGCCATCCGCGAGAGAATAGAATATGGAAAGATTTAATTTCATGATAACACAAATCGCACGATATGAATTCAAGAAAACGAGGTTTTTCCTAAAGTTTCCTGTAGCCCTTCGAAGATAGATACGGACGTCTACGTACCGATCTACGAAAGCCTACTAAACCGGCTCACGACTCGCGAGTCCTAATAACCTAGAGCTCGATACCAACTTGTCACGACCCAAATCCAGCCGTGATGGCGCCCAACAATCAAGCCTAGGCCAACCAAACAAACGATTTAATTATAACACAATACCAGCCCCCAAATGGACAGCCTAAAAAGAATATATGAGTTTAAGAACTCCAATAATATTAATACTCGAACGAAAATACTGACACTCCCAAAGATCCGAGTCACAAGTCTAGAGCCTCTAACAAAACCAACAGAAATAGAGAGTACGATATAGAAGTACTCAAGTCCGAATACAAAATATAAACGAACAACCGGAATGAGAGGAGAAGCTAGGCTCTGCGAACGTAGGCAGCTACCTCAGGAACTCGATGTGACAATGTAAACGCTGGAGATGTCCGTCTACTGCTCCTGTGTACCTGAGTCCGCACACAAAAGGTGCAGGGAGTAGGGGTGAGTACTAAGTACTCAGTGAGTAACAAATATATACATGTAGCTGACAGGAAGAAATCCACAAAATACCACAATATGAAGCTACACTACAGTCCGAATCTCCTACGAACTAGCAACAATAATACAATACAACTACCACAGAGTAATTCAACAAATACAGATGCAATGCAATGCACATAACCGCTACGGCGTGTAGCCCGATCCAATTTAACGTCGACGGCGCTCACTGGGGGTGTGTACAGACTCCGGAGGGGCTCCTACAGCCCAAGCGCAATACTGCCTGCGGCGTGCAGCCCGATCCTCACATCAACCACTGCGGCGTGCAGCCCGATCCCATACTCAGTCCACAATAAGCAATTAAGTCACAAAACAACTCATTTTCCTTATTTCCAGTTCTCAATTCATAATTTATGAAAAATACTTTAACTCTATTAAGTTTGTAAAAGCCGGTGACTTAGCATTTCAAAAGTGTGATTACAATTTCCAGGACTGAGATCAGTGATTTAAGCAATTTTAGCTATCACATAAATATTGTCCTCTAAGGACGCTACAGATCGGCACAAGGCCCCAAACAAGGCTTACAGCCCACAAATATAGCAAATACACTGTATTTCCAACACCAACATCATATTATTCATTCCCGGGATGGACCAAGTCTCAATCCCCAATCACAATCAATTCCGCACCTGCCACGGTGTGCGAGCCACGCCCTATTAGCGTCACAATGTGCTAAGCCGGGGTTTCGAACCCTCAGGCTACCATATACACAAACTACTCACCTCTAGCCGGTCGTCGAATCGTCCGCGATGCCTTTTCCCTTGAATTTCGTTGCCTCGTGCGTAGAATCTAGTCAAATAACAATAATTATATCAAATACGGGTCAAAGAATCATAACCCACTTCAATTCATATGAAATTCTCAACATTACACCAAGTTGGTAAAACCCGACTTTCGGTACGATTCTCGAAAAATTACGAAAGTCTCATATTCGGAACCCTCATCTCCATACGAGTCTAAGCATATCAATTTTACCAAATTCGGACTCCATTTGCTCATTCAAAACCTTGATTTTCTAAAGTTCAAACCTAGGGTTAAATCTTCCATGAATCACCCCAATTCTTCCATTTTCATGATATAATTGCATGATATTATCAATACTAATCATAATATGAGTTCATAGTTGATTACCTGATGATTTCCCTTGATTTCTTCCTCAAAATCGCCCAAAGTCGCCCTTAAGCCGAGACCCCCAAATGATAAAATGTTTCTGAAATTTTCTACTTCGGATACACTTAACTTACAGCGATTTCCGCTTCTGCGGAAATATTTCCGCTCCTACGCGTCCGCTTCTGCGGAGATTGGACCGTTTCTGCGGATAGTTCCGCTTCTGCGGCTAGACGTCCGCTTCTGCGGACTCGCCCAAGCGGCTCCCCTTCCGCTTTTGCGAAGGCCGCTTCTGCGGCTCCCCGTCCGCTTCCGCGCTTCCGCTTCAGCGGCTCCCCTTCCGCTTCTGCGGTCGCCGCTTCTGCGGCTCCTTTCCGCTTCAGCGCACCCGCTCCTGCGCCCATAATTCCGCAGGAGCGGAAACAACAGAGGCAGTGCACAAATTTTCTGCAATTTTCCATATTTCTCCCGATTAACCATCCGAAAACACCCCGAGGCCCCCGGACCTCATTCAAACACACCAACACATCCTAACTCCTTATTCGAACTTGTTCCAATCATAAAAACACCATCCTAAACATCAAAATCATCAATTAACCACGGATTCAAGCCTAAATTTCTTAAAAACTTTCAAAACTAACATTCAACCCAAAACCCGATCAAACGATGTCCGAATGACCTGAAAATTTGCATACATATCCAAAATCACATAACGAAGCTACAGAAATTGTCGGAATTCCATTCCGACCCCCGGATCAAAATATCACCTACCATCCGGTTTTCGCCAAAATTCAACATTCGCCAATTCAAGCTTAAAACTACACCGGACCTCCGAATTCAATTCCGATTGTTCTCCTAAGTCATAAATGATCCCCTGGAACTAGTCGAATCATCAGAATCCGGTTCCGAGCACTCTAACTCAATAGTCAACTCTTGGTTGACTTTTCATATTCAAGCTTTCTTCAAACATGCTATTTGTTTCATTTTCAATCCAAATCACTTCTTACTCACCCGATATACTCTAATACTGTTTTAAAAGCATAATATATGTAAATGCACGGTAACGGGGTGGTAATTCCCGTAACGACGGGCCGGGTCGTTACACTTG